>OX451218.1:20651230-20878730 GCA_949628195.1 Phasia obesa | reverse complement strand
TTTTAGCACTTGTCGTATTAAATATTAATGGTTTAAGTTAAAAATGAGCTAGATATTAAACAGTATCTAGTATTTTTTATGCATGCAAACAAAAATATCTAAATATATTCAAAAATATTTAAAATTAAACTGGAAATTGAAATTTTAAAATATTGTATACCTTAACGTATGATTAATATTAATTTGGGTGTTTCTAAACTAATTTGTCTATAAGTTTTGCCACTTTGCCACTTAAGAAAATTTAAGAGTTGCATTCAATAGTCAACATATTAGACAGTTATATGCTTTTAAAAATTAATCTCTATTTGCATTCCATAATATAAAAAAGACATATAAAATAAAAAAATTTAAATATAATAACAGAAAATTTTTTTTAATAAATTTATTGAATTAAAGATTATAATAGACTACGTGTTCAATTGGTTTTATCTATTAAACAAACTGATAAATATTACATTAATAAGAACTATGTTTGACTTATTAATCTCTTATTACAGGGCTGTAATCATAGCAAAGTTGCACACCTATAAAAAATCCGTCCTCATTAAAATTTCTATATCACTCGAAGACTGATATTTTTTTTTGTTTGCTTGTGACATAGAATATTTGTTTTTCTGTCTATATAAAAAATATATACGATATACATAAGGTTCTCTAAAGATTTTCATCACTAGAGCCTTTTAATACAGCCAATATTGTACTTTGCTTTGAACATTAACAAACTACGTCCATAACCTAACTCTGCAGGACCTAATGAGACGGTCGCATTACCACTGGAAACCCCTCATGCTCATAATACTACGTACAGATGTAGTAAATTTTAGCTTATAAAAGCTTACGAGCATTTAGCTATTCCTCAACAAGATATAGTTTGTTAAGAACTTGGATACAATTTAAATTCCAATGCGCTTTAGAAGGGCAGTATGTATTACCATATAAAAGGCTTATTTGGTAGATAAAGTCCATTTCTCACGACATGGAGAGCCACAGACAGGGCGTACCTGGTTTCGTGGCACAAGTGTATTAGATAATTGTAAAGACCTGTAAGGACCTCATATACAGACCCCTGTAAAGTGTAAGGATTAGTGCTTCCATATTCCACGAAATCAGTAACGTCAAGAAGCCGGTGTTCCCCAATTCGAACCTATCTCTGAGGACACTTGAAAGGGGCTGTATCCTGGGGCCTACTAGATTTCGTGGTACAGTTGTATTAGATTATTGTGGAGACTTGTAAGGACTTGGTGTTCCAATATCGCCCAAATCAATAGCGTACAGAAGGCGATCATCTCCAAAACAAATATGTGTCCGGGTACAACTAGGGATTATATGTACAACGAGAATAAGGGACTAATAAGACATATAAAGACACATTTTCGGATCCGAATAGATTTATTAATGTTTAAAAAAAGCTAGAAATATAAATAATAAATAATAAATAAAAAATTGTCCCTGGTGCGTATGATTAATATTAATTAAGGACTTGTTTTACTAAATCCCTCATAACTTTTGATATATGATACCTTACCGGATTTTAAAAACAGTTTATATAAGACACTAGGTTGAGGCGTAAATCAGGCTGTTCATCTATTTTAAGTTTCAATATTAAACATTCAAAACTAAAAAGAAAAAAAAAAATGCAAAAAATTTATTATAAATATACTAATAAAGACCTGGCACCTTTTGGTTTCCTAGGTTTCCTAGATGGATAAAAAGAAATAACTGCAGAATTATGTTAATAAACAATAACGCATCACTTCATTTCTAATAAGCAGGAGGCATAACGGAGTAACAAAAGTGTGGTGAAGTTTATTAAACGACTCCTGTTATATTTGTAGAAATAAAATTAAAAGTACACTGGGACTGTCGTTGATGAGAAGTCATTTAATTGTAGGACTCTAGATTTCTATCAAATTTGGGTTGCTGTTATCTATTGATATAACTTTATCGTAAATGCAGTATTTTCATAAAACTTAAAAGCTTCTAAAAGATATTTTAAAATATAAATAAAAACCTTTTTTATAACAAAATTCCTAAAATTTTTCAAATTTATTATTATCAGTTTTCTACTCCTTTAATAGGTTACTATTTTGCAGCAGTATTTATTTTATAACTCCAACTTAAATATAAAACTTTGTTCACTCCCCTATTAACTTTTCGATAATTTTTTATGAGATTTTTGTTTATGTCATAATTTAATATCTTCTTAATGGCAAGACTTGGTGTTAAAAATGTAAAGAAAGTGTTGATAAAATTTAAGCACTTTCATTATATACTTAAAGCAAAAGCCATAAATGAAAACTTTGTAATATTAAATACACTGCTGGGGAAGATGAGTACAAGTTAAGCTTTATGTGTTCTAGAATGTATGTTATATAATGGTAAAAGAAAAACAACAAGTAATGGTTTATGGGAAAACGTTTTTATGAGTTTCCACACAAAATTAAAATATAAATGTTTAAGCAGCATTGTGCGAATACATTACCAAACAATATTTATACTTAAAAGAACTGTAAATTTATTTTTGCTAAAACTAAAAATGTATTTGAGAGAAAAAAAAACATAAACTTTGTAAGGGGTTTATTATCTTGAGTTTATTAAAAAATTATATGGACAATATTAAGATATCGTACTTTAGTTCAATTTGTTACAAATTTTCTTAAATTGTTTTATTTAAATAAAGATTAAAGTTATACAAGTTATTGCAAAAAGTTGAGAAATTGAAGTTAAAAAAATGTACACCAGGACGTATGATTAATATTAATTAGGGATCTTAAAACAGCAACTGGTATATATCTTTGGTAGTTTGTAAACTAAAAGAAGTTTTAAAGCAACATATGAAAGCCAACATATTGACGAATTAAACGTATTGCGAAATAAGATTCTATTTTAACTTCTTGTGCACAAATATGACATAAAAAAAACAATAAAAAACAACAATAAGAAAAAAATTTAATTTACCAATAACCAACAAAAAATTAGGATTGCGTGGAATATAATAGACATCAGTGAATAAGTACCATAACCTTTTGCTAAAGAAAGGTTCTATAACCAAGCTGAATTTGATAAAGTTTTTATTAGAAACTCTTAATTAAATATCTGCTTTTTACTATTGTGCATTGGTTTTTGTCTGTTTTTCAAGTTGTCACTGACAATTCAGCCCATTTTACTCCTCTGTATCTGCAATATCAATTATGTATTTATATTTTAGCTCGATCGCTCAAACCTAGTAGGTGTTGCTCTTTGAAATAGTTTCGAGTCAATATAGATCCTTAGTATAGTTCACATTTAAATAAGACCAGAATTGGCTCATTATCTGAAGCTATCCATTAGAATGTAAAATCTAAAATAAATAGAACGTTAAAGTAAGTATTCCTTATCCTACAATATAGGTAAATTAAAATAGTCCCTTCATTCCGTGTGTAATTTCTACAATATTCATTTCCGATCCCATAAAGTGTATGCATATCTAATGGTACCTTACAGAAAATAAATTTAAAAAAAAATTACAATAAAATTTTTACAAAAGAATTACAATAAAATTTTTACAAAAAATTTATAATAAAAATTTGACAAAAAAATTTTCAAAAACTTATTAAAAAAAATTTTACAAAAAATTTTGCAAACAATTTTGAAAAAAAATTTACTATAAATATTTTTCCAACAAGATTTTCCAAAAAAAATTTATAAAATTTTTTAAAAAATATTACAAAAAATTAAAAAAAAATTAACACAAATTTAAAAAAAAATATTTACAAAAAATAAAAAAAAAAAATTTTAAATTTATAAAAAATGTTTACAACAAATTTTTAAAGAAACATAAGAGGGTAACACAATTTTTAGCATTACTATGGTGTAGGGCATATAAGATTTGGCATGTAGCACTCTTACTTGTTTTAACTATAATTTGTTTCAATTATTTATTAATTTCTGTTAATTCATTGTTCAATTATTTATTAATATTGATTTACAGAACTGAGGGTTTAAACAAAAATGTTGAAATACAATTAAAAAATTAATTTAATAATAAATTATTAATTAATTTAATATTTTTTTGTATACCACGTCGTATGATTAATATTAATATTTTTTTAATATCATGTCGTATGATTAATATTAATAAGAGATTTTTCTATCAATAGCTTTTGTTCTGAGACCAATGACCAGTTTTTTTTTAATTTACGTCGAAGCTAACAATTAAAGACACAACAGGATTTAAATTGTTTTTAAAACATTATTGGGTTTGCTACAATATCTTTCAGAAATTCAGAAAATTTTTTAACGAATTTTTTTTTCTACAAAATGTAGGAAACTTATTTCTTACACCACAATATTACAACATTTAAGCTTTTTTAATGTCTTAAAAGCCAAAATATTCTTTTATGTTTAAATATGTATAAGTTTAAAATTAAGATTTTATTTATCAGGCCGTATGATTATTATTGATTGCGTACTTTTTTACTTTTTATTCGGTAACTTTATTTGTAAGAAACTTAAATGAATTTTGGAAAATATGTGTAAATTATTACAATTCGTTGATTACAAGGTTTTAAAAATCCTTTGAAAATTGTTCTTAAATCTTATACCAAAAACTAGAGAAATTAGAATAAAATTAAAATAAAAGAAATTTATAACAAAACTTCTCCATTACTAAACTTAAGTAAAAGATTTTCCCAACTTAAAAATTAAGGGAAGCTACTACAAACCCCTAGTTTCATCTCGTAATTTAATGTTATACCGGGCATAGGGACAGCCTTGAATCTTTATACTAATTGCTTTCAAATCAACCAAGAATTTTAATATTATCTTATGAAAAATTCTTTCAAATTACATAGTTTATTACAGGATTGAGGATTTGTTAATATGGTATGTCATTTAACCAACCTCAACTTACTACAACTGCAGCAGATGAGCAGCTATTGCTTTAATACAATCATTATTTTTGTTCATCGCTGACTATTTAGCAAGTCGCCAAACTTGCTAAATAGTCAATTAGATGTCATGTTTAAGGACCAAAGAAATGGGTAAAAGCTTTGCAACACATTATTATATATTAAAAGCGTCTTTAGACTGCTTTTCCAATGCTGAGATATTTAATTAGTGTTTAGCTAAAGCTAAACACAATCAGTTTAGAATTCGTCTCTAGTGCGTATGACTAATAACGAGTGATTTTTTAAGAGCTTGAGAACTTTTTTTTTAAAAAAAACGCATAAAATCTCATCGGTTCTTTATTTGAAACGTTAGATTGGTCCATGACATTTACTTTTTGAAGATAATTTCATTTAAATGTTGACCGCGGCTGCGTCTTAGGTGGTCCATTCGGAAAGTCCAATTTTGGGCAACTTTTTCGAGCATTTCGGCCGGAATAGCCCGAATTTCTTCGGAAATGTTGTCTTCCAAAGCTGGAATAGTTGCTGGCTTATTTCTGTAGACTTTAGACTTGACGTAGCCCCACAAAAAATAGTCTAAAGGCGTCAAATCGCATGATCTTGGTGGCCAACTTACCGGTCCATTTCTTGAGATGAATTGTTCTCCGAAGTTTTCCCTCAAAATGGCCATAGAATCGCGAGCTGTGTGGCATGTAGCGCCATCTTGTTGAAACCACATGTCAACCAAGTTCAGTTGTTCCATTTTTGGCAACAAAAAGTTTGTTAGCATCGAACGATAGCGATCGGCATTCACCGTAACGTTGCGTCCAACAGCATCTTTGAAAAAATACGGCTGGTGATTCCACCAGCGTACAAACCACACCAAACAGTGCATTTTTCGGGATGCATGGGCAGTTCTTGAACGGCTTCTGGTTGCTCTTCACTCCAAATGCGGCAATTTTGCTTATTTACGTAGCCATTCAACCAGAAATGAGCCTCATCGCTGAACAAAATTTGTCACATTTGAACATTTCGAACCGAACACTGATTTTGGTAATAAAATTCAATGATTTGCAAGCGTTGCTCGTTAGTAAGTCTATTCATGATGAAATGTCAAAGCATACTGAGCATCTTTCTCTTTGGCACCATGTCTGAAATCTCACGTGATCTGTCAAATACTAATGCATGAAAATCCTAACCTCAAAAAAATCACCCATTATTAATTAAGGACTTGTTTTATTAGTTCGCTAATAGTTTTTGATGTGAGAAACCTAAGAGGATTACAAAAACAATTTATAAAGTAAAACATATTAGGACTTATTAGTACGCAATATATAGTACTTTTACTTTCATTTCTGGTTTAAATAATTGACATTCAAATACAAAAATAAATTTTTTTAAATATATTAAATGTAGTTAATCAATATACAAAAACTTCGAGCCTGACTTATAAAAAATTTAGGCAAATTAAAAGCAAATTAAAAGATTCTAAAGAATAGCAGTGATTTAAAAACCTTGGATATACCAATTCTATCTACAAAAGACTTTTCAAAAATTAAAAAATTTTATTCTAAAAAACTTGGAAAATTTGTTTTTTAACAAAAATTATTTTTGATAACGAAACTTCTTCTTTAACAAACTTAAATTTGTATTCTCTTGTTTGTAAATTGTTTATGATATCGAAATATTGTGTAAACGACGTGTGTTTTTCTTTGTGAGTATTTTGTTGTTTACAAAGCTGTTAAAATATTTTATAGCATATTTTTAGGAATTCGTTTTTTTTTCTCGTTTTTTATATTTTAACTTTATATTGTTGTTATAAATAATTTCTTTCTTAAGTTTTATGGGTTTGTAAAAAGTTTGCAAACATTTCGTTTTTTGTTAGCTATCGAAAAATGATCAAATTACACTTAGTTCATGATGGCAATGGATGATTTAGGATTATGGGAATTACAAGTAATTTAAAAGTTTGAAAAAGAAAACTCACACACATTTTTATGAAGCGTAAAAGCAGTCAGGCAAGGCAACTTTTCCATATTATATGATGGAGAAAATATGATTGATTTTTTAGCATTAGCTTAATGAATTTCTTTATCTTCGGTGTTGTACAGAAAAGCTATGCTAAAAATTTTGATAACATTTTATTATTATCAATTCATCTTATAACAAAAAATTATTTTTCTGTGATTGAATTAAAACACAAATTGAATAAGTAGTAGTTGGGCTTTAGCAACTGCTGGAATAAAACCAAAAAAGATTTAAAAAAAGTAATAAACAAAATAAAGTATACTTAAATAAATAATTTTGGCTGGTACTTATATATAAGTAAGAAAAATCAACTAATTGTTGGTGTGTATTTGCCCATAACCCTCTCTATGTTTGCTATTTAAAACAAAAAAAAAATCTTAAAAAATCTTGATAATAACCGCTGAATTCAAGTTTATAAATTTTTTCTATCAAGACGTATGATTAATATTAATTAGGTACTAGTCATTCTATTTTGTTTATAACTTTTTTTGTTTTTAAATTAAAAACATTTAAAAAATTGCTTATCGAAGCTAACATTTTAAGGCAATAAAACCTTGTAGGATTAGTTCTGTTTTGGAATAATAGAGCAAGTAATAGCAGTGTAATATTAAATATATTTTTTTTTTTAATTTATCAAATTTAAAATTCTGCACTCAGAGCTCATATTCAGTTATTTTCTTTATTAAAGCCAATCGTAATTTAGGTTTGCTTAGAAAACTTTAAATACAAGTTTTTTTGTCATTTGCCTTTTTTCTTCTAAAAACTTTTACCTATAACATACCTTTTCCTCTTAACCTTTTTTATGTTATTGCTTGTGTCTTGATTAAAGTTTATTGACTTTGATTTCTTGTTACCGAACTAACAAATAAAAAAAATGCCATGTGCTCAAACAAACTTACGCGTTCATATTGTTACCCCTTTTTCTTCTTGAATCAGCAAGTTTTCAACTCCCTAAAGTATGCTACAAAATCAAATGAAAGTTAAAGGCGACAAATGGAAAAGAACGAAACTGTAATAGATAGACATCTTTAAACTTTTTAAAAATACAAAAAAAAAATAAAAACATTAGAACGCAAACGAAAGCAAACTTTAGCTATTAAGCTTCAAAAACTAAACTAAAACTTGTTGGTTTTAATTTCGCCCAAAAGTACTTTCAACTTTTTAAAGCTTCAAACAACACGTAAGAATTTTTTGTTTGGTAAAAATGAAGTTTTAAGAAAATAGTGAATAATAGGACATCCAAAGGGAAATAAAATTTCCTAAAAGGACTTCTGATTATTTAATTAAAATAATGGCATTGAAGTTTAATGTTTCTCATACTGGGTTTCTGGCACTTCTTTTGAGACCATTAAAAAAAATCTTCGAAAACCAGACATTTCAATTAATATTTTCTTAATTTTTTTACTCATAATTCTTTTAAAATATTTCTATTATATTCCCTTTTCATTATTTTAACTGCAATTGACGTTTCTACTGCACTTCTTCTATCTCTAGTTCTTCAACTTTTCAACCCAGAAGAAAACGTTTCCTTTTTAGGAATTAATTAATTAACTGTTGTTAAGTTAAATGTTCTTATATAAAATGCAATTTATTTTAACCAACTATGATGTTGGAAAAAATCGAACCTCATCAACAGGGAAAAAACATGATAAAAAGAGATTGTTAAAATTGCTGAAAATAAAGTTTGTCTGAATGAACGAGAACAGCAAGTGCTTGAAGAAGTTTTTATTTTACAAAAATTGACAGTTAATTAATTTTAGTGAGATTTTTTTTAATGTTGCTTTGAAACAACGATTAATTCATTTAAAATAAAGGAAAACAGCTTAAATTTAATTTAAACAAAAAAATACTTAATAAAAAGGCAAATTTAATGTATACGAAAATTGAATATTAAAAAAATATCGAATAATTAAAAATAAAAGCATAAAAACTACAAAAACAATTCAAGAGTAGATTTTGTAGATAGAATGAAATGTCTTGGAGTCTTTATTGAGAAAAGCTTGAATTTCTCATCTCATATTGATTATATTTCATCAAAAATATCATTTTTATTGAGAAGACTTTATTCTCTAGATTTGTATCTTCCTTTGTGGATTAAAAAACGAGTTGCCAAAGCTTTGTTAATGCCGCATATTCTTTATTGCGTCGAAATATTTACTGGTACTACAAGTAGCGAATTCAAAAGATTTCAGAAATTTTTCAATAGAATTGTTAGATTTGTGTATGGTCTAAAACTACGAACTCATATTACACCTTATGTCATACAGTTTCTAGGATGTTCGTTTCAAAATTATGTTAATATAAGAGTTTTACTTTTTTTCTACAAAACTGTGGTAAATGGCCACCCAGAGTATATTGTTAATAATTTTCATTTTATACATTGTAACAGAAACCCACTATTAGAATATCCCCGATTTCATTTAGATATATATGATAAATCTTTTCAAATAAGAATGTCAAGGATGTGGAATGACCTGCCTAGAGAGTTAAAATTGTTTTCTGTTTCACCTCGAGATTTTAAAAGAAATCTTGAAAAGTATGTTATAGAGCATGATCTTCGAATGTTACATTTTTGATTACCGATTTCTCTTTTAATTTGTACTTTGTCACTTTATTGCTGCTGCTATAAAATGAGGATAATCATTGATTATTTTTATTAATGTATTATATAGTGTTTTCTTATATATTTATTTTACTTATTAATTATATAAATACTATTAATTTTTATAAATGTTTAAATTATATTAAAATGTAGTAAAGTTATTTGTTAGTAGCTTTTAATAACTATATATGGCCTACAAGGCTCAGTTACATTAAATGAAGAATAAAAAAAAAAAAAAAAAAAAACTATTCGTTAATTTGATTAAATGTTAGCAGAACAGTTCGCTATTTTGTTTTAAAAGTTCTTTATAAGAAGGTGTTAGTCTTAAAAGTCATACAAATCTAAAAAGTCTTATTACAAGGCTTTAACATCTTAGTATAAGACTTAAAAGTCTTAGTATAAGACTTAAAAGTCTTAGTATAAGACTTAAAAGTCTTAGTATAAGACTAAAAAGTCTTAGTATAAGACTTAAAAGTCTTAGTATAAGACTTAAAAGTCTTAGTATAAGACTTAAAAGTCTTAGTATAAGACTTAAAAGTCTTAGTATAAGACTTAAAAGTCTTTGTATAAGACTTAAAAGTCTTAGTATAAGACTTAAAAGTCTTTATATAAGACTTAAAAGTCTTAGTATAAGAGTTAAAAGTCTTAGTATAAGACTTAAAACTCTAAGTATAAGACTTGAAAGTCTTAGTATAAGACTTAAAACTCTTAGTATAAGACTTGAAAGTCTTAGTATAAGACTTAAAAGTCTTAGTATAAGACTTAAAAGTCTTAGTATAAGACTTAAAAGTCTTAGTATAAGACTTAAAAGTCTTAGTATAAGACTTAAAAGTCTTCGTATAAAACTTAAAAGTCTTAGTATAAGACTTAAAAGTCTTAGTATAAAACTTAAAAGTCTGAATATAAGACATAAAAGTCTTAGTATAAGACATAAAAGTCTTAGTATAAGACTTAAAAGTCTTAGTATAAGACTTAAAAGTCTTAGTATAAGACTTAAAAGTCTTAGTATAAGACTTAAAAGTTTTACTATAACACTTATAGTTCTTAGTATAAAACTTGAAAGTCTTATTTTAAGATTTAAAGGTCTTAGTATAAGACTTAAACATCTTAGTATAAGACATAAAATTTAACGTAAGACCTAAAACTCTTAACGAAATACTTAAAAGGATTAGTGTAAAACTTAAAGTCTTAGTATAAGACTTAAATATGTTAGTAAAAGTCTAGTATAAGACTTAAAAATGTTAGTATAATATTATAAGACTTGAAGATCTTAGTATAAAACTTAAACATCTTAGTTTAAAACTTAAAAGACTTAGTATAAAACTTACAGTCTGAGTATAAACTTTAAAAGTCTTGTTCTAAGGATTAAGGATCTTAGTATAAGGACTTAAAGTATAAGACTTAAAAATCTTAGTACGAGATTTAAAAGGCTTAGTATAAAAGTTTAAAGTCTTAGTATAGAAATTAAAAGTCTTAGTATAAGACTTAAATATGTTAGTATAAGAATATTAAGTGTTAATGTAAGTCTTAAAAGTTTAGTGCAAGACTTAGAAGTCTTAATATTCTATCTGAATATTTCTAGTGGGAGTATAAGATTTTGTAGTGTTAGTATATGCCTTGTCAGTCTTAATATAAGATTTTATATCCTCGTATATAGTTTGTTTTGTGTTGAAATAAATCTTGTTAGTCTCAATATATGACTTTTTTGCTATAGTATAAGTCTTTTTGTCCTATTATTAATATTCTATCTGTTAGCATAAGATTTTTTAGTCTTACATAGTCACAGTATATAAAATTTTTGCTGTAGTATAAGACTTTTAGATCCAATATTATAACTTGCCTTTAGCTAAAGTTAGGATTTTCTTGGAGCGATAAGTAGATTTTCGTTATAATAATGAGGATAGTGATAGTGAAAAGTGGTTTTTAGCTTACTTTTAATAACGAAAAACTATTTATTGCTCCAACAAAATCCTAACTTTCGCTAAAGGCAAGTTATAATAATGGGCCTTAGTCTTATTATTAACTTGTAACTGTTTACAGAAGACTTGTTTGTCTTAGTATAGAATTTTCTAGTGTAATGTTATGCCTTGTCAATCTTAGTCTACGATCTTTATATTTTCAGAGTCTTATAAATTGCAGGATCTATCTATGTTAGTATAAAATATCATCGTATATACTTTGCTATGTGTTAAAATAAAATTTTTTGCTATAGTATAAGTCATTTAGTCCTATTAATAATATTGTATATGATTTTTTGCTGCAGTATAAGACTTTTAGTCTTAGTATTATTTTGTAACTGTTTACAGACGACTTTTTAGTCTTAGTGTAAGATTTTCTAGTTGTAGTATAAGATTTTCCTGTCTTAGTATAAGACATTTCAAGTTTAGTATATGACTTTTATATTTTGATAGACTTCTAAATCTGTCTGTGTGTCTGTCTGTTTTAGTATAAATTGTTAACACTTCGTATAAAGTTTGTCTTTCATAATACAAGAATTTTAAGTTAAAGTATAAAGTATTACTAAATAAATAAAAAAGTTTTAACTTCTAAATATTAGCATAAGACCATTTAGTCCTAGATAGTCGCAGCAAATGACTTTTTAGCTATAGTATAAGACTTTTAGTCTTAATATTAACTGTTAGATATTAGCATGAGACTTGTTAGTCTTAGTATGAGATTTTCTAGTCTTTGTATAAGACTTCTGAGTAAACGTCCTTTAAGTTTTTATTTATAGAAGTATAATATTTGAACTCTTCTTATAAAGTCTGTTTATCGTAATACAAGAATTTTAAGTTAAAAAACGATTAAGTATAAGACTTTTGTAAATTTATAGTAAACCTTTTTTATGCAATATTACAAAATTATATTTACATAAATGTCATTTGATAATTTTGTATACATTGTCTTTATAAAATTATATTAATTACACTCATTTATTTAATAAAACCATACAAAGTACAGCATAACCCTCAGGCTTGTTAAAGATGCTTAAATATACATTTTATTATGCAATTTTTACACATATTAACTGATAAATGTTTTTACGAAAAATAAATGGTATTTTGTTAAGCCTGCAGTATTTTGTGTTTAATGCACAATATCTATTTAATAGTAATAAAAATTATCTTTGTTAAATGCGTAGAAATATTAAGCTTCACCTTAAGGGTAGCCTTAATTGTTTAATAAACTAAGATGTTAAATATACTACAAAGACTGCGTTAAAATCTGTAGCATATATACCAGGGTTTTTAAATTCTGCAGCATAAGTTGTAGGCTAATAGAGTTTGTAAATATTTTTTGAGGAATTTATTTTCTTGTTTGTTGATTTTCATTTGTTTTTTCTTTAAGACGAACTAATTTGATATTTTTTTAATTCCTTTTCAGGTATGGAGAAAAATCTTTTTATTAAAATTTGAATAGTAAGCACAAAAAATATTTGCTTAATTTTGTGATTGGATTTCTTAATAATCGGTAACCTAAATATGACTTCATTTAATCGTTTAAATATTATTAAAAAAATAATTAATAGAAAAAAATAGAAAAATTGTATTTTACTTTATTCGTTTATAATAGGGGAGAATCAAAAAACTAGCAACAAATTAAAAATCTCTGAATTATGTTTTCAAATAACAATCATCACTTAACCATGGCATAGTTTTCAATGCCACTAAAATGCAAATCTGTTGCCTAGTTATTATCGTTATTTTAATACCCAACAAAACTAAAGCATATTTCTTGGCTGAATTTATTTTATTTGTTATTATTCTTGTTTTTGGAGAGGGTTTATGTTACAATTATTATTAAAAAAAAAAGCCAAAATAATTTGTGGAGGGAGAGCAAAAATTTAAAATACCGCTTAGCAAAAAGTTATAAGGAAAATTGTTCGCTTTAGTTCAATGTTTATTTTTCTTTCACAATCCTTAGAATTACTTTTTTATATAAAGAAAGCACTGTAAAGCTTTTCTTAACAAAAAGTTTAAATTTTATAATTCTTGCAAAAAAAAACCGACTACAAATCAAATATATGTGCATCAATTCTTAACTAAAAATTTAAAAGGAAGTAATCTGTAAGAAATAGTACTCAAATCAAATTCTTTTATACTTGTTGCTCTAACGGACATAGTAATATACGTTCTGTACATTGCAATGTCTATCCATAACGGTTCAGCAGATAAAGCCATATACGACAAATTACCTCAGATATGAGAACACCCTTTATTTTTTTACACATATTATTACTGACACAGTAATAAAAAGTAACGGTTCCAAAGATATGGCCATATAGGTTAAACAATATCACCTAGGGGACACCCTTTAATGTAAAATTTTAAATTAAACACTTATTTTAAAGGACAGATTCTTTGTAAATTTCAAATGTCTGTCTAAAACGGTTCAAAAGTTTGGCCATATGCGTCAATTTACATCAACTATTGAGACACCTTTTAAGATTTTAAATATTTATAAATGTTATTATACGGGACATAGTAGTGGAGATTCTGTCTAATTTTCAAGTGTTTGTCTATAACGGTTGAAAAGATAGGGCTAGATAGGTAAAATTTTATCAATTATGGGGACACCCTTTAGTTTCCAAATTTAAATTATATACTTGATGTTATAAAGGACTTAGATATACAAGTTCTTTGTAAATTTCAACCGTCTCTCTGTTACGGTTCAAAAGTTTTGCAATGTACATCAAATTACATCTACTATTGGGACACCCTTTAACTTCTAATTATAAATATTTAATTTCTGATTATAAATACTGGACATTCTGTCCAATTTTCAAGTGATTGTCTGCAATGGTTTAAATGGTCCATATATTTAAATTGACGTCACATATGGGGACACCCTTTAATTTTTAAGTTTATTTTTTTTTATTAATTTCTGTTATTGGCTGCTATAGTGATATGCAGTTTTTTAAAATTTTAAAAGGGAGCACCCTTTTACGGTTCATAATACATGTAAAAAACACGTATTTTGTGTGGGGACTCCCTTTAATTTTCAAAATTCTGAACTTCTTTTAAAATGGGACCAATCTGTAAGCATTTCCTTTCTAATAAAGAAAAAAATTTTAAGATCGGTTCAGAAATCACTGAGTTCTGCGGGCACAAACATAAAAAAGCAACATTCAGACGAATAGATAAACTCCTTCTTTTTTTTGAAGTCGGTTAAAAATAATCTTTAGTCTTTGACTAGAAGTCCTGTATCTCCCCATTATTATTTTTCTACAATACCTCTACATATGTTGTCCTGAGATTCCTTAGCGGTTAGGTGAAGTCTGGAGCCTGGTCTTGATAAACAACCCCTCGCTTTTTTCCTATATTTATAACATTTCTATTAATTATCTAGACCTTTTTTCCTGAGTTTTATATAGCGGTTAGGTGAAGTCTGGAGCCTGGTCTTGATGTAAAACCTTTTTTTCCTATTTTGTTTTTTTTTTATTCTACCAGCTAAGCGATCAAAGCTGGCATAGTATTCTTAATCCATTTACCTTTTTTTTGTAAAAATTATAAATTAAAATTATTAAATATCAGCACCTAAAAATATACCACATTTTTCATTAAACAAATACTCTTTAATTTTTCTCTCTTCTATTTATTTTCCTTATTTCTTTTTATGTACAATTAAATTTTCTCATTTTGCTATTAAGCAAATGTTTTCATAAAATATTAATTAAATAATAATTAAAACAGTACGTGACATTTGTGTGCAAATAGAAAAAAAATATTATTTCATATTTACCTAAAAGTAGACAATAAAATATTTCAATATTTACATAACCCAAACTATTCACTCACTCATATCATCATTCACTCAATCATTTATAGATGCCAGCTAGTATTTATATTTTTGAAAGCTGATTAATCTATTATTACTGTTGGTTGACATTTCATCATAAATGACTCGTAGCAAAATTGCCTTCTTTTGTGGAAAATTAGTAGCATTAAATTGTAGTTATAAATATAAAAGTGTTTTGCCCCCAAAATACAACTCATTAGTAAAGTAATTTACTAAAATATTCACATATTTATTTAATGGTTTACTATAGCTTTTATACTGTCAATTTTAATTTAATTTTAATTCTCTATTGCCTACATTTAGGCTTAATATTTTGTTTGGTTAATTAAAGGTTTTAAATTTTTATTATTTTGTATGCCTCGTATATTTTAATTTAATGATATTTATTTTTATTGTTAATTGTATTTGTTATGCTGTTATGCGAAAAAAATTTATAGAAAATTAAATTTTAAATCGTATAAGCAGTTTTAATAGTTTTGTATAACAAAAAATTTTGCTTTGGGCTGTGTTTTAGTTAATATTAAAGATATCTAAAAATTTTTAATGCAATTTTTTATGCAACCGTTTAAATAAATAACCGGTTTTTATTCGTATAATTAACCGGTTTTTATTCGAATAATTAACCGGTTTTTTTTCAAAATAATTTTCCCTTTGTGTTAATTTAATTTCTAATAAAAAATAAAGAAATTTCATTATAAATACATAGTTGTTTTTAAATCGAATAATTTCTTCGGTTACTTTTTATTTTAAAATTATTTTTTTATAATGATTTTTATTCTTTATAAATTAACAATTAACAATTATTCTTATAACTTAGCGATTTTTTTACTATTATTTATGCTTCGAATAAATAATTGTAAATCCAAAACTTATTCGATATTTAGTTTATTTAAACTGTTGGCTTGCAACAGCTGCATAACTTCGAAATATTCGCATTTAAATAGCAATCTAGTTTTTGTGATTTATATAAATATATTAAATTGGAAAATAGAATTGTTAGGGTTTTTTTGTAGTAACTTTTTACTTCATAGACTTATTGCTATTGCGCTAGCTTATCGGTTTTTCAGTTTCGGTTTCGATTTTCGCCAAAGTTTTTGGATATTTTCTGAAGAAATACAGATTGTCTTTTCATTGAAAAAAGTATAAAAAAAGTTATTCGAATATATAACCGGTTTTCATATAAATAATTTTCTACTCTATGTGATATTATATAATATACATAATTCGAATAATAAATGCTATTCCAATAAATAACCGGCTTTTATATGAATAATCTTCTATAATCTTCTGCTTTTTGCATTCATATTTTTTTTTTTGAGTAATGAAAAGGTATTCGAATCTATAACCGGTTGTTATATAAATAATTTTCTGCTCTTTGTATAATTATATAATAAACATTATTTGAATAATAAATGCTATTGCAATAAATAACCGGTTTTTATATGAATAATCTTCTATAATCTTTTACTTTTTGCATTTATATTTTTTTGGAGTAATGAAAAGGTATTTGCATATATAACCGTTTTTTTATAAACAATTTTCTGCTCTCTGCACAGTTATATAATAAACATTATTCGAATAATAAATGCTATTCTAATAAATAATCGGTTTTTATATGAATAATCTTCTATAATCTTTTGCTTTTTGCATTTATATTTTTTTGGAGTAATAAAAAGGTATTCGAATATATAATCGGTTTTTTTATAAACAATTTTCTGCTCTCTGCGCAATTATATAATAAACATTATTCGAATAATAAATGCTATTGTAATAAATAACCGGTATTTATATGAATAATCTTCTATAATCTTATGCTTTTTGCATTTATATTTTTTTGGAGTAATAAAAATTAAATTTAAGATATTGAATTAGTTTGAAATTGGAACAGTTAATATCTATTTTAGGATTTAGTTGAATATTGAACCGGGTTTAATCGAACCATTTTTCATTATTCGCTTAGTATTTTTTTTTTTTGAAACACAGGCAGTTTTATACGATTAGACATACTATTGTGGAAACTTAGAGATTAAGCGATTATTTATGTGATTAATTAATATTGATTTTATTTAAAGTATATTATTCGAATAATTTTAACTAAATAGCTGTGCTTTCCAAATGTTGTCTCTAGCTGAACTTTAATATTAAATCTGCCATAAAAATAATATTTCAACTCTATAGGTATTTCATTTGTTAATTTTTGATTCTCTTGTCTTAAAAATTAATACAACATTCGACTCAATTATTCGAATAATTTCTCAAATTCAAGTTCGATTAGTTTTTCTTGTAATAATTCAGTGCCAATATATTTAACACTGGTTTTGGAAAATCGTTTAATTTAGTATTATAATATTATTATTTGAAAGACCTAATAATATGCTAAACATTAATAAACATAAACAACACTACCAAAAGTAGATAGATACGAAGAGTGCTGATGACGCACATAGGGGTATTTTGCCAATCTAGCTGGACATTACTTTTTTTAGCTTATATTGGCTCTAAAAATGTACTGAGTTCCCCTAGGTTAATGAAACTTTGCAGAAAAATTTATTATGGTCATAGGCTGTTATAAAATAGGAAAAATCGGATCAAGGAGAAAAAAGTTCCCCTTGGAAGAACTAATCCTACCACTGAAAAATGCGAGGTTTTTTTTTGATTTTCCCGTCATTTTGTTTAGCAATTACAACTTTTAAGGTCAAAGAATGTTCAATAAACTTAAAGTTAGACTCAAGATATTCTTAAATGCCATTTTTAGCCCCGCCCCCTTTTGTGGGCGGTGAAATAAAAAATTATTTAAAAAAATAATGTAATTATTAAAAGAAATGGATTTCATAATTCTTAAAACCATAAAAATTTATTTTTATATGCAGGGGGAGATATTCCTCTAATCCCACCCCCAAAACGTCCCTGTAAAATTTTTTTTTTTTATATTTTTGCCAATTTCGTAAAAATATTCATTTTTAAGCTTTCCAATGCCTAACCAATCCCCGCCTCCCAAGAATATTATTAAAAAAAAATTTTTTGTAGTTTGTTGCTTTATAGTATTTTATTTATCGGAAAATAATTAATTTATTCATAGTAATGATTGCAACGATAAATTTTATTTAAAATTATAACAATTAATTTATTTAAAACAACTTTTTCCTTTGCACTAAGGTGATGATGAGTGCCATGGTTCTTCTGCGTCGGATTCTTCAAAGACCTCTTCCGAATCTGAATCCTCTTCATCGTTAAGTACAGTTATTTCTGCAGCTAATTCAGGATTGGAAAAAAATCTTCTGCTAGTGTTATCATCGTTGGTGTTTCCAAATCCAGCTTTCGGTACACCCACTACTAGCCCTAATTCACTTCTAAACTTTTCTTGGATATTTTTTTTCTCGCTTTAACAATGGCTTTGTCCGCATCAGATTTGATTTGCCATTTTTTCACTGACAGTTTATATGACAGGTGTAATATGCTCTCAAATAGGCGAATTCTGGCGTGTAAAGTAGTTAGTTCGAAAGAAAGGGCATCTACGTCTATATCTCTTTTGATATTTAAATTGTTTTTTGTACAGGTAATAACAGTGTTAGATGTAATGATTTAAATAAAGAACATCTACCTTCAGTTAGTAAAAACCAAAACATTTTATGAATATACCAGGGTTTCTTACTCGTAATTACCTATCCAAGATAAGAAAAAACATAAAAAGGTAAAATTTTCAAAAAATCGCAAAAAAATGGCGCTAATATGCGTAAGGTTTTTTTTTATAGCATAAAAGAAGAGATCGTAAATTTTGTAGTGATATATAACATTTTGTAGGATCGCGATGGAGATCACTCTTTAAAAGGTTTTCACTTTTTTTTTGACCAAAAATTTTACAAAAAAAAAACTTTTTTTAATTTTGAACGAAATTTTTTATCATTAAAAATTAAAAATAAAATTTCTAAAAATTAACATAAGTAGGTACTAAACGTGAGCGCAAAATGTTAAAAAGTGTACAGTCTTGCATGTTCTTGAAACGCAAATACTGATTGTATGTGTAGTCGAATATTACTAAACAGTAAATACAGAGAACAAGAGAGCAAACAGTGCAAAAATAAGTGCACCTGATTTGATCGGACAGTTTTATCAAGTGCAATAAATATGCTGAGCATTTCATATTGTTCACTAGTTCATTTTACTTAAATTTTCTTAAGAGTAAAATCTCTGAGAAAATTTTTGAGAGAAAAAATTAAATTAGATTTTTTTATTCATCAATAAAAGTTAAAAAAATTCAATCTACTACAGTTTTATATTTTCAACCACTCAAGGCGCAAATTAATATAAAATAACTAAAATACAAAGTACAAACCCCTTGCTTTTAACATCATACATTTACATACATGTTGCCTGCTATAACAGTATTTCATATCAAGAGACACTATTGAAACAAAATATTCAATACTGAAATTTAATTTCAAACAGCAACAAATATTGCATTGGTTGGAGGAAGAGCAAATGCTATTGTATGTTTTTATTTAAGAGCACAACAATATTTGTATACACATGAAATCAAGTGCAAGAAAAAAGAGACCAATTCATTATTGAACATTATGAAGTTAGTCTAACAACACGTTTTATGCTCACGTTTAGTAGGTACTAATAAACCCTTTCACAGAAAAAAAAAAACAATTCGTTTAGCCACCAAAAAATATATTGCAAACCTCTCAAAATCGTTTAAAGTCAATAAAAACGTATGCGATTTACTCAACTCTCCTGATTTTAACAGTGTCCCAAAATAATAAATCTCAAGCAAACACCTTGAAAATGCAGTATACGATGCAGAATTTTGTTGGTTGTCGAGCTGCATACTTAAATTTTTACATTTCTCAAAATTAATTTTTGGCCTAATGTCCGGCTAGATTGGCAAAATACCCCTCTGTGTGACGGACGTAGTTGTCTAGAAAATGTGCATTTCGCTCTGTTAGTGTCTAAAAATTAAATTTTCCTAATTTTTCTTTAATATTATCACCTAAATTGTAATTTAATTTATTCTTTCTTAGAGAGAATAAAACGAACTTAAGCTTGACTTCAAATTTCATCTGAGTGTCTAAACATTTTCCGCTTAAAAACTTTATAATTATTTTTTTTTTTTTTGCTTTAAAACGAATTAAGATTTTTATTAATCAAATTAAATAATTGATTTGATTAAAGATTTTTAATTGTCAAAATATTTATTTATTAAATGTTGCCATACAATTACAAATTATATGCTAAATTATCCAGCATAGTAACAAAGGCCTTTACTCGTTGTAGTAAAACACCCAGAGTCTTTGGTGAGAATCGAACCAACAATCACCAGACTGATTGACTACCACATTACCTACTAGTCTACCGAGGCACCCAATTATCAAAATAAATTTGTTAGCTTTGATTAAATTCATTTTGCGTTTATAAATTGATTTTGAAAAACTACTTAAAATATGCCTTATATTTAATTTTATTTAAAAGCCCCTAAAGTATGCTTGCTGCTGGCAAACATTTTCTAAGGTTAAAAAAATCTTTTATATTATTCTTCTAAAAGCTTATCTCAAGCTTTTCATAATCCCTTTCAACCTTTAAGTTTTTAATTTATTAGTTAACTTTCTTAAAAGCCTAAAAGTATGCTTCAGATTTGTACAAAATAGAATTTTGTAGCTAATTTTTCTTAACATTTGCGTATAGGGATGCTGATTTGTAAGACGGCAAAATGCTCGACGGAATTATTACACACACACACGCACACACACATCCACACACACACACTCTTTGCTATACAAATATTTACACATGTTATTTTTTGGTACTTGGTGTTATTTTGCACTTAAATAAGTTGTGCTTTAAATGTGTTCGTTAAATTTTCTTAATTTTTATAAACTTGTAGAAAATGAGAAAACAAGCAAAAATCCATGTCAATGACATTTTAAAAAGCGGAAACGCATAAACACAAGTGTTGACATGTTATTTTCTTTTTCATGCCACTATTGTCAACAACAACAGCAACAACAGCAACAGCAGCAACTGTAATAAAAGCAGCAGCAATAACAAGTAAAATACTTACAGCAAAAACTTTGAAAATGTGTTCTCAAATTCGATTGTTGGCAAGAAGTCGTCTTATAGCGTTTTCCTAGGGAGCAGTGTACGTTGTTACAGTCGTTATGCCATTGTCTACACTTGTCACTTTTTTTCTTGTTATTTTTCTTACTTTTTAGTACTCCTATGTATGTATGTATGTATGTATGTATGTATGTATGTATGTATGTGTGAATGTATGTATGTGGAACTACCACTAAGTAAGTAAGAATCATATGAAGCAAACAAACGAAGTCAAACATTATGTGTTTGTGCTTTGGCAACCCAAACACTTACTTGAAGACACTATTCCAAAGGTGTCAAGTAGTGTTTTTTTCTACAATACTATTGTTGTTGTATTTTTTTTTTAAGGATTTAAAGAAAAAAACAAGAAATTCCTTAGAAAACTAGTAAGAATAACAACTAACTTTTAAACAAAAGAATGTATAACAGAGAAAGTTATAAGGAATAATTTATAAATAATCAAGCGCTTTAACATAGGCAACAGTTTTTTAAAGAATATCCTTGCAATGAAAAATTAAAAAAAAAAATAATTAAAATGGCCATGTTATAATTAAGTTAAAAATTTTATATTAAATTATAGCCTAAAAGTAGACTTCAGTTTTTAGTTGTATTCAAATGTCTAACAATTTGCTTAATGATACCAATTACCAGATATAATAAGTAAGGAGCTAAGAATTTAAAATTGTAAACATATAAATACAGCCTAAAAGTTGACTATATATTTAAAATATTATTTAAAATATTACTGAATTACTTCATGAATATTTATATTAGCAGATATTATTAAATTAATGACAATCTCTTAAATATATTAGGATTGCTGCTGTAAAAGTTGTTTGAAAATTAAATCGCTTCCGGGTGCTAGTAGGTAGTGTATTGGTCCAGCAGTCTGGGAGGTGTAGGTTCGATTTCCACCAATGACTCTGAGTGTTTCACTATAACGAGTGAAGGTCTTCGTTGCTATGGTCGTCAATTAAAGTTCGAATATAATTTGTAATTGTACTATAACATTAAGTAAACAATTAATTATAATTAATGAATTAATAAATTATTTAGGCTTAAGTTCTTTATTATAAAGAGATAAAGGAAAATTAGACACTAGCAGAATGTAATGCATTTTCTAAATCGCTACATCCATCGTCGGCAGTATTTGATTAAAAATAATTCAAATAAAAAATTCATATAATTATAATTAATCTCTACATGTAATAAAATAGTAACTCATTTCCGTCTGTCTGCTTTTCATTTGTGTTCGCATCACGTAAAAACTACTAGATGGATTTTTACAAAATTTAGTGAGAAGATACCTCAGAATCTTGATTCCAATATAGCATACTTTTTTTTCGCAAAAATATCCAATTTCCCAGATAAAGTGGAGAAAAAGCAGTGAAAGTACGCAGAATTTTTTGTCGGATGTAAACGTACTGCATACTTTAAGGCATTTTATTTTTGAAAACGCAATATTTTAAACGCGGTTGTTCTAAAATAATGATAAAATATGAATTAAAAACGATATTTTAAAAAATTTTTGAATTCATCAGCAAATTGTATGCAAATCTCAAAAATTGAGTTTAGCTATAGTTGTCTAACAATTTATTCTTTTAAAAAACCCAAATAATTGCCTACTGTTAGGAGGAAAAAAAATCTATGATTAAGTGTACAACTTATTATTTGAGTTTTTGATAATTTATCACAATTCTAAAGTTTTTTTGTTTTTGTTGTTTGTAATAAAATTTATAAGCCAAATTTGACCCAGATTTCAGATTTTCTTTAAGGCGGGAATGTTGTATAAAATCGCATGACAAAACAGACCTATTATTAGATTTTATTAAAGTAGGTGGAATCACACTCCTTGAAATAACCTCCATGACGTTGCACTCATATTAAATTTTTTTTTATTAATACAAGGTTTAGTTTTGATTAGTGGGCAGAGCCACTCCCATACAAAATAAGTATATGTAATTATTTCTTGAACTGAAGGACGCATATTACAAACAGTAATTAAAACTTTGTTCGCTATGTAAACAAGTAAAGGGTGTTTTTTATAGAGGTATAGAACTCTAAGTTGCAATAAAACAACGATGGATTATTCGATTGACATGAATTTTATTTATCCGAAAGATAATCTTGTGGCATTGCATTTTAAATATGAGATCTGGCATATGACAACCAGGGCTGGCGCGGATGTAGTCCAATCTGGACCTCCAATTTTCGATGACTTTTTTCAACATTTGTGGCCTTATATCGGCAATAACACGGCGAATGTTGTCTTCCAAATGGTCAAGCGTTTGTGGCTTATCCGCATAGACCAATGACTTTACATAGCCCCACAGAAAGTAGTCTAGCGGTGTTAAATCACAAGATCTTGGAGTCCAATTCATAGGTCCAAAACGTGAAATTAGCCGGTCACCAAACATGTCTTTCAATAAATCTATTGTGGCACGAGCTGTGTGACATGTTGCGCCGTCTTATTGAAACCACATCTCCTGGACATCAGGGTTATTCAATTTAGAAATGAAAAAGTTAGTAATCATGGCTCTATACCGATCACCATTGACTGTAACGTTCTGGTCACCAGAAAAAGTACGGACCAATGATTCCACCATCCCATAAAGAGCACCAAGCAATCAGTTTTTCTGGAAGTAATGGTGTTTCGACATACACTTGAGGATTACCTTCACTCCAAATGCGGCAGTTTTGTTTGTTGACGTAGCCATTCAACCAGAAGTGCGCTTCATCGCTTTAACAAAATTCGCTTATGAAAATCGGGAACAACGGTAATCTCGTTTTGGGCTTTATTTGCAATCGTTGTTCAGGCGTGAGTGAGTCTATTCATGATGAATTGCCAAACCAAACTGAAAATAAATCACTTGACAGCTGTTAAATCGGTTGTCATCTTGAAAAGTAATGCTAACTTAAAGTTCTATACCTCTATAAAAAACACCCTTTATAAAAAATTAAACCTAAAAATTAAAGGGTGTTCCGATAGTGACGTAATTTGCATGTATATGTCCTAAGTTTTGAACAATAATAGGTAGACTTTTGAAATTTTTACAGAAGGTGAATAGCTGTGGTCACTTAGCAGAAAATACTAAAACTTATAGGGTGCTCCGAAAGTGACGTGTTATTTGCGTTGATGTCTTTATTTTTTGAGCTGTAGGAGGTAACCACTTAAAATTTGCAGACAGTAATTACAGCTACGTTCGCTTTATAAACAAGTATTACAAGTTAATTCTAAAAATTAAAGGGTGTTCCGATAGTGACGTAATTTGCATGTATATGGCCTAAGTTTTGAACCATAATAAATAGACTCTCGAAATTTTTACAGATGGTACATTACTACGGCCTATATAACAAATAAACAAAATTAAAGGGTTTACCGACAGTGACGTGAGTGATTTGCTTTTATGTGGCCTACATTATGAAACAGGTGAGGTGTATTAATATAGCATTTATAATATAGTAAAAATTAAAGGGTATTCTGGCAGTATGATAATATGATGAATAAGATAATTACTAAAAATAAAAGGGTGTTCCAACAGTGATATGTTTTTCACGTATATTTCCTTATTTTTTGTTCTTAAAATATTTATATTTTACCGATTTTGTTGAAATTTTTGAAATGGGCGGGGTCACACCCATAGCATAAGTACAATTTTAAAGTACCTTTCTTCAACTACTATCGCAACTTAGATCATACATTTGATGGTTGTTCTCACAATACCATTTTATGATTACAAATATGGGCGGAGCTGCGCCTGTACAGATTTTTATCGTTTGGGTTATTTTCTTTTTAACAACTTGGGAGCTCTTTAAAAATAAATTAAACAGAGAATATGTGACTTTATTCTATTTACATTTAAATAATATTTAGTTGTCCTTCTTGTTTTGTTTACGGTTTGTTTAAAAATAAGTTAATAGAATTTTAAATATTGTGTTAACTACTACATGCTGTTTATTTATTATTAACCATAAATATAAAGAGACAACAAACTAGATGTTTACATTTGTTAGTTAAACCACACAACATACGGCAACACAGTCAATGAATGATGTTAATAAAACCCAGCAAACAATTTGTTAAAATATTAATAGCAGGGTTTTTATATCTGAAACCAATTATTATAGTCCAAAAAACTGTTGAAAATAAGAATAATCGCTTTGCTGTAGAACTGCTCTAGATTGGAAAATTGATTTTTAAATTTAAGAAAAATTGTTTGCTGGTCTATAAAGACACATACGTGTAAGAAATATAATTGACTATATAATTTATTTGAAGTTTCTAATATTTGAATGCATCACTACCAAGTCATTGCCTGTTAAGATTTATTTGGACTTTCGCATAAATTAATAAATTTAAGGATAAATACGTAGATAGAGGCAGAGAGCGAGAGAGAGAGAAATTGAATGACAGTTTTGTTAGTGTCTGTTTGGTGACAGCATAAATATTGCAATAACAGCTTAAGCAAGCTCTAGTTTTGGTTCTTATAGTTTTAGTATTTCGAAGCTAAAATATTTAATAAAAAACTATTTTCTTGCAGTTTGCTTTTTAGGGTTCCGTACCCAAAGGGTAAAAACGTAGCCCTATTGTTTTCGCTACAATGTCTGTTCGTCTGCCCGTCCGTACGTCTGTCGGCGTCTTTTAACTCTGGAACCGTAATAGGTCAACTCTTGAAATTTTCACAGAATATGTATAACTGTTGCCGTTATAGCAATTCATACTAAAACCTATAGGGTGTTCCGATAGAGACGTATTATTCACGTATATATATTTATTTCTTGGGCTGTAGAAGGCATACACTTAAAATTTGCACACAGTAATTAAAACTTTGTTCGCTATATAAACAGGTATACAAAATAAACCTAAAAATTAAAGGGTGTTCCGATAGTGACGTGATTTTTTTTTTTTTTTTTTTTTTTTTTTTTTTGCATTTTAATAGTATTTTTGGTAATTTTTGTTAACCAACCATCCAAACTTTTTTTTTTTTTTTTTTTTTTTTTTTTTTTTTATTATTTATTAAGAAAATTCAAATACAATTTTATTTAATATTAAATCCCGCGAAGCCATTTGGCTTGTCTGCAGGATATTATAATAATAAAATATAAAGTATAAAATATAAAATATAAAATATAAAATATAAACTAAAAATTATTTATAGATTTTTCATTGTGTTTCAATGTAATGAAGCTTTGTGAGCAATCTTCTTCTGTGAGGGTTGGATATGTTCAGTAGGTGTACTGGCAATCTGTTAAAGATATTTGGTAGTGTAGTGTGCAATGAGTTCTTGCCGTAGTTATTGGTATGGCGCTCGACCTTGTACCTTCCATCTGCCCTTTGTCTGGTATTATATACGTGGTTTATTGGCTTCAAGAAACGAGGATCGTTGTAGAATTCGTTGACAAGCGTACTGTAGTATATGCTTTTAACATTTAGTACATTTAAAGAGCTTGCAAGGTTGTTGTTTCGAGGTGTTGGCGTGTTATTCGCTTGTATGTTGTAGCTGTTAACCATGTTAAAGTTGGGGTATATGTTGGGTATGTTTCTATTCGTATTGTTGTTGGTATTTCTATTGTTGTTTGAGTTAGTGATGTTGGGTTGTATGTTAACTCTGTTGTCTGTGCTAGAGCTATGTAAGATGTTATTGCTATTGTTGTTACTGATGAAAGAATTTAAGCTGCTTTCTGCGATATTTGTATTGCTTATTTCGTTGTTTGTGGTGATGTTGTTTGTATTGCAACAGTTTAAGTTGTTTGAGTTGATGTTGTTTGTGTTTAAGTTTCTGTTGTTTGAGCTGTTATTGTAGAATTGTAAGCTTCTAGTATTAATGTTTGGTGAGTTGATGCTATTTGTAGTGTTTGTGTTGATGCTATTTGTAGTGTTTGTGTTTAAATTGAGTTGTGTGTTGTTTGCACTGGCGATGAACGAATCGTTTGTGTTGTTGTTTGAAATATAGGTGTACGTATTGTTATTGTTGTTTGTAATATCCAGGGTATTTGCATTGTGTTCTGTAAGAATCTGTTGTTGCGCGAGTTGTAAGGATCTGTTGCTGCGCGAATTGTTTGTGTTTTCGTATATCAAAGACATTTCTATTGCTTGACAGTTATGTTGTTTATTTTTGAATAATATTTTTAAAATTTGATTTTGCGATTGTTGTAATGATCTGCAATATATCGAGTTTCCCCACGCAGTTATTCCATGCCTAATATATGATTCTACTAATGAAAAATATGCCTGCTTAATTACATCAAAGGTTGAACAGTTGCTTAAGTGATACAAACTGTATGCAGATTTACGTAATTTTTTTGATAAGTGTTTAATGTGTGTTAACCATTTAAAATTTTCATCTACATACACTCCTAGATATTTGTAGGTTTTAACCTGTTCTATGATGGTAGTGCATGTGTCCACATTTCCATTGTTGTTCATTTTGTGTAGGCATTGATAGTTATGAAATTTGACATTACTGACAGCGTTAGCGAGGTGGGGTGGTTTTATATGCATTATTTTGGTTTTAGATGCATTGATTATTAGTCCATTATCATGACACCACTTTGCGACTTTATTCAGTTGATTTTGCATTACTTCGTTTGCACTTTGTATGTTTTTATGCGATACTATAATGGCTGTATCGTCAGCGTATGCATAGGTAGAACAATCTTTAAGAATGTTTAACATATCATTTGCGTAGATGAGATACAGAATTGGCCCAAGTTTAGATCCTTGTGGAACACCATTACTTGAGTAAGTTTCGTCGCTAAGAGTTTGACATATTTTAACACGATATGTTCTAAGTTCTAAGTAGGTTTTAAACCATTCCAGAGAATTACCTCTGATACCATTTCGTTCCAACATATTTAATAAATTAGCGTGCGAAAGCGTATCAAAAGCCTTACTGAAGTCAATAAATAAAGCAAGGCAGTGTAAGTTATTTCCTAGGCATGTATTTATGTGATTAGAAAAATCACCGAGTAGTTTATTAATATTTTTTCCTTTTTGGAAACCATATTGATTACGGTTAATAACTTTGTATTTTATGAGAAAATCGTTTAGTCTTCGTACGATTACTTCTTCCAAAACTTTTTCAATTACTGGTAATATTGCTATAGGTCTATAGTTGTTGTAGTCGTTTTTGGCTCCACTTTTATATATCGGACGTATTATTTTTTTGCATGTGTATATGTCCTAAGTTTTGAACCATAATAGGTAGACTCTTGAAATTTTTTAAGAAGGTGTATAACTGTGGCCGCTATAGCAACATATACTAAAACTTATAGGGTGTCCCAAAATTGACGTGTTATTTGCGTTAGTGTCTTTATTTTTTGAGCTATAGGAGGCAACCTCTTAAAATTTGCAAACAGCTGTATTCGCTTTATAAACAGTTATACAAAATTAAACCTAAAAATTAAAGGGTTTTCCGATAGTGAGGTGATTTGCATGAATAAGGCCTAATTTTTGAACCATAATAGATAGACTCTTAATTTTTTTTACATATTCTATATTACTACGGCCTCTAACAAATAGAACAAATTAAAGGGTTTTCCGACAGTGACGTGATTTGCTTTTATATGGCCTACATTTGGAAATATAATAGGTAGACTCATGAAATTTTCACAGAAGGAGTATTAGTATGACCTTTATAACATAGTAAAAACTAAAGGGTGTTCCGGCAGTATCGTTTCCACGTATATAGCCTTATATTTTGAACCGTAATATGATATTATGAATATAATAATTACAAAAAATAAAAGGGTGTTCCGACAGTGAGACTATTTCCATGAATATTGCCTTATTTTTTTAATCGTAATAGGTAGACTCTTGATATATTCATAGAAAGGAGTTGCCAAGGCCGCTATAACAAATAATAAAAATAATGGGTGTTCCGACAGTGACATGATTTGACGTATAGGGGTTTATTTTTTGAACAATAATAGGTAGAATCTTGAAATTTTTACATTAGATGTGTTGCCTTCGCCGCTATAACAATTAAAGGGTGTTCCGCAATAACATGTTTTTCTCTTATATTGCTTTATTTTTTTGAACCGCAATAGGTAATCTCCTGATATTTGAACAGTAATGGGTTGACCATTAAATTTACACAGATTATATATTACAATATCTACTGTACCAAACGGTACCAAAAATAAATTTAATGAAAATAAAAGGGAGTTGCCTAGATGTCGCGATGTTTAAGAGTTTGACCGTATTTTATAAACGTTACAGACAGACACTTGATATTTACACAGGGTATTTATTACTATTCGATAGTATAAAATATTAAAGGGTGCCCCACAAGACAATTAACAACTTGTATGTATTTTTAACATTGCACTGAACTTAGTACGGAACCCTACATGTATGAGTCTGACTCGCACTTGTCTGATTTATTATTATTCAAAACTTTGGTATCCATGTTAAAGTCGAATATTTCTCAAATTATTATGAATAAATTGGGGAAAATAAATTTACTTTCTTTACCTATACCTTGGCACTTTAACCGACAACAGCTTACTTAGCTACACAGCAGCAGTGTATATTAGTAGTAGGGTGAGTTGTATCTCTCAAGGGTATAAATGATTTATAAGCGCCAAAAAGTATGCTACTAATTTAAATGTAAATAACCTGGACATTTAAGTTCTTACTTTAAAAGACTTATATTGGATTATATCCACTTGCTATTGAAATTTATTTTAAACCACTTAGTGGTGTAGACATAATAACTTCTATCACTTAAACAGACTACTTAATACATCTCCTTAAAGGTATGCTTTATATTTTGGATTTTTTTTTATCCTAAAAGTATACTATGGTTTTTATTATTATATATTTTTTTGCTCTTAATAAAAGTTATGACAAAAACAAATTTATTTATATTTTCCTTAAAAATTTTTTAATATTTAATATTGCTCAATATATCTTCAGAATTTTTTCTACTTTGATCTACTTAAAATAAATAATAAAAAATTTTTTGCGTTACCATCACTATAACTCAAAGATAAAAGACCATGTTGTCTTACAGTTTTAAGTTTTTTTTTTTTAGTTTCTTCCAAAGCTTATGACCAACTAAAACAAACAATATTTGCTAGAATGCACACCTGTGTCTTAAAGACAAGATAAGAAGAAAGTGCAAAGCAAATGCTTGATTAGAAAATATTCTAACAAAGAAATATTCAACATAGCAGAACAAAAAACATTGATAAAGAAGTATGGTAAATCAAAGTTTTGTATTGTATTAAAAACTTTAAAGCGTTTTTTTAAGTTTAAAATGGAAAATCTTTATTTTTTAAGAACAGCTGGTAAAAAAAATCATAACAAAAATGTAGCATATTTTTAGGAGTTGTGATAAAAAATATATTATGATTTCATCAATAATTTAATGGAATTGTATGTAAAATTATTAAACATTTCAATATTTAGCTGTATAAAAAAACTATTTTGAAAGTAGAGCATACTTTTAGGGATTGAAAAATCATTAAATGCTAATTCATACTTTTAGGGATTGCAAAAATCTTAAAATCTTATGTGAAGAAATTAACTGTTTATAGTTTTAAAATCACAAGTGATATATTTTTAAGCTATGAAGTTTATAAATATAATAAATTAAACAATAAAGTTATTTTTTCAAGCTCATTTATTTCATTTTTCAAGGTCATTTATAATAAAAAGTTTTAAAGAAAATATTTTATTGTCGAATAGAGGAGGTCGGATAAAAAGTATCAATTCCACTACTATTTTTATTATAAATTAATGTAAATTAATTTAAATAATAATTTATTAAAAAAAATCCAATGCAGAAAATAGCATATTATTTGGCTTTAAAATAAATAATTTTAATAAAAACTGTTAAATAATCTGTGGCAAAAAGGAATAACTGCTTCAGTTCACTTAAGCTCTTAGATTTTTATACCGAATAACTCATTTACTTGAATGTGGTATTAATGGGAATCTAGAACAATATTATTTCTTAATTTATAAAGGACCGGTGGAAAGCAGTGACCCCAGAAAAAACGACATTTTTCCTTATAATCATAGAAATATTAATTTAAAAAAAGAAGCATACTTTCAGGTATTAAAAATAAATTAACGATTTTTAAAGAATTTAATTTTAACATATTACGCCATGTTTTAGTATAAAAAAATAGTTTCCCAAACTGGAATAATTGCTAAGGTTGACTCTTAATGAGTTTGAATGTGGTATTTACTTAAAATGTAGAACCAAATATTTCTTAATTTTTAAAGACCCATAGAAAGCAATGACCTGCAATGCGAATAAATTAATAAAAAACCAGAGGCAAATTTTTAGAGTGGTCTACTTAAAATATTAAAAATAAAACATAAGCAGCTTTTCCTTATAGCCACAGAAATATTAAATTAAAAAAGGAAGTATAGTTTAAGGGATTCAATATAAATTTACTTTAAGCAAATAATTTTCTTTTTCCATATTTTCCCCATGTTTTTTTATAGATGAAATAGTTTTTTAAACTATTTTTATATTAGCAGAAATTCAAAATTATTAACTATAAGAAATTAAATGCCTTAAGGTATGCTATGCCCTAAAAATATATATACAAAAATTAAAGGTATACTTTATCTATATATAAAACAAATTCGAAAAATAAAAATATATCATTTTTACTTATAACCACAGAAATATTAATTTAAAAAATCTGGAGTAGCCTACACTCAACTTTACCATACCCAGTGGAAACATATATTTGTATGGATATTGCACACAAAGAATATAAGTTCAAAGTATATTCGAATCGAAAAATTTATTATTTTATACACCTCTTCATCTCCTTATACCAAAAGCACATACTGATTTTTCTTTTGATATGTCATACCTGTAGAGCGTTCCCGAAATTTGGGGTAAGGAAACTACCCCTTGCCCCTTTCCGATTATGCCCAAAAACTATACAGCTCTTAATCTCCATATACCAAAGGCACATACTGAATTTCATTTTGATACTCGTATGACAAACCGTATGACTTGTACAAACTCCATAAAATTAGTGGCATACACAACCACCCACCCAGAGACACCATCGCGAAAATAGCCAAAATGGATTCAGAAGACCTGAAAACGTATAAATCCGTCGAAATCCGGACCTTGATTTTTTTCATGATTTCTATGATTTCTATGACTACGAATGATAAAGTAAAAAGAATCAAATAATTTTATTTTTCCATATTACTTCTTGCAAAAAAAAACCGACTTCAAAGCAGACAAACTTAAAATCATGTTACTTTAAGACGGTAATTGTACAATGATTATATTATATTCGGGGAAGATGTAGCGGGACTTTTTAAATGTCATAGCACAAACTGTGAATTCAGGTAAAAAAAAACTAATTTTTGAATTCAATAGTCTAAAGCAAATATCAATCGATTTTCTACCGGGGGAGCAGTGCTTCCGGAGTATATAGGGGCACAAGACCCCAGGGTTCTGGTCTTTCTCAGGTCAAACCAATGCCAAACGACTGTCTGTGTACAGCGGATAAAAAGTTGGGCTATATACATAAAATTACGGTAACTATTGCGACACCCTGTAATTTCCGAAATCAAATTTTATACTTCTTATAGCGGTCGTAGCAATACAGGATCATTGTAAATTACAACCGTATGTCTGTAACGGTTTAAAAGTTTGGCCATATACGTCAAATTACATAAACTATTGCGACACCCTGTAATTTATAATTTTAAATATTTCTACTTATTATAGCAGACACAGTAATGGGCATTCTATCTAATTGTTAAGTGTTTATCAATAACTGTTTAAAAGATAGGGTCATATATATCAAATGACGTCACCTATTGGGACACCCTTTAAACTTAAATTTTAATATAAATACTTGTTATAGAGGACTTTTTCATACAGATTCTTTGTAAATTTTTACCTTTTGTCCATATACATGAAATTACATCAACTATTGGGACACCCTTTAATTTACAATTTTAAATATTTAAAATTGTTGTTATACCAAACATAGTAGTAAACATTCTGTCTAATTTTCAATTGTTTGTGAATAACGGTTCCAAAGATGAGCACATAATGGTCAAATTACATCAATAATGGGGACACCCTTTAATTCATAGCTCCAAATTTTATAATTGTTGTAATAGCGGACTAAACAATATAGGCTCTTTGTAAAAAAAAGTTGAAAAGTTTGGCCATATATATCACTTTTACATTAACTATTGGGACACCCTTTAGTTTCCAATTTAATATTTTACACTTGTTATTATAGCGGACTTAGCAATACAAGTTCTTTGTAAATTTCAACTGTCTGTCTATAAAGGTTCAGAAGATTGGCACATATACATACAAATATCAAATTAAACCAACTAATGGGACACCCTTTAATTTCTAAATTTAAATATTTATACTTATTATAACAGACATAGTAACGAACATTCTGTGCAATTTTAAAGTGTTTGTCTATAACGGTTCCAAAGATAGGACCATAAAGGTGAAATTACGTCACCTGTGGGGTCACCCTTTAATTTTTAATTTTATTTTTTAAATACTTTTTGTTATTGGGAGCTATACTGATACGCATTTTTTTTAATTTTAAATTGGTGACCTATAAAGTTTATAATACACGTAAAAAACATGAACATATGTTGTATGGGGATACCCTTTAATTTTAAAAATTTTAAACTTCTTTTAAAATGGGACCAATCTGTAAAATTTTATAATCGGTTCAGAAATGACCGAGTTCTAAAGGCACAAACATACAAAAAAAAAGCAACACACAGACGAATTGATAACCTCCTTCTTTTTTTGAAGTTGGTTAAAAATATTAACTCATTTCCTATCTGTCTGTCTTTCTTTTTTAGTCTTCGCATCACGTAAAAACTACTGGATCGATTTTAACAAAATTTTGGGAGGAGGTACCTTAGTACCCTGATTTCAATATAGAATACTTTTTGTGCGCAAAAAATATCTTATTTCCAAGTAAAAGTAAGCAGTGAAAGTAGGCCGATTTTTTTTACCGATTTAAAGGTGCTGCATACTTTAAGGCATCTTTTACTTTCGAAAGCGGTATATTTTAATTACGGTTGCGCATTGTTTTAAAATAATGACAAAATATGAATTGAAAGCGTGATATTTTAAACACGGTTGTCATTTACTCAAGCTCATATTTTGCAAACCGTTTGTAATTTTGATATACTCTCTGAAGCAAAGTTGTAGCTCTTGCCATAAAGAACAAAAATTGTGAACATATAAAATCAAAAAAATTTCATTTTCAAGGTCAAAATTTTTTTTACCTTTTTTTCCCTGTTCAGGTCCATAGGTAGTAAACCGTTCAAAATTCAAGGCAACAATCAACTACAAAAATGATCATTTTTTTGCAAGAATGACATCGATGCCCCACATCTCTGAGGGCCCATAAAAAAAAACCTGGAGGACTTTGGGCAAAACTGGGAGACAGGGGTTTTTTTTTTTTTGGTCTTTTATGACGTAGTGGTGTCCATATATGGTTATTTTGCCATGATATACTCGTTTTATTTGATAAGACTTGCCGTAAGATCGAAACGACTCGCATGTTATTTTGCCAGGTGACTAAGGACTCCCAGCCCTTAATGGCATAGTTCTCCCCAGGACATTAAAGCAGTCGCACCAATGGTATAATATCCGTTACAATATGTGACTATGTCAGGAAATGTAGCTTCTGGTTGATCAATTGACGAGTCACTCATTGCGGATGCATAACGATGTTTCATCTGAAAGTTGATTACAAAACTAAACAGCAATACCTAGTATCACAATGAGGACAATCTAACTACTACCTTTGCATTTGAAAAAAAATTCCATAAAATTTTTGATAAATTTCAATAAAATCCAAAAATTATCTGTACAATTTTCGATAAAATTTTAATAACAAATTTTTACAAAAAAAATTTCAATAAAAGTTTTGATAAAATCAAAAAAGTTTCTGTAAAATTTTCACAAAAATTTTCGATAAAATTTGAACAACAAATTTGCGATAAAATTTGAACAACAAATTTTCGATAAAATTTGAACAACAAATTTTCGATAAAATTTTAATAAAAAATATTAAGAAAAAAATTTTCAATAAAATTTTTTAAAAAATTTCGATAAAATTTTTGATAAAATTTAAAAAGTTTCTGTAAAATTTTCACAAAAATTTTACATAAAATTTGAACAACAAATTTTCGATAAATTTTAATAAAAAATATTAAGAAAAAAATTTTCAATAAAACTACAAAAAAATTAGTATAAAATTTTTGCAAAAAAATTTTTGATAAATTTTGATAAAAACAAACATCAACTGAGTTGCGTCTCTGTTTGTTGGTGGTGTGGTGTGGTGGTTGGTGTTGGCGCTTTATACATTCAGCAATGTCGTATTTTGCTGATTTATTTTGTATATAAATATTTTTTACGAATAGCATACTTTAAGGCCTCTAAGTGCTTGAAGTGCTGATACAACTTTACTTAACAATTTTAACTTTCTTTTAACTTTGTTTAGCCACCTTTTTTAACTTTGTTTTTCTGTTAGTGTCATTTTAACTTGATGAGTTTTATCCATATCTTATCAATAACCAACTTTTTCTTTTCTTACTTCACATTTAATCAATAAAGTTTAGCAAATATTTATTTTTATCAAATTTTTTTATCACTTTCGTTATAGCAATTTATTTTATATTGTTTTGTGCTGCTACTTCTTTGCAATCTGTACTTTAATTTCCTTGATTTTAAAATTTTATTTTTGTTGTATTTGAAAAAAAGGTTTTTTATAAGCTCCACATACTTTATTCTACACATATTGAGTTTAACTTTATCTTACATATAAAATCGTATTGTATTTGCCCAGATTTTTTATTAACTCTCACTTTTTTTATCATTTTTGTTTGATTTTTTTTTTTCGCTTTATTTAAAATCAATTTTCTGCACATCACTTTCATGATGATTTGCTTGCTGATACACTTCTGTTTGGGTTTGTATATATGTAATTTTTATCGATGTTTCCAAAAAAAATTTGTAGATTTCATAACAAAAGTTAGTTGCACTAGTTTGTGAACTATTTTGTGTAAACCACCCAACCAGCCTATTGTAACTTGAAAAATTGCTGTAATAAATTGTCTGCATTGTTCTCAAATCTTTATCCTTGTTGGGGTCCTTTGATTTTAGTTATGTTTATGACAGCTTTCTGTTTTTCGGTTTGTGCCACCATTTTCCCCTTTACACACTCTAGTAGAAGTTGTTACGAAAACAATCAATAGCTTGTTAGTTTCTTTTTTGTTATCAGATTAGTTTTAAGATGCAAAGAAACAACTTCGAAACAATATCTGATTGTTTATCTAGCAGCCTTAAAGTAGGCACTAGTTTGCCTAATTTAAAATTCAGGTTATAAGTTAGGGATGGGCTTAAGTAGTATTTATTTTTTATTTAATTTAAGTAGGACACTTCATGGTTGGTAAATTTTATATTAAAAAAAATATATTTTCTTTGTGGCAGCCTATAAGTAGGCAGCATATTATATTGCGACTTACAAATACAGATAAAGATAATAAGGATTACATTTTTTTATTTTGTAAATATTTTTTAAAAAACCTTTTTATAAAAAAAAACCCTGGAGGATATCAGCACAGTAACACAATCTCTCCGAGTGACTATCCTAACCAAAACAAATATATTTATTATATATACAATTTTTGGGAATTTAAATATTAATTATTATTAATAAAAAAATAAAAAAAAAATAATAAATATATTTATATTTTAAGTAGCTGTACCCACATACGTTGTGTGCTTCCTGACAATATTTTCTTCGATTTTGCTTTGAAAGTAATCCACACAACAAATTTTAAGATTCTTGCGTATTTATTTTTTATAAAGGTACCCATCCCTGAAAAAAAAATCTAATATTTATATAAAATTCTAAAAATTATTGCAAAGTCCTCTAAAAGGTGTTTAAAATATTTTAATAACAATTTAATTCCACATAGTAAAAGTAAAAATACACACTGTGTAAATTTTTAAGTCATGGCAAAATAACCATATACGGACACCACTACGTCATAAAAGACCAAAAAAAAGACCCCTGTCTCCCAGTTTTGCCCAAAGTCCTCCAGGTTTTTTTATGGGCCCTCGAAGATGTGGAGCCTCGATGTCATTTTAGGTAGCGCTTAGGTAGCCGGTAAATTTTTCACTTTTGAGGCTACCTAAGCGCTACCTAAACGGTGTTAAGAATTATTCATAGGAAGTTCATATGTTCTAGAAAGTTGTTTGTTAAGATCTTAGGTTCATTTTTGTAGTTGATTGTATCCTTGAATTTTGAACGGTTTGCTACCTATGGACCTGAACAGGGGAAAAAAGGTAAAAAAAATTTAATTTTTTAAAGTTCTTTGCGATTTTGACCTTGAAGATGAAGTTTTTTTGTTCTTTATGACAAGAGCTACAACTTTGCCTCAGAGAGTATATCAAAATTTCAAACGGTTTGCAAAATATGAGCTTGAGTAAATGATCATTTTTTTGCAAAAATGACATCGAGGCCCCACATCTTTGGGGGCCCATAAAAAAAACCTGGAGGACTTTGGGCAAAACTGAGAGACAGGGGTCTTTTTTTTTGGTCTTTTATCAGGTAGTGGTGTCCGTATATGGTTATTTTTTCCGTGTTGCACTGTGATATAAATAAAAATTTTATTCAATTGGCTATTTGGCAGTAAGTAATTGATCATTTGTCATTATTTCAAAACAGCGCCATCTGTTGTGCAACCGCGTTTAAAATATCCCGCTTTCAATTCATATTTTGTCATTATTTTAAAATAGCGCCATGTGTTGCGCAAGCGTGTTTAAAATATACTGCTTTCAAAATTAAAAGATGCCTCAAAGTATGCAGCACTTTTAAACACGGTAAAAAAAATCGGCATACTTTCACTGCTTTTTCCCCACTTTCTTTTGGAATTAAGACATATTTGCGAAAAAAAAGTATCCTATATTGGGGTCGGAATACTAAGGTAACTCCTTACAAAATTTTGTTAAAATCCATTAAGGAGTTTTTACGTGATGCGAACACAAATAAAAGACAGACAGACAAGAAATGAGTTACTATTCTATTGTATGTATAGATATAGTTTTGATAAAAAAAATACATAAACATCGTAGTAAAAAGTAACTTCTGTTAAAAACGAATTCATCCTTAGTTTTTTTTAGCTGGAGGGATGTTTTGCGGAAAGTAGTCCAGTGTAAGTTTATTCTCTAAAAATTCAAAATATAATTTATCTTAATACTGAAAATGATTTGTTTAAAGTATCTCGTTTTAATATTTTAAATATATTCTTTTTTAAAGCTGTTTTTTCCTTCTTTTTTTTATTTTATTTGCCTAAAAGTAGGCCATGCTTTTAAATATTCATTTATTCCATGTGACCTTTCAATCAGCTTTAAATAATTAAGTTAAAAATGTTACTCTTATACTTAATTTATGGCCTGGAAAGAACATAAAATAGAGGAGAAGTCACACTAGAGTTTAGCATATTTACAGGCTGGTCAATTTTTATTTAAATTTTCGTTGCCCATAGTGTCTGCAGGGAGCTTAAGTAAAGTAAATGTGAATGTGAATGTTTTTGTTAAAGTTTTTGTCTTTTTTATTTGTGGCAGATTCAATTTCACAAAGGTATAGCCCAGTAGCAGTTGTGGTAGGGAGAGTGAGACGAACAATAAAACGGAAATGCGTTTCGTTGCTTTTTGTTAAATCTCCTTCCGGTTTAAAGTATATTTTTTGGCAGCATTTATTTATTTATTTTATTTTTTTTTTTCTGTTTGTTGTCATTTCTTTGGAAATATACCTTGTTTTTGTGTTTCGCCTCAAAGTCAGCCAGCCAAATATATTTTGTTTATTTGCATTTAACAACTTTTTAATGTTCTTTGGTTTTATTTTGTGTAGTTTTTCATTTGGCTTTCTTTTTTTTTTGATTTAAAAAGACTTTACTTCCCATTTTGCCCAGATGATAAGTAAAATGTAAGTAAATTTAGTCTTTTGCCTCTTAATTCTTTGTTGGTTTTTTCGCCAACCAAGCGGAAATTTGTTGCTTTCATTACATGACATGCACTCGAAAAGCAACCACACGCATAACTTTTGTTAAGCGGAAGTCAACTACAAACGGAAATGGTTTTGTTAAAGTGGTTAAAATGTTTTCGAGTTTATAGTGAAATGTTTATTAAACAACATGATGGAAATTTTTGTAAAAATTAAATTCAAAATTTAAAGAAAAATATGCAATAGTTTTTTTTTCTTCTTTACTTAAAAGCTCTTTGCTCTTAAGCCTATTAATGTGCAATTTACTTAAGTTTACTTTTAGGCTTGCCAAAGCATGTTGGAAAGACTTTGAAATCCTGTCAAAATTTTCGCATTAAAATGTCAATCAAAATCAAAAATGTTAAAGAAAATAAACACTACAGCGAAATTGATTGAAAGTTGAACAAAGGAAATGAAATTAAAAACAAAATGCCAGGCACAATAAAATCTACACACACACACATACACAAGTTTAACAAAATGGCTACTGTTATAACTGAACAAAAAGAAAAATTTAAACAAAAGCACTAAATTTGGGAAGTTTTATAAAATAAAAATTTATTTGATAGAAGAGAAAGAGTTATGCGAAAGCTGTTCCATTTAAGTTTAGTTCGTAAAATGCTGCTCGTTCAAAGAACAAGTAGAAATAAAATTATTTTTATTTACATTTAATATTTTTTTTTGAAAAGAACATTAAAAAAATAATTTTGTATTTTTATTAAAAAGAAAGACTGAAACAAACCGTAATAAAACTTTAATACTTAGAACATAAGCCTGAATCTAAGCAATTTTTTAGTAAAGACGAAAACACATAATGTTCATATAAGAGCTGATTTTATAACGTTATTATAATTCGTTATAAAATATTATAATACAAATATAATTTACTATAACCTATAAAAATTGGACAATATTGCGTTATAATAAGTTATAATACAATTATAATAAGTTTTCAGTTGTTATAACACAGTATATAATATTTTATAATAGATTATAATATCTTAAAAAATATCATAATACAAATATAGTTAATTTTTATTAGAGTAAATTTACTATATTTGTATACTATATTAGTATTTGAATATTGAAATGATAACACACCATTTTTTATATAACAACTGATTATAACATTATTATAATTCGTTATAAAGCATTATAATACAAATATAATTTACTATAACCTACTACAACTGAACAATAATGTGTTATAATAAGTTAAAATGCAGTTATAATAAGTTTTAAATTGTTATAATCAAAGGCCCCCAACTAAAAAAAATGGTTTAAAAAAATGGTTAGCAAAGTGCCACAAATCTACATTGTTGAAAGCTTGTATGCTACTTATTTAAAATTTTTACATGTTTTGTTCTCTTTGTGAGATTCTGGTCGAGATTGTGTATGTGCTCACAGACCCTTAGGGGTTTGCGTGGGGGCTCTTGGTCATATTATGACCTATTATAAAATATTTTATAATAGGTCATAATATCTTATAAAATATTATAATACAAATATAGTAAATTTACTCTAATATACTGTATATTGAAATGAAAACACACCTCTTACATAAAACAAATGATTTTATAACATTATTATAATTCGTTATAAAATATTATAACACAAATATAAGTTACTATAACCTACAACAACTGAACAATATTGCGTTATAATATGTTATAATGCAATTATAATAAGTTTTCAATTGTTACAATGTAGTATATAATATTTTATAATACATTATATTATCTTATAAAATATAATAATACAAATAGTAAATTTATTCTAATATATTTAGTATTGAAATGAAAACACAAAATTTTCATATAACAACTGATTTTATAGCAATATTATAATTCGTTATAAAATATTATAAAAAATATAATGTACTATAACTTATAAAAAACTAGATAATATTGGGTTATAATTAATTATAATGCAATTATAATAAGTTTTCAGTTGTTATAGTGTAGTGTATAATATTTTATAACAGATCATAATATCTTATAAAATATTATAATACAAATAAAGTAAATTTACTCTAATATATTTTATATTGAAATGATAACACACAATTTTCATATAACATATAATTTATAAAACACATTATAATACAAATATAATTTACTACAATCTATAAAAACTGGACAACATTGCGTTATAATAAGTTATAATGCAATTATAATAAGTTTCCTTTAATTATAATGTAGTACACATATAATATTTTATTTTAAATTTTATTATATATTTTAAAATATAATAGATTATAATATTATATAAAATATTATAATACAAATATAGTAAATTTACTCTAATATATTGTAATTAAAATATAAGTGTGCTTACGTAATGTAATATTTCTTGTTATAAAAAGAGTTATAATGTTTTATAATTTATTATTACAAAATTTGAAAATTATAAACTTTAGAATAACTAAATTATAAAGTGTCATAACATAATTTAATGTGTTATAGGCCAATTTAATTAAGAAATAATGTTTTATATCACAGTTATTATATGATTTTACTTGTTTTATTACGTGTTATAAATCATTATAAAAAAAATATAATTTAATGGGATTGTAATTTTAATGGGTTAAACGCAATTATAATGTAATATAATTAATTACTATTTAACATTATTTCGTTATAATACATTTAATCATAATTTTATAATTTCGTCATTGATAAGAGAATATTATTTCTTTTTTTATAACTATACATATAATAAAACTATAACTTTCGTTGTGTATGTCTATCTGTCTCGTAAATACTACTGGATGGATTTTAATAAACTTTTATGGGGAGATACCTTAGTATTTTGGTTCAAATATAGGATTATTTGTTCCCGTAAAAATATCAGATTTCCAAGAGAAAGTAGTGAAAGTACGCAATTTTACCGATTCAGTGGTACTACAACTCTTTTATATTTTTCAGCGGGAAATTTTAAACATTATTTGCAGAATTTTAAACACTTTTTACAGAATTAAACATCATTTTTAGAATTTTTTGTAAATCCTTTTTGAGTTATTACCCAGATGTGCATCTTTATATTATTTAAATACATAAACCATATCTGAAGCTCTATAAAAGTAAGAGTTCTAAAATTTGGTTTGGATTACTTTCAAAGCAAGATCCAAAAAATTATAGTAAGAACGAAGTGGGGGGCACAGCTAGTATTATAATAATAGTGTCGTTTGCTTTATTATTACTAATTTTTAATACGTTGTAACAGATTTTGGCACAATTTTAATGTGCTTAAATTTAATATAACCTAACAATAATAAGTTATAATATATTCAATCACTATTATAACATGTTTTTGTAGTTACTGTAAGAAAGTTATTACTCCTTATGATTTATTATAACAAAATTGTAATATATTTTCTATTATTGCAACTCAATTATAATATATTCCTACATATTTTAACACAAATATAAGGTGCTATAATTTATTATAACTTAAAAATAATGAGTTATAATTCATTTGTTAACAATTATAATGTTGGTTGATTGATCCAGGATAATTATTTCGTTTTATAATTCATTATAATAAAGCCCTAGTGTCTTTTGCTTTACTTATACAAATTTATAATATGTTTTAACATATTTTATCACAATTCATTATAACTAAACAATAACGAACTATAGTATTTGATATCACAATTATAAAATGTTTTTCTTGTTGTAAGAACATGATTACTCCTTATATAAGGTGCTATAATTTATTATAACTTGAAAATAATGAGTTATAATTTATTTGTTCACAATTGTAATTGATATAAGATAATTATTTCATTTTATAATTCATTATAATAAAGTCCTAATGTGTTTTGCTTTATTTATATTAATTTATAATATGTTTTAACATATTTTATTATAATTCATTATAACTAAACAATAACGAACTATAGTATTTGATGTCACAATTATAAAATGTTTTTCTTGTTGTAAGTACATGATTACTTCTTATATAAGGTGCTATAATTTATTATAACTTGAAAATAATGAGTTATAATTTATTTGTTCACAATTGTAATGTGGTGTAATTGGTATAAGATAATTATTTCATTTTATAATTCATTATAATAAAGTCCTAATGACTTTTGCTTTATTTATACCAATTTATAATATGTTTTAACATATTTTATCACAATTATAATGTGGTTTAGTTTATTATAACTAAACAATAACGAACTATAATATATGATATCACAATTATAAAATGTCTTTCTTGCAGAAAAACATGATTATAACAAAATTATAATGTATTTTAACTAATATAAAATAATTATTTCCTTTTATAATTCATTATAACAAAATTATAACGCACTGTACTTTACTAAAATTCAGTTTCAATGTGGAGCAACATATCTTAACACATTAATATGTTATAACCAATTGCTCAGTGTGCTAGATCAATCTAATGCAGAATATTAAAAAAAAATATTGCGCTTAATTTATAACGGGCTAATTTCACAATCCTCCATCGAAGTTAGGTCCGACTGACCTGTCAAACAATTGGCTATGAGGTTGGCTCTAATATTCAATGCTACCGGAGCATGTAGAACGATGGACTTTAGTTATGCGACAATTTAGGGATGTATTTCAGAGAACCCTAAAATTATTGGTTTTGGAGTCGCCCACTCCTTTGCTTGATAGAAGACTCATAGCATCACTGTCGAGCACTTCAACAGATGGGTCAAAGTCCGGCACTAGAATTGGGGAAAGCGTATTTATGCTTCAATTTTAGAAGAGAATGAAATGAAGACTTTCGAATATAGATATAGAGGCGCCATAGGATGTAGATCGACAAGTTGGTATTCAGCTATTTTGCTTTAAAGAGATCTTTAAGTAGGTGTTATTGGGGGATATCGAAGTCAGATTGACACACTGGAGGGGGCTGAAAGATAAATCAACCAGTTGGCGTTTCTCTAAGCTGCTTTAAAAAAATCTTTCAGAAGGAACTTCTTGTATCCGACTAGTAATTTACGACTCACTTGTAGCGAGTTTGTAGTACACCAGACCAGACTCTTGGGTGGGAATCGAACCCACAACACAAAAAACCAAATTAGTGGAGTATCACACTGCCTACTAGCCCACCAGGGCACCCCTGTCGTATCATTCTCCAGTGCGATTCTTGGTTCAGAGTCGAATAAGGTCTCTGCCTAATCACAAACGTTTACCAAGGCTAACACTTCAGCACCAATTGGTATCCACGCTCGTTTACTCTCTGTGTCTAAACACCATACATTTTCCCTTTTAATTGATCCACCAACCGGTAATCGAATTGTCATAGTCCTGCCTACGTCACGGATACATTTTACTCCTAAAGTACTTATATAAACTTTAAAACGTTTGGTTTTATTTAATTAAAAATTATATTGTTTATCAGTCTTTGATTTTCTTTTTGTGGTTAAATCAAGAATAATTGCCTACTTTTAGGCTCTCTTTTTAAAACAGCAATTGGCAATTAATTTATTAATCATGACTATTGTTGTTAAATGTCGAACATTTATTATTTCATACAAGTCTGCTATTAACTGCAATGAACACATAGCTGTGTTTATACGCACGTGTTCGTGTGAATATACATATGTATGTGTGATAAAACGTGTGTGTATAAGTGTTAGTTTATTGTTTTATTTATAATTTAACACAATTTGTATTTTATTACTTGAAATCAATAGTAAATTTATTAAGTTGTTCATAAAACTACATGCAAGTTGGCTAGGGTAAGCAATTATTCGTGCTTTATTTTAATCGAATATTCAAGACATCGTTAAATTTTTAATTGTATCTATTATTTACTCGTTCAACATTTTAAGAACAGTGTTGAAATATTAAAAATGAAAAAAATAACTGAAAAAAATTATTATTCTTTGATTAATCGAATAATTTTTATTCGAATAAACACGAATATCTAATATATTATATTTATTTATGGATTTTTGTTGTTATTATTGTATTATTTATGGTTTTTTGAAGAAAATTTCTTTCCTAAAGCTGACCCATTTGAGTCAGTTAAATTATTCGAGCTTATTTTTAATCGAATGTCCAAGACATCCTTTAAGTTTTAATTGTATCTATTATTTACCGATTTAAAAATAAAAAAAAACAGTGTTGAAATAATACTAATTAAAAAAAATAATTGAAAAAAAAATTATAATTCTTTGATTAATCGAATAATTGTTATACGAATAATAACGAATATCCAATAAATTATATTTATTTATTTGTTTTTGTTGTTATTATTGTACTATTAATGGGTTTTTGGAGAAAAATTCCTTCCTAAAGCTGACCCGTTTGGGGAGTTAAGTTATTCGAGCTTAATTTTAATCGAATATTCATGACATCAATTAATATTTTATTTCTTTTTTATTCAAATGTTTAATAATTTATTAATAGTGTTAAAATAATAGAAATGAATTAAAGCAAAATCATTCAAACAAAATTATTATTTTTCTTCGATTAATCGAATAATTTTTATTCGAACAATAACGAATATTTATTTATTTCATTTTGTTGTTATGGGCTTTTGATGAAATAAAAAAATAAAGTCTTTCCTAAAGCTGACCCGTTTAGGTCAGTTAAGTTATTCGACCTTAATTTTAATCGAATATTCAAGACATCAATTAATATTTTATTTCTTGTTTATTCAAATCTTTAATTTTTTTTTAAAGAATAGTGTTGCAACAATAAAAATGAAACAAAGAAAAATCATTGAAAAAAATATTTTTCTTTCATTAATCGAATAATTTTTATTCGAATAAGAACGAACATCTGAAAAATTATATTTATTTATTTACTTTGTTGCTATTATTTTATAATTTATGGTTTTTTGATGAAAATATTTCTTTCCTAACACTGACCCGTCTGGGTGAGTTAAGTTTTTCGAGCTTAATTTTAATCGAATATTCAAGAAATAGATTACTATTATTTTTATTATTCAATCGTTTAACAATTTATGAATAGTGCTGAAATAATAAAAATTAATTAAAGTAAAATCAAATCAAAGAAAAAATAATTATTTTTCTTCGATTAATCGAATAATTTTTAATTCGAACAAATATTTATTTATTTCATTTATTGTATTATATATGAGCTTTTGATAAAAAAAAATAAAAATTCTTTCGTAAAGCTGAACCGTTTGGGTCAGTTAAGTTATTCAGGCTGAATTTTAGTCGACTATTGATGACATCGATTAATAATTTATTTATTTATTTTTTGTTTGTATTCAGTCGTTTAAGATTTTAAGACTAGTTTTTTTAATAACAAAAATTTAAAAAAAAATAATATTTTTTTTTCATTAATTGCACAGTTTTTATTCGATTAATGACGAATATTTATTTATTTGCTTTTTTGTTATTATTGTATTATTTAAGGTCTTTTGATGAAAAAAAAATAAAAATTCTTATAAAAAATAGATTTTTTACAAAAAATATAGGTGATCACGGATTTTCGTCCTTTTTTTCGATTATACGCTTATTTAAGAAATCGTTTTTTTGCTGTAGTTATGTTATAAGAGCTTATTTAATCGAATATTCGAGACAACGATTAATATTTTATTTCTTTTTATTTAAGCAATAAAAATCATTGAATAAAAATTATTGAAAAAAAATAATCGAATAATTTTTATTCGAATAATAAAGAATATCTAAAAAATTATATTTATTCATTTACTTTGCTATTATTATTATTATTGTATTATTTATGTACTTTTGATTAAAAAAAAATAATAAAATTTTTTTCCAAAAGCTCTGACCCCTTTGGTAAACTACTCTCATTCCATAGGAACTAACTTAAATATAAAGAAGGAAATACAAAGCATTTATAGTATTTTTCTTCTTCTTTCTTTTGTCTGTAAGTATGCGTGTAAAGACATTTACTACTACTACTCCTACAGAAGAGCGAGTGAGTGAGTGTATGTAGTATGTGTATCGTCGTCGGCTTGAGTCTAATTTGATGTTGCATTTGGTCACGTTTTCTAAGTTTCGTGTGGCATCACGTACTTCTGCTCAATTTAACAAAGTACGTAGGATGTGAAATGTAGTCAGTCATCAACAGTGTTTTTCTTCTTTTTTTTTCTCTCTAAACGGCTTGCTGTCTTCTTTCATTCACATTGTTGCTACTTTAAATGCTGCTTTATAAGATATTGCCGTGATACAATAAAACAATTGTTATGAGATCTGATATCATATAGTACTAGTATAGACGAGTATATGACAAATAATAGGTGTGTGTTTTGTTATTTTTGCAACCAGAAATGGAAAATACAATATTGATTGCCAAAGTACACGTTGGAGAATATTTAGGAAAAAAAAATAAATTCCAAGAAATCCTTAAGGAAACTTAAAAATGAAAAATATGTCAATAATAAACAACAAAAAAGGCAGTTTAGTAAAACGACATGACAGAAGCATATTAAAAGTCAAAATGGCTCCCATTCAACAGCTATGTCCCTTAGAACACCAAGTCTTTTATATTGAGAACATTACAAAGAAAGATGCTATTAAAAAGCAATGACTCTTGAAGTCTTCTGATTTGGATTTGGAGGCTCATAGACATAACAGCGTCTTAAACTTTTTCGGAGCAAGAAGACTTTATCGAGTGAAATAGAGTGTAATGGAAAGGCAACAGGAGCAGCATTAAGTGATGCAGATGGGAGCTTATAGACCACTCCGAGCCGAAATCGTGGGAATGGACTACATACACCATAAGCATGCAATAAATGCACATCGTGCACGTAATTTTTTCATCTCTAGAACCTCTCAAGACAACCAACATATGGGACCGACTTTTAAGAGCAATTTAAAGTATAAAAAAGCAGATGAGATGCTCATCCTAGAGGCTCTACCGCAACAATATTGTAAATGACATTTCAAATTCTCGGGCGCAAGCTCCTATCCGGAAATACTACTGATGATGTCTTTCAATGTTAATTTCAGTTATTATTAAATCCATAAACAAAGAAACATCTGGAATGCACTAATAGAAACACCTTTTCCTTCGTTAACATTTGCCCTTTGAGCGAGTGTTTTAGGTTTTGAATCAAAATACAGAGCAACTTTGCTCTTGTACATTCTGAGATTTAAGCCTTATAGATCTCCATACTGTACTTGTCATGATATTAGGGTTATTTACCGTGCCGATCTTGTTTGGATATCATATAACTCTATACATTATTCGTTGTTAAAAATTATGTTTCTATTACAGTTAATAGAAAAATTCATTTAAAAATTAACACATTTATTACAGCTATTTTCTCGAACCACTAGAATAAAACATGTAGCAAAAACTTGCCCCAATTAGCTCGTTACTTTTGAAACAAAGTATAAGAAAACTGACATTCAGATACAATACTGTAAAGTATTCTATTCATTTTATAGGATCTTTTAGAAATATGTTGATCAAAAGAGCGGCCAGAGGATAATGTTGGAGGTCTCAATTTAATATGTTTGGAATGCAATTAATAAAAAAAAAATTAATAAAGATTATAATGGCATTATAATGTATTGTAATGCAATTATAATGTATTATAACGCAATTATAATGTATTATAACGCAATTATAATGTTTTATAATCCAATTATAAAGTATTATAACGCAATTATAAAGTATTATAACGCAATTATAATGTATTATTATGCCATTATAAAGTATTATAATACAATTATAAAGTATTATAATACAAGTATAAAGTATTATAATGCAAGTATAATGTATTATAATGCCATTATAAAGTATTATAATACAATTATAAAGTATTATAATGCAAGTATAAAGTATTATAATGTAATTATAATGTATTGTAATGCATTTATAATGTACTATAATGCAATTATAATGTACTATATTGCAATTATAATGTATTGTAATGCAATTATAATGTATTATAATGCAATTATTATGTACTATATTGCAGTTATAAATTATAAAGGAATATAATGCATTGATAATTTATAATAATGCTTTCATAATGTATATAATGTAATTATAATATATTGAAAATAATTATTTTTGTTTTTAGTTTCAGTTTAATAACAAACCAGAGCTTCTCGTACAGACAACATAATGTCTCTATCTTTAAAATTTTTTGATTGTCCTTTCGTTAAAACATTTTCTTTAAACTCAAACTTTATTTGCATTTTTAACGTTTTCTTACCTCAAAGATTCTTTCCAAAACTTTGCCCATAAAAAACAACTGCGCTTTATATAATCGCTTTATATAATCCCACTAACTTGCCTTTGAAATCGCTTGGCAGAATTAACCAGTAAAAACATCAAAACTCATAAGTAATATTTCATTCTTTGCAAATGCGTAAATCATATACAATTAACGTTAATTAAATATTCATCTAAGAAGGCATGACCATTTAAAATCATCACCCAGCATCAAAACTTTGCAACCACCACTAACATTAACAAAACAGCTTCGTTCAATACAAACCTTAACATAAGAAATATATCTGCCATCATCCCCAACCACTGACTCCTCAAAATATGCCAACCAAAATATTTTGCGAAGAGGCCTTAAGAAAAATTAAAAATAAACAAATATTAAAAAAAAATATATTGTTAAAGGAAATGCCGTAAAATATAATGCCCAGTCTCCCAATTTTTTGCCCACAAACCAAAAAAGGGGAATGCATAGCCGTGAAAACCACAAAAGTCTTGGCTGATTGTAAGCAAAATATTTGTTTTGGTTTCAACGGAATTTAAGGAAGTTTGGTTATAGGAAAGGGCGCAAAAAGGGGTGTTTTTTATTTTTGGGTTTATCTAGTTGTTTTTCTGGTTTGCTTAATTTTACAATTAAAAAGCGAACGGAGGAAATTAAATTTAAAAAGTGTGCTAATCACTCGGCGTGTGTTTCGTATTAAACAATCATAAACCATTAACTTATTATAAGGCATTAGAAGTAAATTAGGGCGCTATTATAATAATCACGGCGCACTGTGGTCAATATTTTGAGATAGCGGCCAAAACTCCTTTTGGTTTTTGTTCTCCGATTTTAAAGTTATTAGACTCATATGAAAGTAGATAGTAGTAAACCTCGGGAGCCAAAAAAATAGAACTCTATTTCAACTATTTCACTGAGAACAGGGTGGTCCAAAATGGGCTTTTTCAGAATTTAGTAAATTTATGATATTTTTAGTTAATTTTTAAAGTTTAAATGATCATAACTTTTTTGTTTTTCAAGATTTTTGGACGAAATAAATTTTGTGTTGTAACTTAACTTATTTCCTATTACTGGTAAAAAAAATTGAAGCTCTACTGTTTTCAGAACAATTTAAATATTTTTTTTAAAAAAGGTCAAATTTCTCGGAAATTTCCTACTTCATAGAGCACAACTCCTGTGAGTCAAGCTGAGTCAAAACACAAATTTACTATTTTGTAGTCCTAACTCTCCCCTACATTCTTATATATACATGTCCATGCATCGGGACTGCACTTTTTGAGCTACAGCAATTTTTCTGACCCAAGGTAAGATATTCGGTACAAATGCACGTTATATTTTTTGAGAAGTTATTTGTATGTGAAAGTGGATATTATGCATATATTTTGATGCAATTTTGTACAAGAGTTCTTATTGACCCAAAAAATAATTCTGTTGAAATTAGGAGAAGTTGGCCCATATTTGGACCTAGTCCACATAGAAGGGTGTATCAAAATTTTGACAAAAATGACAATAGAACTCTCAAATTATGTGATATCTGGCAATTCATTTGGAAAAGGTAAAAAATGATTTTATTGCCATCTAATATTACACAACTTAAATACCTGAAAATTGCAAATAAATTTAAAACCAATGGAAATAACTGGTAAAACCAAGTACCTGTTATATTATGTTTCAAAGAGGTAAAAAAGATCATGTTGAAACTTCGAGCAATAGTATATTAATCCATGCATTAATTTTTTTCTTCATTATTGTTTCTAAATTCAGTTATAGTGTTCTATCTGATATATATTTTGAACGGAAAGATGAAAACGACATTATTTTACATATAATGAATAATCCATTCTTCAAAATATGCGACAAACAAGAAATTAAAATTCATAACTTAAAAATAAAAAACTTTTTAAATACTTTAAGAAAACGGTACAATCAATGTTCCAGAAACAAGAAATTGTTTTACTCACGCAACCAAGAATGGCTAAGAAATAAACTTATTTTTAAAAAGCCATCAGTAACTACCACGGAAACTGGAAAAGGTAGTCGACCAGCAAAGCCAATTGATAATTGTAGTGAAAGATCACGAAGACGCAAGCTTAAACATATCAATGAAGAAGTTTCTTCTATCATCATAAAGGATTAATTTCTGCATCAAATTCAACCATCGAAAACTAAAAAGAGTAAAATTGCTATCATTGAAAAAATAGTGGAAGCAAGCCCCAGACGCACAAAAAGGATTTTAGAAAGTATGCCGACACCAACTAAAGAAAATAAATTTACTCCAGAAGAAGCATTTGCACTATTTTTGGATTTGTAAATGACTAAAAACCAATATACAGAATTGCGGAAGCGAACCAATGAAAAAAATCGTGGAATTTTTCCATCATATCGAGATATACTTTCTGCCAAAAAAGATTGCTTACCTTCACCAACTGCTATTAGTGTAACTTCAAGTTCAGCAGAAATAAAATTGCAGGATCTTCTTGAACACACTGCAGAACGATTATTAAAGACATTTGATGCTGACTATTTAAAGAAGTTTAAAAATTGCAGCATGACTTTAATTTCTAAATGGGGATGTGATGGGTCCTCTGGCCAGAAACAATACAAACAATGTAATGCGGAAAATTCATCAGATGCCAATTTATTCATGATTTCTTTCGTTCGATTACGTTTAACAAAAACTTATATTGGTTCAGAGCCGTCAACTAGTAGAGCTGCAGAGATAGATGTATGGAAGAATGAAATTCCCTCGTCAACAAAATTTTGTAGACCAATAAAGTTTGCTTACAAAAAAGAAACTAAAGATGTCATAACTGAAGAAGTTGGCAAAATAACAGATGAAATTAAAGAACTTCAACCAGTGATATTTGAATTTAATGACCAATGCATCGAAGTTAACTTTAAAATGTCACTTACAATGATCGATGGAAAAGTTGCACAAGCTTTAACCGAAACAAAGTCTTCGTCAAGCTGCACCATATGCCAAAAAACATCAAGTCAATTGAGCCAACCACCAACACAAGATAGTTTTAATGAAGCATATGAATTTGGAATGTCACCTCTTCATGCTAGAATTCGTTTTATGGAGCATATTCTTAAATTGGGATACGATTTGGAATTTGGCCCGTTAGGCGAAACAGTGAGAAACAACAAAGAAAATTTGGAAAAAAGAAAGCAAAAAAAAGATATTCAAGAAAAATACCGTGAGATAGGCCTTATAATTGACCAGCCAAAGCAAGGAGAAGGAAATTCTAATGATGGAAACACAGCAAGGAGATTTTTTTCCGATCCAGAAACTGCAGCTTCTATAACTGGAGTAAATTATGATTTAATACGACGATTCCAAATCATATTAGAAGTTATAGCATGTAGGAAAAAGATAGATGCAAAAAAATTTGGTCAGTATGCTAATGAGACAGCAACCCTTTATAACCAAAAATATTCTTGGAGACATATGCCAACCACAGTTCACACTTCCAATTGGAGATCTCTCAGAAGAAGCACAAGAAAAAAGGAACAAAGACTACAGATTCTTTCGCGAGCACAATACAAGAAAAATTTCCAGATATTGTACTAATGAAGATCTTATTAATATTTTGTTGTGCACATCAGACCCATATATGTCCAGTATTCGACAAAAATGGAAATCAACCTCATTAGAGTTAGATGAAGAAGCTAAACAACTACTGCAAAATGAAAATCACAGCTATTTGGAAGAAATTTTTACTAATATTGTTTAATTAATACTAGTTTAAAGATTATAATTTGTTTCTAATTTTAGTATAAATTTTACATTTAAATAAAATATATGTGCACTTTAAATCAATAGTAAAAGTTTACTTAAAATTTTATCGATGTTATGTTCTGTATATAATATATCCAAATGGTATTGATATTGTTGGGAATTTCAGTGTTATTTTTCAGTTTAATCCTCACAAGAATTAGCTTTCTTCCAAAAAACTAACCTTTGGCCCCTGTGAATATTGAGACTAAATAAATGTCAGGGGCCAAATGTTGGCATTTTCTGACCAAAATTAAGTTTAGGAATAATAAATAAGTATTGGTTGTAAAATACGATTGAACAAAATAAGAAATTATAAAAAAAAATACCTATTTAAAATGTCAATATATTCAACTTTTACATGGAAACTCAACAAAAAATTAAAATGCATTTTTAACTCCACATTACTTACGTTCCTATCAGTCGATTTTTACGTTTGAACACGCAAATTGAAGCTTAAAGTCCCTCCTATTGAACAAAAAAAATCGCGTAAAAAAATACCAATCCGGTCAAAAGTTATAGAGTTTTGACCGCTATCTCGCGAAATTGACCACTGTGCGGCGTTGTTATAATAAATTCAATTATTTGTAACAAATTCATAAACGTTTTTAATTATATACTAAATCTTTTCTTAAAATATACTTACTAACTACAAAAATTTTGATACGTGTAAATATATAAACTAAAGTTTTAAAGTTTTTAGTACTTTTATAAAATTATTATAATGCATTATAATCCAATTATAATTTGTTTTTATTTATAATAATCCATTTAAAAAACACTATTTTATGTTATAACTTGATTATAATTTATTATAATACATTATAATGCCATTATAATTTACCTTTTTCTTAAAAAAAAGACCACACTTCCTAAGAAACTTCTGCTTAGTCTGCAGAAAAAAGAGTCTTTGTGAGGAATCGAACTCAAAATCCGCAGACTAACAGACTAGCGCAGTAGAAATCTGTCCACGGGCGCACTTTCACAATGATTATAATGTATTGAAATTCAATTACTATTTATTATAATAAAATTATAATGTACTATAATGTAAATATAATGTATTGTAATGCAATTATAATGTATAGTAATGTGTTATAATGCAATTAGAATGTGGTATAATACACTTAAAATTTTTTATTATAATATATAATGTATGTATATAATGCAATTATAATGTATTATAAGGCAATTATAATGTATTATAATACAAATATAATGTATTATAATGCAAATATAATGTATTATAATGCAAATATAATGTATTATAATGCAAATATAATGTATTATAATGCAAATATAATATATTATAATGCAGTTTATAAGTATTTTAATATTATATAACGTGTTATAATGCAATTATAATGCATTTAAATGTTGTTATAATGTACGTAATGCATTTATAATGTATTGCAATACAAAAATAATGTATTATAATATATAGCATAAAGCAATTAAATTGTATTATAATCCAATTATAATGTACTATATTGCAATTATATTCGAACACAATGTGTTATATTCCAAAAAAAATATATTATATCACAACTGTAATGTATTATAATATATTATAATGCAATTATAATTTATTATAATAATTAAAACATTATTTTTTTATAAAACTATACAGTAGGTGTCTGCTTTTACATCAAATAACTGCTTATAAAGACATTATTACAATTATTTTTATAGCAGTACGTATTATTCCTTCGTATCATAAGAGTAAGTCTATATTTATTAATTAGTTAATACAATTATAATCTGTCATAATATCTCATATATTGTTGTGCGGTTATAATATATTACATTGTAGATATGAGGCATTATAGCATAATTATAATGTGTTATAATATGTTATAATTTCATTATTTCTTTCTTTTTCTAATATTATTTTTCTTACTGATTTCATTTGTGTTTAAACTTTCAATAAATTTTCTTTAATAATAAGAACCACAAAAATTCTCTTTGGTTTTTCCCCTTGTAAATTTTCTAATGAATTGCAATTGTATTGCGTAAATGAAATAAATATTAGTTTGCTTAGTCTTTCCCTCAGGCATTAAAGAGTATTTTATTTTTTGCCTAAATAACAAATGTAAAGATGTGAAAATTGTTTGTATGCGTAAAAGCTTCTTTCCCTTGCTAAAAAAATGTTAAAAAAAAACAAATTGCTGTTTGTTGCCAAAGTTTTTCTAAGTTTTCCTTTTTTTGTGGCAATGACAGTTTTTAATATTTTAATAAATTGTATAGATGGGGTTTTCTTTTGAAACCTTAAAAAAGAGAGACGTAATTAAAATGGTTGTCGAGGTAACATTTTTATTTAAATAGAGTTTTAAATATTCTTTTAGTTGAAAAAGTTTAAGAAGAGCTTAGTTAAACCAAAACAGAACCTTTTATATGTATGTATATGATTTTAGTTTAAAATAAGTATAGTCTGTTTAAAACACATTTCAATTCTACCAATTATCAAAAACACATATAGTCACGTGTTGCTTTAGGACTCCAACCCCTGCTTTGTTTTTCCAATCATTTCCATGTTGTTTTTATTTGTAGCCAAACTTACAAAACCACAATTACCAGCCACAGGACAATATTGTGGAAAATAAAGAAACATTTCTACATGGAAATACGAATACATTAACCACCATTTTAAGGGTTGATTTTCAGCATTTCTGTAATTTTTGCAAATATTTAAGTATTCAATTGAATATTTTATACAACAACGAAAAAAAAACTTATTTTTGCACATTGTAAATACTTCACTTCAAATGAATTTATCATGTGTCAATATGTGGAGTTACAAAAAAAAACGAGATTACTCTCTCTTATTTTATTTGAAATTGATACAAAATAAATAAATGACACGTGTCTTTTCAACTCGGCAGAATAAAAATGTAATACAAAAATTAAAGCATACTTTTTAGGTCATTCAGTAAATTAAAAAAAAAACTAATTTCTGTAAACGATTTGGGAATTTCATGTTAATAAATCAAATGTTTAAAGATTTATATGGGGGAAACTAAAGAAAAGTACAGAAAACTTCTTGCTAAGAAAGCACATTATCGCTCTTACCATGAAGCGAAAAGAAACAAGGCACAATCCGGCATACTTAGATGGTTTCTCTCTCTGATCTCACATATTCTTCGAATCTACGTCCGGTGCAGTGCTAAGAAATTCCGAATTTAATATTCCTTACTTACAGTCCGATACGACAGCTAGCCCTGTAGTATCGAACTGCCCAGAAAGAAAAGATATTACGCCGAAAATTTACATACCAAAGGGCTTTTTCCGGCTTCATTCATATTCCAACTTCATTTGGAACTACTAGCACAATTGAAGCCAAACATTTAAAACGTCCAAAAAAGTTAGTCACAGCAGAAATAGTCGATCGATGATTGGAAAATAAAAGTGCACGAGGTGGCTAAGGCTTTAGGCATCTCTACTGAGATTAAATTAGATATGAAAATGCTTTTCGCGCTATGGGTGCCGTGTTTGCTCTCACTAGAACATAATCGTAACCGTATCGTGTAACCACTTCCAAGGGGTGCTTGGCAATTTTCAGATGTATTAAATACTGTGGTTGCATAGGTTGAAAGCATACCTTAGAAGGATCTGTTAACCAACAAAGTCATGGCCACATTTCCAATAACATCAACAAACATCGATGATTTGGATTACGAACTGCTTATCCATCCTCCATATATATGTTTCTCCCTTGAAGGGGAAACAACCTCACCTAACTCAGAACAAAGGGCTGTTCCTTTAAGACAGTCCCCGAGAGCATCCCTAGATGTAGTCACTCTGGCAATAATCCATTAGTTGGACTACGAACTCCAAACCCAATCGGAATACTCTTAGGATTTAGTCCCTTCAAATATCCATGATCTGGACTAGGAACGGAGTAGCCGTTTCAGATTTAGCAAACATGACCTGAAATAACGAAGGAAATGTGCTGTTCCGTCAAGATATAGCATGAGAATGAAAGCTCACATGTTGAGTCACTCTGGCATATTCTGCATATTTACGCCCTTGAGAAGCACAAACACCTTTACCTAACGAAGAAAAAAGTATTGTTCTGTCAACACAATACCCGATGGTAAAGGGGCAAAAATCAATTAATCGAGCTACGAGCGGCCACCCTATCCAGAATACTCTCGGCAATGAACCCATTGAAGCGAAAACAACAGAATCTAACAAAGAAAAGGGTGTTGTTGGGATAACACAATGTCTTAGAAGAGACGTTTACGTAGTTACTCTGGCAAAAATCAATTAATTGGACTATGGAACGGCTACCCCATTCAGGATACTCTCGAGATTTACCCCTTGGAGCAAAAACTACATCATTTAGCGAAGGAAAAGGTGCTCTTTCAAAAAGACAATACATAAGAGCACACCTGTCTAGTCACTTTGGACAAACATATAAATTGGAAAACGAACGGCTATCGCATCTAAAATACTCTCGAGATATAGCCCCTATTTTGACGGCCTTGAGAATTTTTTTTAAGGGAACAAAAAACTAGATAAACACTGGAGGTAAAAGTATCTTTTATCCAAAAAGTCACGGACTTCTTTGTTTTCCACTTCCATGCCTGTTTTGCGTTTCTGTTCTTTTGCATCAATATTTCGAAAGTCACACTCCAAATATTCAATATAATTTGAAACAAATTCAAAACGAAACGATAGTAAAGCCAATAAAATATGCAACACGTCCATCTCTATAATATCTGAAATACGAAATGAAAAAAAAATTGTAACGAAAATAACAAACAGCAAAGCAAAGAAAGCTTCAAAAGTCCAATAACCAACAACAACAAACAAACTTTATAAAACGTTGCAAGTTTGTTTATGGAGCAAAAGTTACAATGTGCTAAAATATAAAACAGATAAAAACAGTGAGTGAAAAAAGAATTGTTAAGAAAGATCTTGTTAAACGTGATACTGATTTGAAATTCATGTGGCTACTCAAAGGGTGCATAAAGCAATCAAATCAACCACAAACAAATTCATTCAAACAAATCTTAAATACGTGTAGATGTGCAGACGAGTGAGTGTGAATGTGAATGTGTTAAGAACAGAAAATGTTTATTTATAAACAGGCTAACCAACCAACATAACGGGTGCTGCAAATACTAGTATCCAAACACCAGCGGGCTGTGCAAAAAGTTTGTTTTACTCGCTTGCTATTGAATAAATCTCATGGAACCCGTCGTCATACAGTGTGTACCGACAAGAATGTTAAATGCTGTGCCGAATGGAAAACAAACGATGATCCACTTCGTTATGGCTTGTCACTTTGGGTCTTCTCAATGCAGCAGCAATCGGACAGATGTGATCTCTATCACATTAGTGCCAGGCGTCTTACCTTAATCTGATGGTCTCCTTACCACCGGGTGGAAACAATGCATCTATCAACGCTCTTTTTGAGCATAGCGACACGACAAGTAGCATTTTTAGAACATGGCTGGCAGGACCAAGCTTTTGTTTAGGAGTTGGAGCCTATCTTAAATTCTGAAACGTAATTTGTGTCTCTGATGAAGTACAACAGCACACCGGACTAAAACGCCGTTCCTGCGATTTAGATGCAAACCACAGCTATTACAGTACTCCCCGAAAGGCATCACGTATAACCAGCCACAGAGATTGTGGTGAAATCGCTGTAGGGCTACCGGTCGTTTGGATACTGATCAGACCTCGAAGGTTCTTATCTTGCTGTTTCAGGCTCATGCTAGCCTTGGCGACTAATGCCGCCATATACCCGGATGCGTTGACATCATTTTGTCGTTTTAGAGGTCAACAAGACAATAATGCCCCCGGGGGTAGCATCAATTGGACATAGAATTTGGCAAAAAAAAATTATCTTTTGTTTTGAGGATTATTTTCATCTCAGCGGCTATATCAACTAATGTCATTGTCGAAAAGCTAATGCAGCAAAATAGAGTGAGAGTTTAGTGAGGATTTTGGAAAGACAGCATCATTGGCGCTTTTTCGTAAATGCAGCTGGAAGGCTAGAAGTGGATGATATGAACTAGGATAATCTTTAGCGGGTTGGCGCACCAAACCATGATAACTCTGATATAGTTTGACATCAATATTATGACAAGCGAACTTCGTTTTTGACTCCGTGACCCTTATCATCCTTGTGATGTTAACCTTTACATTTTGTCGTCAATGGTATTAATCACAATTCTCTCATCAAGGCAATTACACGCATACAGACATCGAATAAATTACAAATACAGACCAATTTAAAGACAAAAAGGATGACAAGTTGTCATCAATATAATAAATATTTAATATTCAAATTTTAGGTTTATTTTTTTTTCTTTGTTTCTCTAAGAGAAGCACACCTCAGGCAATAATTGCCTATTAATCAATTGCTCTATCATCTTTCGAAAGTAATAAATTAAAGAGAAAGCTTTTGATAAGGTTATTCAACTAGCCGGTAATTGCAAGTTATGTTTATTTTTACAATAGTTTTGCAGCGCCTCTGATGTTAAGTAGACGAATTCAATTAAAGCTGATAGAGGCTTTTTATTCATTATTTTACTATACTGACGATTTATTGCTTCATAAAGATATTGATGAAGGAGGGCGCTCTGATGTAAGAAATGTATAAAAATTAAAATTTTATTTTATTAAGTGGCAATGGCTGCAATACGAACCCATGACCATTAACTTACACGCTTAGTAGCCAACTCGCATTTTTTCGGTACTTTACCCTCATAATTTTTTGATGTTGGCACCAAATATTAGAACTAAGTGTCACCAATAAGCCAAGGATAGGTCATTTTCTCGTTTAATCATGTGCTTTGTGTTCGCATCACGTAAATACTACTGGATGGATTTTAACAAAATTTTGTAAGGAGGTATCTTAGTGTCCTGGTTTTAATATAGGATGCCTTTTTCCTGCAAAAATATCTTGTTTCCAAGAGAAAGTGGAGCAAAAGCAGTGAAACTACGTCGACCTTTTTTTACCAACTTAAAGGTACTGCATACTTTAAGGCATCTTTTATTTTTGAAAACGATATATATTTTAAACAGGGTTGCGCAACAGATGGCGCTGTTTTAAAGTAATGAATAACTCATTTCCTGTCTGTCGTTTACAGAGCTTTACAATAATTTTTATAATTTTATATAAATTTGAGAATTTTATGCAGGGATGGGTACCTTTTTATAACGTAAACACGCAAGAGTCTTAAAATTTGGTGAGGATTACTTTCAAAGCAAAATGGAACAAAATATTGTCAGGACTCACACAACCTGTGTGGGAACAGCTATAATAATATTGTAACTCATTTCCCGTTTGTCTGTCTGTCTTTCTCTTCGTGTTCGCATCACGTAAAAAATACTCGATGAATTTTAACAAAATTTAGTAGGGAGATACCCTGGTATCCTGATTCCAATATAGGATACTCTTTTTCTGCAGAATTATCTTATTTCCAAGAGAAAGTAGAGAAAAAGCAGCCAAAGTACGCCGATTTTTTTTTTTACTAATTTAAAGGTACTGCATACCTTAAGCCATATTTTATTTTTGAAAGAAATATATATTAAACACAGTTGCGCAAAAGATGACACTGTTTTAAAACAATGACAAAATATGAATTGAAATTAGTGCCAAATAGCCAATTGAATAAAATTTATATTTGATTTATATTTTTACTTTATGGAATTCCATTGTTATTAAAATATTTTAAACACCTTTTACAGAGCTTTACAATAATTTTTGGAATTTTATATATACATTTTTAAATTTTTCCTAGGGATGGGTACCTTTATATAAAGTTAATACGTAAGAGTCTTGAAAATTGGTATGAATTATCGAACCAAATATTGTCAGGACGCGCACAACGTGTGTGGGCACAGCTAGTCAAATATAAATTAAAATGCTAATGGAAATGGAAATATTAGAACACGTTTTACTTTTCTCTTGCATACATATTTTAATTAATAATAATATAAAAATAAGGCATTACGCTGATGACAAAACAGTCATACCATAGGTGACAGCTGAAATATGGCAAAATTCTAGAATAACATTGATGCCGATTTTCCTCTTATTGATTAAATTTTTTCATCACATCGATGTCACATTTTTGATGATACGTCGTCAATAATCCGACTATGAATCTATCTTTTAGAGCATGTCACACAGCTCACTGAACAAAAGATCTGTTGCGCACTAACTTTGATAAACGTGACACCAACCTTCTTGGCTGCCTCAAAACTGCGATCTAGTCTCTTTAGAATGTTTTCTTGTGGGGTCCACATACTCTTAGAGCTAATATCATCCCATGCATTAGAACCAAAAAACCGTCAACAAAATCTTGGAAAATTGGACTGACAGGGTAAGCTACTGCGTAGCCAGCCGTTGACAGTTGAGTGCCTCGATAGACTGATTGGTAGCGCGCTAGTCTATCAGTCTGGAGGTTGGGGAGGATCCTGCCAAAGATACTGGGTATTTTCTGCAGACAAGCAAAAAGCTTCGCAGGTTGTGTTGTCTTTAAAAAAAAGGTTACAAGAATGAAATATTGATGTATAAATAATGCGACTAGAAGGCCAAAAGGAAATAAGTCTGGTTCATTTTATTTCATTTGTAAAATGATACTTGCGTTTGGACCACCCTTTATATAAGTGTTAGAATGCTGGCATGTGTAAATGTTTAAGCTGGTATGCATGGCCATAAACCACTACAGTTATTCCATGATTTTCTTTTACATATTTTATTGGTGTGTGTATTGTTTTTATTTTTTTTTTTTTTTGCTGTAGCTTAACATTACCATTCTTCATCTTAACTGTACACACATACACATACACTTACTCCCAAGCACGCCTTGGTAGTTATAATTTTATGTAGTTGTGCTTAAAATTGTTTTTATAACCCTCTCCTCGCACACACATTCACTCACATTTTATATAGCAATTACTCTCACACATCTTTAGTATAAATTATAAATGAGCTGTGTATGGCACATAACAGTATATTTTTTCCTTATTTTTTCACTCAGTTAATGTTTGTTTCACCTTTTTGCCTTTATGTTGGTTTGAAAGCCCAAAACTGCTAGAAAGAAAAAATAACTATAGGAAAAAATGTGGGCTAAACTGAGAAAAAAAATAAAAAAAAACAAATACACTACTACTACTACTATTAAATCAACTTATACAACCACTAAAAAAACACAGAAATTTAAATTTTAATGATGAAATGCTTCGCTTTGGAGTGGCAAACCAAAAAAGCTTATTTTCTTTACGATTTCGCCATAAACTATTTAAAGTAGAATCTGTTTAGGACATGAAATTCTAAACATAAAATTCTTTTCAAGAAAATACAACTTAAATTTCTAGTTTAAGTAGATCTTATCTATCTTATCTGGATACTAGCTGATTTAAAAATCAGGTCTTAAGATGGTGGCCAGATAAGTATCTCCACGAGCCATTGACTGGAGAAATCTGCAAAACTTTGAAATATCAGAAATATCATTTACTCTGAGGAAAGTTGATTATCAAACTTTCCTTAGAGTAAATGATATTTCTGGATCGATTCCATGGATAATGAAACAAGATAATGTTTCTGTACATAATGCCAGGGTTGTAAAAGAAATGTTCGTAGTTCTCTCAATCGGCCATCATATTCTCTTTGACAAATATTAATCACCTTAATTTAATGGTGTACGAGCTTATCACACTAAGGCTCATTATTATAACTTACCTTTCAAGGATATATTATTTAGAGATGATTTTAGCTTAAGTGAGCAATAAAGTAACCCTTCGTTATACAGCTTATCGTCACTTGGAGCTTAAAGTTTACTGATAATAACGGAAAACCACTTATCTCTTCGATAACATTCTTTTACTTTAGCTATTGTCAAGTTATATTAAGGGGCCTAAAACTTATTTCATGGGTCTACATATTTAGCTGTTAGAATGATTGCATGTTTCACATTTTAGTAGTAAATTTTCTGTGTATTTTCATAATAAAATATAGTATATTATAACACAATTATAATATTATAATACATTATAATCTAATTATAATTTGCCATTATAATCAAGTGCCTTGATAGACTGATTGGAAGCGCGCTGGCTATCGGTCTGGGGGTTGCGGTTTCGACTCGCGCAAAAGACTCTGGGTGTTTTTTGCAGACGAGCAAAATATCTTCGCAGGTATTGTTGTCCTTTTTTTAAAAGGCATAATTATCAAAATATATTTAAGCACAACTATAAATGTCTTATAAAATTTTAAAACTTAATTATAATGAGCTGTTATAAATTAAGCTATAACACCATAACGTAATATATTATCACACAGTTAAAATATGTTTATTATAATAAATAATAACTTTAAACTAGGACTTCAATAAATATTATTTTAATAATTATAGCAGAATTAAAATGTGTTTTGAAATGACATTATAAATATTTCTAATTTAATTATACTATATAAATAATTGTTATATCATACTTATAATAATTTTTAATATAATTATAATCAGTCATTATAAATAAACTATTATTTTAATGCAGCAATATATATTATAACACTGTTATAATGCATTATAAAATAATTAAAAGGTATCATTTGTATTTAAGGCATAAATATATCATATTAAAATATATATATAACAATATTATATAACAATTATAATGCCTTATAATAATTTCTGACTGATTATAAACAAGCCCTATTACTAATGCTCTTTTATATTTTACAACACAGTTATAATTTGTTATAATGCATATTAAAATAATTATAATGTGTCATTTTAAAGCAAGAATTACTTACGTAGTATCAGAATACATTATATCACAATTATAATGACTTATAACGACTTATAACGTAATTATAATCAGTCATTATAAATAAACTATATTTGAATGCACATATATTTTATATATATAATGTATTATAATGCATTATAAAATTATAATAATGCATAATTTTAATATAGAACATAATTATCTTGTACCAAATATATTATATCACAAATATAATAATTTATAACATATTTATATTTAAATAAAAGTATATTTCTAATTCACCTTTATAGATTATAACACATTTATAATGTATTATAATTCATTATAAAATAATTATAATGCATCATCTCAATTTTGGACGTAAATGTGTGTTATGAAAATATAGTATTCACCATTCTAATGTCTTGTAATAGTTTATAACATAGTTATAAAGAGATATTATAAACCAAACCTATTGCTAATATACTACTGCTTATTATAACACAGCTACAATGTATCATAAGTCATTATAACATAATTATAATGCATCGTTTTTATTTACAACGTAACTATGGTGTACTAAATACATTATACCACAATTATAATGTCTTATAATAATTTATAACATATTTATAATTAGAAATTATAAATAAAACTATATTTCTAATGCACCCATATAGGTTATAACACATTTAGAGTGTATTATAAGGCATTATAAAATAATTGTAATGCATCATCTCAATTTTGGACGTAATTGTGTGTTATGGAAATATATTATTCACAATTATAATGCCTTATAATTGTTTATAGCATAGTTATAATGAGATATTATAAACAAAACATGTTGCTAATGTCGCACTGTACATTATTACACAGTTACAATATATTATAAGGCATTATAAAATAATTATTAAGTATAATTTTATTTTCAGATGTTATAATATTTTATAAAAAATTATTTTATCAAAATTATAATTTATAATATGATTAAAATGAGTCCTCATAATTTAGTCGTGTTCACAATGTATTTTAATAAATTATCATGTAAATAAACTGCGTTATAATAAATTATAACATAATATAATGTGTTATTATCAACTCCTACTTTATTAAATGAGTTATAATATATAATAGCGCTATTATAATGTCTTGCTATATAAAACTTCACAACTTCTAAGTGTGTAAACTGATCATTTAAAAAAGAGAACTGTCAAACTTTCTGTACGCTAAAGCCTAAACATGAGCTGAACTTCTCACTATTTTTATTTTTTTTTTTTATTTTAGACTTGCATTAATAAAGTTACAGTGTGTCTTCATGCGTTTTATATTATTTGGTAAATACGATATTATTATAATGAAGTGAACTGCAGATAACAACAATGGGCATAAATACCTAAAAATACCAATTTACCATAGGTTAAATATTCTTCCATGTGGTCCATAAATGGTATGTTTTTTGCAATATTAGTTTATATACTAGCGCCTTGTTAAGATTTTCCGCTAATATTTCCTTATTTTACATGAATTACATCGAATAGAGGTACCCATTATGATAGTGGTATGCTTCGATACTCCCCCTACATGAAAAACAACTACGAAAAACATAGTGGCGTAATGGTTAAATTCATTAATATTTCAAGGAAAGATTTTTTATGACCTTATAATTATTTAACATTATTTCCTATAATTTTATATGTACTTTTAAATTCTTTGACATGCCTTTTATTCGCATTAACGACTATAAGTACATATAAAAAATATCATCGACATCCCCATTTATAATGCTCCCTTGTCTTTTGATTTTATTGAGTATCACTTTCAAGTAGTATTAAATTTCATTTCAAACAACAACAAAAAAAACTTATGAAAGCAACAAATGATAACACTAATACCAGGGTAAAAAGTAACCAACCCCCAGTTACATAAAAAATATTGTGTTTAACTTAATTTACATTTGGTATTTATACATGTAATAAAATAGTAACTCATTTCCTGTCTGTCTGTTTTTCTTTTTTTGTGTTCGCATCACGTAAAAACTACTAGATTAATTTTAACAAAATTTTGTGAGGAGGTACCTGATTCCTATATAGGATACTTTTTTCCGTAAAGATATCTAATTTCCAAAAGAAAGTGGAGAAAAAGCAGTGAAATTCCGCCAATTTTTTTTTACCGATGTAAATATACTGCATACTTTAAGGCATCTTTTATTTTTTAAAGCGTTATATTTTAATTACGGTTGTGCAACAGATGGCACTGTTTTAAAATGATGGAAAAACGCATTGAAAGCGAGATTTTTTAAACGAGGATGCGAAATAGATGGCGCTGTTTTAAAATAATGACAAAATATGAATTACTTATGTACTGCCAAATAGCCAATTGAATAAAATTTGTATTTGAGTTGTATTTTTATTAAAATATTTTAAACACCTTTTACAGAGCTCTACAATAATTTTTAGAATTTTATCTAGGGATGGGTACCTTTATATAAAGTAAATATGTAAGAGTCTTAAAATTTTGTGTGGAATCCAACAAAATATTTTCAGGACGCACACAACGTGTTTGGCACAGCTAGTTTTTAATATAAACCAGTACTTAGAATATTTAATTCCCACCTGTTTTTCATTTAGCTTATTTTTTTTGCTTCAAGTGCTGGAAAAATATACACTCATAATGAACATGTTTTACTTTTTAGATTTTTTTTTTTTGTTCTCACTTTTTTAAATAACCTGCCAAACATCAAAGACAAAATAATGAACATTATTGCAGGTGTTTTATTGAAATTTTTGTTCAAAAAACAATTGAGAAAAAAAAAGAAAAAAAGACTTGAAATGACAAAAAATATATGCAAACACTGGAAATATAAAGCATACTTTTTGGCTGTTAATTTGTTGACATATTTTACCTTTTTTTCTCTCTTTCAACAACATTTTGTCTATTTTGCAAATAGATTGTTTGGGTGAATTTCATTCGATTTACTCTTTGAAGTCTCTTGTGAACAAATTTAATTTAATTTTATTAAAAAAAAACCTACACAATTTTGTTTACTTTTCTCTAAATATTTTTTGTTTTCTTTTAGCTAAACAAATATTATATATTAGAAAAAAAAAATTATAAAGCATAACCTAGGGTGTTTAACAAATATAGCCAAAAAAAAAAAAAAAAAACACAACTAAAGAAAATGCTAAAAACATATGACACAAACACACACACTCACACATACCGCCATATGCACACAAAAAAAAGAAGAGTTGCGTTAGACACATAGTATTACTACTGAAAGTTCATTGTCATATACCCAGTGTCGTCTACGTTTTAACCTTAAACCCTGCTCATATGCAATACATTTTTTTAATATGCAATATTTGTTGCTATTGCTGTTATAACTGTGTATGTGTATTAAAACTTAATAAAAACAGTATCTATGCTGCTAAAAAAAGAATATATATTTTCGTATATAAACTGCAAAGACGGCTATAGGAAATTTTTAGTTGCATTAAAGTTTCGTCAGAATTTTCAACTTAAAAATTATGATATCTTCCAGATTTTTAGCCAAACATTTTAGTTATAAAATGAACTCCCTAAAAAAACCTTTCTTGTCACTTTAAATGTCTACAAAAACTACTGGTTCTGTTTATCTTTCTATAACCAATTTCAAATTCTTGTACAGTACCAGCACAGGTCCCCGTCATGTATATTATTTTTTCTTATAATTTTATAAAATCATATGAAGAAAAGATCATAATTTATTATCATAATTATGACAGTTTCAATTTATTATATGAGTTATACGAAATAAAAACGGTTTCAAGTTTTATAAGACAGTTGCAACATACTCCTATACATTATAGTTCAAATTTAGTTTGAAAATATATATAATAACAAATTATAGTATGTTATTTATTTATTATAATACAGTTATAATAAGTATTATGCATTAAAAAGTAATTATAATGAACCTAGTTATGGTATTTTTTGAAATTGCTTTTTAAAGCTCTATAATAACATGTGTATATGTATGTAAAATTACACAAGTGTAATCTATTATTATACATACATATGTATACGTTTTACAATACTAATTTAAAGTATTATAGCATATTATAACACCAGTATAATGTTTTATAATATATTATAATGCAACTAATATAAGTTAGAATATATTATAACACAATTATAATAATTTATAATGTATTATAACACAAGTTTAATGTGCTTTAAGATATTTTGAAGCAGCCATAAAATGTTTCAATTCATTATAACAAGAAGTATAATGTTTTATAATGTGTTTAAACACAATTATAATCTGTCTTAATGTATTATATACATATAGTGAATTATGCACATTTTAATATATTTTTATACAATCATATAACATAATTTATTATACCAAAAATAATAATATATTGGAATATATTGCAATATATGTTTTACAAGATATACATAGCTGCATAAATGTGATTTAGTCTCATATAATACAGCTATAGTATGTTATAATGTATTATAACGAAAATATAATTTGTTATAATACATTATAAAGCAATTATAACGCTTTGTAAGGTATTATTACACAATTGTAATGTTTTATAATATATTATAATGCATATTTGTATACAAGCATATAATATAATCTGTCATACTTAATTATATTATATTATAATGTATATTTTTATACAACCAAGTAACATAAACTATATGACAATATATTACAAGATATGTTTTAAAAGATATAGTTGATGCGTAAATGTGTTTTAATCTCATATAATACAGATATAGTATGTTATAATATATTATAACAGGTACATAATTTATTATAATGCATCATAAAGCAAATATAACGTATTGCAATGTATTATTACACAATTATAATGTGTTATAATGTATTTTAATGCTCATATAATCTAGCTACATTATGTTATAATGTATTATAACAAATACATAATTTGTTGTAAGGCATTATAAAGCAAATATAACGTGCGGCAATGTATTACTATGCAATTATAATGTGTTATAATGTATTATATTGCGTTGTTTATACAGCCATGTAACATAATCTATCATACTTAAAATAATACTGTATGCCAAAATATTACAAGATATATTTAAAAAGATATATTTTATGCGTAAATGTGTTTTAATCGCATATAATACACATATAATAATTATAATGTAATATAACGAAAATATAATTTGTTATAATGCATTGTAAAGCAAATATAACGTGTTGCAATGTATGATTATACAATTATAATGTGTTATAATGTATTATAAAGCATATTTTTATACAACCATGTACCGTAACCTATGTAATGTAATTTATCTATAATATGGTATAATTTATTATAACAAAAGTATAATTTGTTATAAAATATTATAATAAATATATAAAAATAATAAAATGTTATTTTGTATTGTAACATAAATATAATGTACTATTATGTCTAATTACATCTATATAATGTGATTTAAACTAATGTATTACATCGGTGATGTATCAAAAAAGTTCTGTATTAAAAACAATTTGATTCATATGTCATCAACAAAATTAACGTGCTATAATCTATTATAACATAATTATTATAAGTTATAATGAATTATTAGGGAAATGTTATATGTTTCATATACTTTAATCGAACCATAATATATTATGATAAACACATAACTTATTCTAATGTGTTATAATACAAATAAAATGTGTGATAATATATTATATTAGCAAAAATAGAGAGCTATAAACAAAATGTATGTGTTAGTATACATATTATAACACCAACGAATTCGCGTCGTAATATATGATAATCAAAATAAATGTAGTATGTTTTATGTTATATATTATAACTAATAGATATTATATATTATATTATAATAATTCAAAATACTTTATGACAAGTTAAAACACAAATATAATGTATTATAATTTATCATGGCACTCTTATATCATGATTTAAAAGAAATTTAAATCAAACATAACATTTCTAATATGTTATAATGAAATTATAATAAAAATTAATATATTATTTCTAGCTAAGATAATCCATTATAGCACAAATATAATGCGTTATAATGAATTATAAGGCAAATGTTATGTGTTTTATATACTTTAATGTAACCATAAAGTGTTATATAACATTATAACTAAAACATATTGTGTTATAATGTGTTATAACAACAATTTATGTATTATATATTATTACACAAACACTTTTGTGTAATAATATATAATACATTGTTTTCATGTTTTTGTGTTATATATTTTAACTATAAGATGGTATATTTTATTATAATAAATCATAATGATCTATAATAAGTTTAAACAAAAATATAGTATTTCTTAATCTATCATAACACCCTTTTATCATCATATATGTAAAATATAAAGCAATCATAACATTCTTAATATGTTATAATGAAATTATATTAAATGATAATACATTTTTCTAGCTAAGATAATCAATTATAATACAAATATAACGCGTCATAATAAATTAGTAGGCAAATGTTATGTTACATTAGAGTATATAAACTCTAATGTAACCATAATGTGTTATAATGTATTATAACTAAAACATAAGATGTTATAATGTATTATAAATTTAGTATAAGAAGTCATAATGCTCTGTAATAAGCTTAAACAAAAATATAGTATATTTTAATCTATCACAATACCTTTTTATCTTCATTTAAGCAAAATATAAAGCTTCATTTAAGCAAAATATAAGGCCAGTATTACAATCTTAATATGTTATAATAAAATTATAATAAATCGTAATATAATATAAAACAATTATAATGAATCATAAGGTATTATAACGCAATTATAATGTATTATAACGTATTATAATGCAATTATAATGTATTATAACATATTATAACGCAATTATAATGTATTGTAACGTATTATAATGCAATTATAATGTATTATAACGTATTATAATGCAATAATAATGTATTATAACGCATTTATAATGTATTATAATGCAATTATAATGTATTATAACGCATTTATAATGTAGTGTAATGCAATTGTAATGTATTATAAAGTTACTAAAATATTCTCGATAATAGTACAATTTTTCCACAAGTCTTCTTTATTTTTTTAATTTTTTGTTCTCACAGTCCATTTTAGTTTACAGAAGAAGCCGTTTAAAATACAGAAACAGTAAAGTTATTATGGATATATTATTTAAATAACATTAAGTTTATACTTATACTTATACCTTTATAATAGTATATAAACGTATATAAATTCCTGCACATTTCATCAGTAAACCTCTTACTTTGATACCCCTAAACTACCACCTTCTAGTTAGATTTTCTCTTACACTTTACTAACAAATGTGTCTGCATTTTTTGTAGTTGAAATTTTTATCTATAGTTTTGTTTGCTGTTTAAATACATTCCCAAGTATGTTTCGTTTTTTACTTTTGCTGCGAATGGCTGTGTTGAAGTTATTTTTTTCATTTTTTTTTTTTTTTTTTTTTTTGTTGATTTGTTTTCTGTAACGTCTGTCTGTCTGTCTTTAGATTTTAAAAATTTTTCTGCTTGAATTTAGTTTAAGTTAAGAAGAATTTTTTATATTTACTTTGTTTTTTCCACTAATAAAAATATATAAAAAAAAATAGAACTGAAACCAAATTTACTTCAACACAGTTATTTTGTAAGTTGATTCTATTTAATTTTCATTCAATTTGATTTTCAATTACTTCCTCTTGAGTTAATATTAAATTCTATTTGGTGTTTTTTTTTTATTCTTTAGACTAGTGCTGAAACATCTTAGCAGAATTTTTTTACTAAATGTCTGTATAGATATCCTTTCGTGTGCTTAAGAAGTATGTGTGTGAGTGTGTGTTTGTATGTCTGTGTGAGTGTGTAAGTCTATTTGCTATTGATTGCAATGTTGTGCGTGCTTTGTCAGTCCTTTTTTTTTTTTGTTTTTTCAGAATTTTTTGTTCTTTCAAACATTATGCCTGTAAAGAACAATGTAATCATGGTTAAAACATGATTATTTATCAAGAATATGTAGCAGAAGAAAAAATATATCATAACCAGTTTTCGATATTAAATTATATGTGTGATTTACATTCTAAGAGGGTAAGGAAACAAAAAAAAATCCATATTTTTCAAATGAATGGCGCATGAAGTATTGAAGAAAAATATTTAAGTTAAAAAAAACAAATTTTACTTTCAATATATTTAAAAAAACAAAAAGTTTCAAAATGTGTATGCCTAAAAGTATGCTTTTATATTATCTCAAATTAAACAGCAGCGCCGTAGTGCGTTTATTTTGCCCGGTTTTACTTTCTTCGGTTCAGATACATCTGATAGAGTTTATTGCACACTCTGTTCTTTATTCTTTGGGAATTTTGTATCAGAAACTGGTCAATCTGGCTCTTACTTTGCCGGTAGGTTTTAAATGCCCAATTTTGTATGTAAAATACATATTATTGGGCAAGGAAATATTCCTCAATATGTCCGCTGATATTGCCGAAAAACTGCTATCCACAGATCCCTATAGAACTCCAGTGCTTAAGAACCACCTGCAGCCATTTGTAAAGCCTATCAGGCTAGTCGGTGTCGCATACCTATGACTGACCAGGTCCCTGAAGAACCTTTTCTCCAAATATTAAATTCTAAGTTGTTTTAGAGCCAGCCAAGTAGTGAAAGGAACGGTTTAAAATTAATTGCTCATCCATACCGCTACCATAGCGCTGACTACGAACAATGCTCACACACATACATCCGACATACGTCCAATACTATAGTGGTGTGCAATGATGCCCTGTAGAAGGAGTTGCAAATTGGTCACTGAAAATTCTATTGATGACTAGCTGTGCCCGCACACGTTGTGTGCTTTCTCACAATATTTTGTTCGATTTTGCTTTGCAAGTAATCCACATCAAATTCTAAAACTCTTACGTATTTACTTTATATAAAGGTACCCATCCCTCGATAAAATTTATATAAAATTCCAAAATTCTAAAAATTATTTTAAAGCTCTTTAAAGGCAGACAGAAAATAAGTTACTTATTGTTTTAAAACAGCGCCATCTGTTGCGCAACCGTGTTTAAAATATATAGATTTCAAAAATAGAAGATACCTTAAAGTATGCAGTACCTTTAAATCGGTAAAAAGAATTTTTTTGTAATTTTACTGCTTCTTCTCCACTTTATCTTGGAAATAAGATATTTTTCGGAAAAAAAAAGTTTCCTATATTGGAACCAGGACACTAAGGTACCTCCTTACCAAAGTTTGTTAAAATCCATTTAGTAGTTTTTAATTAAAGCGAACTCAAAAAAGAAAGGCATACAGACTGGAAATGAGTTAATACTTTATTATACGTAAAGAACCGCTTTCAAAAATATAAGATGCCTTAAAGTATGCAGTACCTTTAAATGGGTAAAAAACGGCGTTCTTTCACTGCTTTTTCTTCACTTTTTCTTGGAAGTAAGATATTTTTGCGGAAAAAAAGTTTCCTATATTAGAACCAGGCTACTAAGGTACCTCCTTACATAATTTTATTAAAATCCATCCAATAGTTTTGGCGTGATACGAACACAAAGAAAAATACAGACAGGAAATTAGTTATTTATTATATGTATAGATTTCCAAGGTAACTGCTTAAACTCTACCTACTGAAGGAGATTTATTTTTTGTGGATGCGGCTAAAGTTTTAAATTCACTTAATCATTTATAAAGTGTCTTAGAAGCTATTGCAGGTTTGCTATGGCCTTTACTTTTTCCTTTCAAGTAGAGGTTTTTACTAAAGACATTTTTCATTTTCCAAAAAAAAAAAAAAAAATGAAAAAACTCTAAATTTTTTTGTTAAAAAAACTAAATAATGGATTTTCCTAAAAGTTTGCCAGTAGTTTTTGAATCTTGATATTTTTCCGAGGAAACCTACTTTATTTCAGATTTTTCCTGATTCTCTAATGATTTTGTAAGGGGCACATCAATTTACACTTGTTTAATTAGTTGAGGAAATAAAAATCATATAAAGTGCTCCTAAAAGTATGCATTAATAAACAAATATGAAGCAGTTATATAAGTATAGATTAATGTAAAGCTACTTTGCGTCATATCTTTCCTGATTTCTTAATGATTTTGTAAGGGCACATCAATTTACACTTGTTTTATTAGTGGAACAAATAAAATCTTGAAAAGTGCTCCTAAAAGTATGCTTTAATAAAGAAATATGAAGCAGTTGTCTAAGTATAGATTAATGTAAGGCAACTTTTCGTCAGATTTTTCCTGATTCCTAAATAATTTATTTTCGTTTAGTTAGTTGAGGAAATAAAAATCATAAAAGGTGCTCCTAAAAGTATGTTTTAATAAATAAACAAAAATCAGTTTAATAAGTATAGCTTAATGTAAAGCTGCTTTGCGTTATATCTTTCCTGATTTCTTAATAATTTTCAATTTACCCTCGTTTAATTTGTGCAGGAAATAAAATTATAAAATGTGCTCCTAAAAGTATGCTTTAATAAATAAACAAAAATCAGTTTAATAAGTATAGCTTAATGTACAGCTACTTTGCGTCATATCTTTCCTGATTTCTTAATGATTTTGTAAGGGCACATCAATTTACCCTCGTTTAATTAGTTGAGGAAATAAAAATCATAAAACGAGCTCCTACAAGTATGCTTTAATAAACAAATAAAAAGCAGTTATATATGTATAGATTTATGTATGTGTATGAGTGTTGGTATTAGGATTTTTTATGGCATTTTTTAACCAACAAAACAATTTTTACGACTTCAGAGGTTTGTTAACAAACAAAAACCAAATATGACATGCGTAACAAATATATAAAAGAAAAAGTTTCGAAAAATATAAATAAAAAATAAATTAGTTGCAGTTAACCATAAAAACCAAAGCAATTTAATGGTCAAATACAGGCATGAAAATTCTCTCTAGAGGAAACCCTTAATGTAAAAAAAACACAACAAATAAAAATTTTAGGCAACTGTAAGTTTAAACATAAAATTAATTAGAAATTGACCCGAGAAATTCTTCTAAAATTAAAATTACTAATTTAATATTAAAAAAAACACGCAGTTGATATTTAATGTTGTTGTTGTTGTTTTCATAAACAACATATGCTGTAATAAATTGTTTTTTTTTTTTTGCTTGGTGTTTTTGCACCATAAAAACCACTACATGTACATGCAAAATTAATGAATTGTAAATAAGTATTGCATACATTTAGGCAGCAGCATTTGTGTTTAACACAATAAAGCAAATACTCTTTATAATAGCAAATGCCATAACAAACAGCAATTGTAGTCAATATTAATTTATGTTAATAAAATTTAAATTAATTTTGATGGCTGGCAAATGTAATTAGCTTTTACAAACTACCCAACACACATGCCCTGGCTTAACACTCATTTTTGTATTATTTTTTTTGTTTTGTTTTTTTTTTTTTATTTAAAACTGCTAATGAATTAATTTGAAATTATTTTTTGCTTTGCTTTAATTTTATTTTAATTTTATAAAATATTTAAGTAAAAAGGAAATTTTTTTTATAAACAAAAAATTCTTAGTTTTATTTGCTTTATTCCACAAAACACCACTAATGACACTGGTAATTAGCTTACATTTCACAACGTTGCTGGAGAATTTTATAAACGACCCACACAGCCAGAGAGTATAGAGGGTTTTTTGTTTTTATTAAAAGGAAATTAATATAAATTAAACTTAATTAAGATAGAGCTGCTAAAACCAGCAACCATAATATGAAAGCATACTTTTAGGAGCAAAAATATTTTTGCAAGAAGAATAAAAAAAAGTAAACGGAATAAAATCAAAATAAACAAATGAATAATTAAATAAAACTTTAAGAAATTCGTAAATTTTTTAAAGCAAACAAAGTCATAAATGTGTTTGTAAATATATATAGGTCAGCGGAAGGCGTCTGTTCGCGGCGAGTTTTCTCGGAGACCACATCGGATGATTTGACTACCAACTACTAACCACAGTTCCCCATAGAACTCTAGTATCCCCAGACCATAAGAACCACTAGGAGCTCCTCCCAAAAAAAAAAAAAAATTGGGCCAGTTGCTATCGCTTGCCTATGACAGACCAGGTCCCTTAAAGCCAATTTGCCCAAATATTAAAGCCAGAATTGCTTTAGAGCTTGGCAGTCGCAGAGACGGGCTTAAACTAACTCCTGCTGTTTATTCGCACACCTCCCGCAGCACTCACTACGATAAATGTCCACATGCTCCGACATACGACCAATTGGAGCAATATTAAATCCTTTTAATGGCAGACCTTCGTCTGTCGATTGAGGGCCAAAGCATTTTTGATCTGCATGATCATAGACCACCAATCTGCGTGATGATAGACCAACAAAGAGAACAAGCAATTGCTTTCTTGTTATTCCCGGATAAGTTTGACAACTAGGCCTGGGAAGTGGTAATGTGTTCCTGAGACTTTGCAAGATCCAAGTTCGAACAGATCCTTGCGCAGTCATCGGCTCTCTAGTTTAGTGAAATTTCCTCATGCCCAGCAATTCAAACAATTCTATTGCAAGAATGTCTAAGGAGTGCAAGAGATTGAATACATGCCAATGCACATTTTGGTTTTAATATTGGCAATAAAAAAGAATTTTATTTGAGCACAATTCGATAAAAATTTTAATCAATTTAACAAAATTATCCGATTAAAAATATGGCGATTAAAAAATGAATAATAAAACAAGAGAACTTAGGTCAACAAAAATATTCGTAATAAAATATTACAGATGTTAAATTTAAGTAGTAAAAAAAAATTTTAGTGAATAAAATAAAACTTAAAAATTTAGATTTTCATTCGAATAATCCGGGTTTCTTTTACATAATTCCACACGATTTTTTCAAAAATAATTCTCATTTTTATATTGATTTTTACTTACATTTTTTTTTTGATTTTTATATTAAAAAAGATTAACTATTTGAGAAAAAACCGAATAGCTAACCGAATAATCGAATAATTATATGAATAAAAATATCGGTTTGTTGAAAAAATTCTTAAAATTGATTTTATGTATTTTTTATACAAAAATCAGCAGAATACCTGAATAACTATTTGATTAAAAATTTTAGAATGATTACACTGGTCAACAAAAATAAAAACTTGTTTGCTTCCTCTGATTTTTTTTTTGTTTTGCAACGAATTTTCTCCAACCCCATATACTATTTTTACTTAGAGTTTCGTTAAATAAGTTTCATTGAATGAAAAAAAAAATATTTATTTTGTCATTCGAATTATCCGTCATTTGTCATTTGAATAATTCTCATTTTCATATTGATTTTTACCTATATATTTTATTTTGATATTTTTCTTTTGTATATTAAAATGATTTGCCTTTTGAGAAAAAAACCGAATATCTAACGGAATAACCGAATAATTATACGAATTAAAAATCGGTTTGTTGAAAAAATTCCTAAAATTAATTTTATGTATTTTATTAATATAAATATCAGGAGAAAACCCGAATAAAGAAAAATAAAAATTTATATTGTCATTCGAATAATTTGTAAGGGTTTTTGTGCATATTTCCAGACCGCTTTACCACAAATCATTCTGACTTTTATATTGATTTTTACTTATATATTTTATGGTTATATTTTTGTTTTGTATATTAAAAAAGGGTAGCTTTTTGGAAAAAAAACTGAATAGCTAACCGAATAATCGAATAAAATAATTATACGAATAAAAAATCGGTTTGTTGAAAAAATTTAAAAATTAAGTTTGAGTATTTTATTAATGTAAATATAAGGAGAAAACCCGAAGAAAAAAAACTAAAAATTTATTTTGTCATTCGAATAATTTGTAAGGTTTTCTTTTTTATATTTTCAGTCGATTTTCCACAAATAATTCCGACTTTTATATTGATTTTTATTTATATCTTTTATGGTTATATTTTTGTTTTGTATATTAAAAAAGGTAGATTTTTGAGAAAAAAAAAACGAATAGCTAACCGCATAACCGAATAATTATACGAATAAAAAATCAGTACGTTGAAAAAAAAAATTATTTTAAGTATTTAATTAATATAAATATCAGGAGCAAAACCGAATAATTATAATAGAAGGATTACACTGGTCAACAAAAGTTATTTGTTTTCTCTAATATTGTTTTTTTTTTTTTTTTTGCAACAAATTTTCTCTAACAGCTTTTGTTTTTGAGTTGTAGCTAACCAACCTCATTTACTATTTTTACTTGGATTTCCGTTAAATAATTTTCTTTGAATAAAAAAATAATTTTCAATTTAGGTTGTCATTCGAATAATCTGTAAGGGTTTCTTTTGCATATTTTTTGACGATTTTTCCACATAATAATTCTCATTTTTGTACTGATTTTTACTTGTATATTTTATTTTGATATTTTTGTTTTGTATATTACAAAGAGTGGCTTGTTGAGAAAAAAACCGAATAGCTAATCGAATAATTATACGAATAAAAAATCGCTTTTTTCAAAAAATTCCTAAAATTAATTTAGAGTATTTTATTTATATAAAAATCAGCCGAATAACCGAATAACTGTGTGATTAAAGAACCGAGTTGTAAAAAAATTTGTAGAATGGTTATAGTGGTCACCAAAAATACAAAAGTATTTTTTTGTTTTTTGCAACAAATTTTCTCTAACAGCTGTTATTTTTGAATTACAGCTAACCACCCTCATTTACTATTTTTACTTAGATTTCCGTTTAGTATTTTTTGTTGAATAAAAAAAAATTATTTTGTTATTCGAATAATCTGTAAGGTTTCACTTGCATATTTCCGACGATTTTTCCAAACATAATTCCGACTTTTATATTGATTTTTACCTATATATTTTATGATTATATTTTTTTTATATTAAAAAAGAGTAGCTCTTTGAAAAAAAAGAATAGATAACCGAATAATTATACGAATAAAAAAAAAACGGTTTGTTGAAAAAATCCTAAAAATGATTTTAAGTATTTTATTAATATAAAGATCAGCCGAATAACCGAATAATTATTAATAATATTAAAGAACCGGGTTGTAGAAAAATTTATAGGATGATTACACTGGTCAACGAAAGTTATTTTTGTTTCCTCTGATATTTTTTTTGCAACAATTTTTCTCTAAAAGTTTTTGTTTCTGAGTTATAACTAACTCGGAGACTCATTATTCCATTGTGATTCCCTTCTATCCTATTTTACGAGTAGGCTTCATTATCTACCATTAAGCCACTTGATTTCAATGATAAATCTTACAACGATACTGTCTTAATTTAAGTACTGTATAGTTTAATTTCTTTGTCACGTACATTAATATTTTTTGATGAAAACTTCTTGAAATGTTTCTTAATTCTACACATTGAAGTGCTACGGAACACACGAATATTATATTTAAGCAAATGTCAGGTATCCAAGGATATTTTCTCATTGGTAATCTGACTTTTTAAATAATGTTAAATATGTTTTTTGTCCAAAGTGGCATAATTTGATAATCAAACATGGTCTCTAGCACCATAATCCGAAGCTTGCACGGCGCTTGAAATTGGATGACAGGAACCTTCGAGATCTAACCGGTATTCAAACTACTGGCAACATTGAAATCGGTGGCGTCCAGAGTTCCAGTAACCATTTATTAGTGAGGCCCTTTCGGGGTGAAACATAGTGAGCGTGGTCTTTAGGTCTTTCGTTTTTCTCAACCAATTTTTTATACAAAAATATAGCATACTTTTACTTGCCTTAATGTGAACATAATAAAAGTATACTTTTAGGGGCGAATTTTTTACGCTTTTTTTTATTTAAGGCAACAAAACTAATTCTTATTTTGTTACTTTAACCACATTTTAACCTTAAAACCTTTATTTTGTTAATTTTTATTTCATTTTCTTAAATTTTATGCAGCAAAAAAATTTTGTGTAAAATCCTACTTATTATTTCTATCTTCTGGTTGCCCGCATCAATACAAGAATTACAAAAAAACAGATAAAAAAGATAACAAATCCATCATAACGATTATTGGGGAGCAGAACATCAGCAGCAATAAAAACAACAAATGTTTGGAAAAAAAATACCGAAAATCTTTATTGTTTTTCTTAGAATCAAAGTTTTTCCTTTTAATACATGTTGTTTTCTGTTATTTCTTATTCTTTATGTATTTCCGTTTCCCAAACATTTAGGAAATGAAAAATGTTTCGATAGTAATCTTTTCTGCCACTCACAAACACCCCCTCATAATGATTTACAGATAAAGAGTCTGTAGCTAAATAAAATTCTCTTTAGACTTTAATGATAATTATTTTCTTCTTTCATTTTCTCTGCTCATAAAACTGGACTCATAAAGGTATTTTTGGTTTTGTTGGAGGAGCAGCCATAAAAAGCTTTTTAACATATGCACATTGATTATTACGGTAATAAAGCATAAAAGGAATTCTAGGCTTAAGACTAAAATCCTTAATTAGAAATACTTTGGAAACATTTCAATTTAATTAAAGTTGCTAGGAAATAATAACGTAGAAAAGTTCTTTTAAAGATTAAATAAACTGTGAGGTCATAAACACGTGATTGTTATGGGATAAATTTAATATAGCGCCTTAAAGTAGGCAACAGTAATTTAAAGAATATTAAGGAATATTTACTAAATGAAATTTTTCTCTATATCTTTACAGGTAAGATGAAGTTTTAAGCATAAAGTGAATCAATAAACTGTAAGTAATGTAAAATGTTAAAGTAAATTAAAAGTTAATCGAAATTCCAACATCACTAATACAAGCATATTTCAATTTTACACAATTTCATAAAGCCGTAAAAAATACGAAAAATTTATAAACAAGGTTTATCAAAGTAAATAATAAAATCCATAAATTCCCCTAAATTTTACACATAAAGGTACGCACATAAAACTAAAGTTTTATTCGAGTACTTTTTTACAGAAATTATTCGAGTTACCATTGCTGTTATGATCGGTTACATGTTTTTTCTTGCATATGTTCTTAACTGTTGAAAAAATTCCAAAATTTCCAGTTTTTATTCCAACAAAATTTCCTGTGTTTATTCTAACAAATATTCGAATAAAAAGTTAAAAACGAATAAAATGCAATTCAACCTGTTATTCCAATAAATTTTTCGCAAAATTTTCACAAAAAATGGAATAAATCTTAAAAAGCCATTTTATTAATGCACCCTAAAATTATTCAAGTATTTATTCGAATAAATTATTCGAATATATGTTATTTAAAATTTAAGTGGTTTTGTAATTAATATACTATCGAAATTATACGAATAATTAATTATTCATTTTAATCTCATTTCTATTATTTTTCTTACTTTTAATTCAATTTATTTCAAAATCGCATAGATTATTCGATCACAAATATTGAATCGAGTAAAAACATATAAATATTCCATTAAGCACAAATGTTTTATGCCTACCGAAAAGCCGATTATTCTTAATTTTTGTAGTTTTGTTAATTTTTGTAGTATGTATTTGCATAATTTTTTCAGTATTTATTCGAATAATTTATTGTGTTTTTATTCGAATAATTTATTCCGTTTTTTATTCGAATAAATACCGAAAAAATCATCAATAAGAAATCTAAAAGTGCTTTATAAAATTTTAACTTGATAAATATGTGTACAGTTATACCTACATTAAGGTTTTATTGATGGGCATTCCATAACAAAATTATAAATAAAACAATTGTTAAGAATAAGTTTAAAAATTTAATCTTAAATAATCTATACAAAACGATATCATAATACTGGTTGGGTTTTCAAATAGATTTTCACCAGATTTATGCATTAAATTTGTTATCTCTTAATTTTTTTAATAATGAAGTAATAACCAAAAATTTATTAATTATTTTTAAAAATCTCGTTACGTATCGATTAGAAACTTTTAAAATAATTTTAAGTTTTTTGAAAATGAAACGAATATTTATTCGAATATTCGGAGTTTTTCAATAAATCTATCAATTAAGAAACCATAATTAAATTAAAAAATAATTCGAATTTGGCTTACTTTTGTGCGAATAAATATACGAATAATAAATATTCGAAATAAAACGAATAATCGCTTAAATATAAACGACTTTACAAAGATAGTATAAAGTATAAACACTCTTATGTCGAATAATTATAATAGATTTTCGAATCAAAAATCGGAAAATAGTTTATATAATTTTATAAATTTCCTCAGTACACAAAAGTACACAAAAAAAACTCTATTATTCGATTAAATTACGTTAAAATCTTTAAAAAAATTGTTTGCATACTTAAATTTATTTATTTATTTTAATAAATCTTTTTACTTATCGAAGAGAAATCTCTTTTTTAAGATAATTTTCGGTTTTTCAAAATTTAATCGAATATTTATTCGAATAGTCGTAGTTCTTTTTGATAAATCAATCAAATAAGAAACCATAATTAAATATAAAATTAATTCAAATTTGGCTTTTGGCTTTTTGTAGGGATAAATAAACGAATAAAATAAAGAATAATTATTCGAAAAAACCCAACAATTGTTTAAATTTAAGCGATTATTCAATATAGATTTTTAATAGTTCTTAAAGAAATTATAAAGTAAAAACACTCTTATGTCGTAAAATTATAATAATTATTCGAATAAAAAACGGAAAATAATTTAAGTTTCCTTCATGCTTTTTAAATTAGGCATGTTAAGTATGCCAAACAACACTCTATTATTCGAATACATTAAGTGAATATCTTTAAAAAAAATATAGTATACTACTTAAATTTATTTATTTTAACAAATCTTTTTACATTTCGATGAGAAATCTCTTTCTTTAAGATAAGTTTAGGTTTTTAAAAAATTAATCAAATATTTATTCGAATAGTTGTTCGAATAATCGGAGTTCTTTTTGATAAAACAATGAAATAAGAAACGATAATTAAATTTAAAAAATAATTCGAATTTAGCTTACTTTCGTGCGAATAAATATACGAATAAAAATACAAAAAACTCTATTATTCGAATATATTAAGTTAAAATCTTTAAAAAAAATTATTTGCAATCTTAAATTTATTTATTTATTTTAATAGAACTTTTACATATCGCTGAAAATCTCTTTTCGAAAATTAGTCGAATATTTATTCGAATAATCGGAATTCTTTTTGATTAAAAAAATAATTCGAATTTGGCTTACCTTTGTGCGAATAAATATACGAATAAAAAAAATAATAATTATTCGAAATAAACCGAATAATCGCTTAAATTTAAACGACTTTTCAAAGATAGTATATTCTTATGTAGAATAAATATAATATTTTTTCGAATAAAAAACTGAAAATAATTTAAATAATTATTAAAAAAAATTTATAAATTTCCTTGTTTGTTAAGTACACAAAAAAAAATATTATTATTCGAATAAATTAAATTAAAATCTTTAAAAAATTATTTGCCTACTTAAATTTATTTATTTATTTTTATAAATCTTTTTATAGATCGATGAGAAATCTCTTTTTTAAGATAAGTTTAAGTTTTTCAAAAATTAATCGAATATTTATTCGAATAATTATTCGAATAATCGGTTTTCTTTTTGATAAATCAATCGAATAAGACATAAAAATTATATTTAAAAATTTTTTTAGAATTTGGCTTACTTTTGCTCGAATAAATATACGAAAAGAATCAAGAATATGTAATTATTCGAATCAAACAGAATATAATCGATTATTCGGTCTAAATTCTTAATATTGTTATGGATTTTTTTTTTTTCAGTTGTGCAAGTAAAAATAACTCTTAAGGAATTTTGTAATGAACATTTGACTAAAACACCGAATAATTGTTCGAATAAAAAAAACTGAAAATAATTCAAGTCTTGTGCATTAATGAAATTTTTTTTTTTTTGAAAATTATTTTGCGATTAATGAAATAAATTCTTTGTTTGTTAAGTATAAAAACAAACTCTTTTATTCGAACAAATTAATCGATTAAAAAAAGAAACGTTTTTATCATTACTTTTATAAATTTTTAAACTTTTTATCACGCTTTTGTACATTAAAATTTCTTCAAATACTATTGGTCCTTGCCCCAAAATTCAGCTTTAATTTTCAGTTCAATGTCTTGGTAAAACAAATACAAATACACTTACGAACGCACCAAAAACAGCACTTAAAATGGAAATATAATTATTCGAACATATTACAGTACATCTGTTTTTCCAAATCAATGAGCCAATAAACGATTTCCAAACAATTTTATGCAAATTTTTTTATGTTGACACCATGGAAATGGCTGCTATTAAAATTGTATCAACAGAAAGAATTTAAAATTTACGAGCGATGCTTGAAATGTCCCCAAGCTCCCTAAAAAGACAAAGAAACGCGAGTAAAAAATGGCAAATTACAATAGAAGAAATAAAAATGTAATAAAACCCCACAAGTGATTAACGTTAGAAACAATAGAAACACTGCGAATGGTTGTTGGCTGCTGCCAAAAACCAAAAACTTTTATTACTCCTACCCATAGGAAACTGGTCTACAGCCAATTTTGTCTTTTCTGTGTTCTCCATAATGATGATTGTGTTTAAGATTACGTTGCTGTGAATACGTGCGTAACCATAAGTAATTTAGAAAATTTTTTGTTTTAATTCTAAAATAAAAATCTAAAAAAAAAATACTTTTTTTTTCTAATATAAAACTCGTAATGGAGTTTAGTTTCAAATAAAGAAAATAAGTTCAATTACCTTTTTGGTAATTTAAAATTAAGATACTTTTAGGATCAGAGACTAATACTAAAGCATACTTTCAGACTTGTGTGTTTTCAAAAATCATGCGAGAAACGAAATGGAAAAGCTTTTTTGTGGTTAAATGGTGCGTAAAAAGTATTTTCTTATTTTTTTTTTTGTAATTCTAACAAACTACCAAAAATTGTAGAAAAGTAATGAAAAGGTTTCTTTTATGTTCATTTATATTTCTTTTAAAATGTTTTGTATGACAAAATAAAATAAAGAAAAAGCGATATAAAATATAAAACGTATGCACTGTGGGTGAGGATTATATAAAATACAAAAAATAACTCATATAAAATTCACCATAGTGAAGTTGGATATTGCCTTACGTTGTTATTCTTATAGTTTTCAACATCAGTTGTCCAATTATAATATATAAATTATAATACAAGTAAGAGTGCTATTTTCGGAAATGCCGAATCTTATATACCCTTCACCAAATTAATGCTAAATATATGCATGAACATTTTTTGTATAAATTTTTTTTTTTTTTTGTAAAATTTTGTTTTTAAATTTTTTATAATTTTTGCAAAATTTTTTTTTTAATTTTTTGTATAATTTTGTTTTTAAATTTTTTATAATTTTTGCAAATTTTTTTTTTAATTTTTTGTATAATTTTGTTTTTAAATTTTTTTAAAGTTTTTGGAAAATTTTTTATAGATTTTTTTTTTTGGAAAATTTGTTATGACATTTTTTGAAAATTTATTGAAATTTTTTTTTGGAAAATTTTTTAATTTTTTCTAACATTTTTTAAAATTTTTTTTTCAACTTTTTACTTTACAATACGTAATAAAGGATGTTTTTTATAGAGGTATAAAACTTAAAGTTGCAATAAAACAACGATAGATTATTCGATTGACATGAATTTTATTTATCCGAAAGATAATCTTGTGGCATTACATTTTAAATATGATTTCTTGCATATGACCGCCACGGCTGGCGCGGATGTAGTCCAATCTGGACGTCCAATTTTCGATGACTTATTCCAAAATTTGTGGCCGTATATCGGCAATAACCCAGCGAATGTTGTCTTCCAAATGGTCAAGCGTTTGTGACTTATCCGCATAGACCAATGACTTTACATAGGCCCACAGAAAGTAGTCTAGCGGTGTTAAATCACAAGATCTTGGAGGCCAATTTACAGGTCCAAAACGTGAAATTGCACTATTGCACTATTTGCAAGCGTTGTTCAGGCGTGAATCTATTCATGATGAATTGCCAAACCAAACTGAGAATAAATCACTGACAGCTGTTATAATAGTGTAAAATTTTGTTTTTAAATTTTTTATAATTTTTGCATATTTTTTTTTTTAACTTTATGTAAATTTTTAACAAATTTTTTGTAATATTTTTTTTAAATTTTTGGGATATTTTTTTAATTTTTTTTTTGGGGTAATTTTTTTTTAAATTTTTTGTCAAAATTTTTGATATTTTTTTTTTAAATTTATTGAAAATTCGTTGTAAATTTTTTTTTTGGAAAAAATTTTTAAAAATTTTTTTTTTTAATTTTTTATAATTTTTGCATATTTTTTTTTTAACTTTATGTAAATTTTTGACAATTTTTTTGTAATATTTTTGTTAAATTTTTGGTATTTTTTTTGTTTTGTGAAAATTTTTTATAAAATTTTTTGTCAAAATTTTTGATATTTTTTTTTTGAAAATTTATTGAAAATTCGTTGTAAATTTTTTTTTAGGAAAAATTTAAAAAAATATTTTTTTAAATTTTTTTTTAATTTTTACTTTACCATACGTACTATAAGGTAAAGTATAGTAATCATGAAAAAAATCGAGCTCGGGATTTCGACGGATTTATACGTTTTGAGGTCTCCTGTTGTGTATGCCATTATGTTTGTGGAGTTTGAGATATCAAAATTAAATTTAGTACATGCCTTTGGCATATGGACATATGACAACGAAATTTAGTATGTGAATTTCGTATATGGAGAAAAAGAGTTGTGTAAATTTTGGGCATAATCGGGAGGGGTCTAGGGGTAGTTTCCTTACCCCCACAATTTGTGAACGCTCTCCAGGTCATATCGTATGACATATTATAACGAAATTTAGTATGTGCATTTGGTATATGGAGATGAAGAGCTGTATAAATTTCGGGCATAATCGGGAAGGGGCAAGGGGTAGTTTACTTAACACCCCAAATAATTAATTTATCGATTCGTATATACTTTCAACTTATATTATTTATGTAATATATCCATAAAAATATCTGTTTCCATTGGGAATGGTAAAGTTGATTTTTTTTTTAAAGTTTCGTAGTTTTTTTATTTTTTTGGAAAATTGTTTATAAAAATTATTTCTAAGTTTTTGTAAACATTTTTGGAAATTTTTTTGAAAATCTTTTTTAATTTTTTTTTTTTTAATTTATAGTAAATGTTTGTTTTTTGAAAATTTGTTTAAATTTATTGTAATTTTTTTGAAAAATATTTTTTTAAATTTTTAGTAAATTTTTTTTGGAAACCTTTTGTAAAAATTTTATAGTAAATTTGTTTGTAAAAATTTTATTGAAAATTGTAAATTTTTTTTTACATTTTAAGATGTGCAAAAATAATTTTTAAAATTTTTTAGAAAATTTTTAGTAACATTTTTTTAAAAATTCTTAGTAAAATTTTTTTTTTGGAAATCTTTTGTAAAAATTTTATAGTAAATTTTTCTGTAAAAATTTTATTGAAAATTGTAAAATTTTTTTTACACTTTAAGATGTGCAAAAATAATTTTTAAAATTTTTTTGAAAATTTTAGTAAAATATTTTTTGAAAATTCTTACAAATTTTTTTTTAACTTTTTTCTGATTTTTTTTTGTAAATTTTTTGGAAAAATATTTTTGTAAATTTTTTGAAAAAATATTTTTAAAAATTTCTTGGAAAATGTTTAGTAAATTTTTTTTAAAAGTTTTATTGTAAATTTATTTGTAAACATTTATTGCAAATTGTAAAAAGTTTTTTGGCACTATAAGATGTTTTCTTGATAATTTAATTTTGTGAAAATTCTTTCTGCAATGAAATTTAGATTTTTTTGGCGAAACTTAGATCTTTTTTCGAGCTTTTTAATTATTGGTTGAAGTTGTTTTTTTTTTGTTCTTCCTCGGTTTTTATGAAATTTTAAATATATTTTGATAGAAACGACAATTAAAAAAAAAAAATAAAAAAAAAATATTTAAAAAAAAATAAATAATAAAAAATATTTAAAAAAAAAATATTTTTAAAAAAAAAATATTTTTTTTTTGTAACTTTTTAATGAAAGTTATATTTTTGGTGAAATTTCGTTTTTGTTGGAATTTCGATTTTTAAAATACAATAAAACAAAGACAATATTAAACAAAAAATAGCAACAACATGGCAAAAAGAAAGGAAAATAGAGGCTCCTGCCGTTTTTGGACCATATCGCTCCTGTTTATGAACAGATTTTAGTGATTTTCAATAGGAAAGTTCTCGAAACTGTATTTGAAAGATTGTTTTTATAAATAATTTCAACTTAGTTTGATTTTTTTTAGAGGTGCTCGTTTTTTTCTTACCATAACTCCACCATTTAAGAACCAATCTTGCTGGGTTCCAATAGCAAATCTTTCAGAACAATGGCTAACATATTGGTGAACTTATTTTTTCTGTAGTCTTTTTTTGAGGACTTATATATTTTTTTATATTTATTTTTTTTTTTTTTTATTTTATGACAATTTTAACAGCTTTCTAGCGGTTATGCGGATTTGAACCCGGTTCCGATGCGATTTTTATTTCTATAAACAAATTTTGTTAATTTTAGTATTTTTTTTTTTGTTGTGTAATTTTTCCATATTTTTTATTGTCTAACTTTTTTTCGAGTGATCCGTTAGGCTAGTAGGTAGTGTGCTAGTCAATCAGTCTGGGGGTTGTGGGTTCGAATCCCAACAAAGACTCTGGGTGCTTCATTACAACGAGTCAAAATTTTCGATACTATGCTCGCTAGATTAAATTGGAATATAATTTCTAATTGTATGGTAATAATTTAATAAATAAATTAAAAACTTTATTTTTTTAATAAACCTATAAAAATTTTGAAAATTATTAAGAATATTAAAAGGATTGATAATATTATAATATTATTTTTATATATCTTTTAATTTTAGTTCATAAAAATTTGAGTATTGATTCCGATTAAGACAACAAATTTTAAAAAACGTAAAAAATGTTTTCCTATTATGTTGTCCACTGTCCTTTAGCTTTTGAAATATTTGTATTCCAACCAAAACGAATTAGCAAAAATTCTATAGATGCTGTAAATTAGAATAACACATTATTTGCAAACTTTTAGTTTAAGACCAGTTTAGTTTGAAAAGGATATTAATGCTTCTCTATATCTACAATTTTCCATTTTTGGTCTTGTTTTAAATGGTTCTTTGTTTCAATACCCAAAAGAATGTTAAAAGTTTGTGGTTTATTTTATTTTTTTTTTATTTTTGGCCAAAAATGATAAAACAATAATAAAAAGAAAAATGTGGTTTTAATTAAAAAAAAAACAAAAAAACATTTAATACAAAGAAGCATATATTGCATTATTATGAGGCAGATTAAAAGTAGACAAAGGAATTTATTTAAAACAACCAAACATTCAAAATATGTATAGATAAAGACTTATTTTAAAAACGCCTTAGAGATAGGCTTTACATTTTGTTGTATTTAGGACAAACAAAATTCAAGGCAACGTAAGGTTTTTGTTTCAGACATAAAAAGTTTTCAGGTTTGCCGAACTAATTGTATCGTATTGTATTGTATTTAAATGAAAAATTTTTAGGCTTGAGTTCGTATCCCCAACACTGCACAGACTTGAAAGAATAGTTTTCAAATTAGGTGATGAATTTTTAAAGAAAGCTTACACAAAATGATATGAAGATTATATATTTTATATTTTTCTGTCCAACAGTTTTTATGACATTTCAATAAATTATTTTTAGGCTCAGGTTCGTATCCCAAATACTTCACAGAATTGCTAGAAATGTAGTTAAATGAAGCATATTACTTTCAAAAAAACATATAGAGGTAACAAGGTTATTATATTTTATAATTCTTTGTCGAACTATATTTAAATAATTTATTTGAAAGCTCGAGTTCGTATTCCAAATTTTTCATAAAATTGATAGAACAGTCTATCTAAACAAAGGCTATGAAGGTTTCTCATACGGAGAAAGATATAAAGATTATAAAGGCTGATCCATTTCGAGTTACTTTTTTCAATAGCCTTTATTGACAGATCACGTATGAGTCATGTCATGCTGTCATATTATTTTTGTTTAGTATTGCTTGGCATTTCATAATGGAAAGACTTAAGCCTGAATCGCTTCGTTCTATGGGCTCTTGAAAAGTTCCAAGAAGATCCAACGTTTTCGAGGCAAATTTTGTTTAGCGATGAGGCCCATTTCTGGCTCAATGGGTATGTAAACAAACAAAATTGCCGCATTTGTAACGAAGAGCAACCTGAAGAGATTCAAGAGCTGCCACTTCATCCAGAAAAAACAATGGTTTGGTGTAGTTTGTAGGCCGGTGGAATCATCGGTCCATATTTCTTTAAAAATGATTCCGGAGCGAACGTAACCGTCAATGGCGTGCCATGATAACTGACTATTTGATGCCTGAAATTGAAGCTCGTGATCTCGGCGACATTTGATTTCAGCAAGACGGCGCCACTTTCCACACATCGCATCAATCAATGGATTTATTGAGAGAACATTTCGGTGAGCACATAAATTCACATTTTGGGCCAGTCGATTGACCACCAAGATCGTGTGATATCACACCGTTAGACTTTTTCCTGTGGAGATATGTAAAGTCTAAAGTTTACGCGGAAAAACTCCCTTCGATTCAGCGCTTGGAGGAAAACATCACGGGTGCCAATTAGCAGTCGAAATAATCGAACGAGTTATCGAAAATTAGACTCAACGGATGGACCATCTGCGACGTAGCAACGGCCAACATTTGATAGACAAAATCTTCAAAAAATAAATGCCAAAGAATATTCTTTCAAGTGATAATAAACATTCTCCATTAAATAAATGAATTTTCTGTGTTTTTTTTTTGCTCTGCAAAAAAGTAGGGAACCTCGAAATGGATCACCCTTTATAAGGAGTGGTTAAATCTTAAGGGCCGATGTTGAATTTGAATAAAACACAAATTACTTAGAAAATTATTGTCAATTCTTTTTATTTTGATAATATTGGTATGGTTCAACTATATATGGAACAAACTATCGGCCAAATAGCCGGCGTAACCCCGGCAGCACACCTACACCCGGTGCTCTAAATTTTCGATGACGCTGAGGCACAATTGTGGTTCTACACCGTTAATGTGCCGAATTATCTCATCCTTTAGCTCTTGAATTGTTGCTGGCTTATCGACGTACACCTTTTGTTTCAAATAACCCCAAAGAAAGAAGTCCAACGGTGTCAAATCATATGATCTTGGCGGCCAATTGTCATCGCCACCACGTGAGATAACACGGCCTTTGAATTTGTCGCGCAAAAGAGCCATTGTTTCGTTAGCTGTGTGGCAAGTGGCACCATCCTGTTGATACCACATATCGTCCACATCCATATCTTCCAATTCGGGCCATAAAAAGTTCGTTATCATCTCACGATAGCGAACAACATTCACAATAACTACCTGACCGGCCTCATTATGGAAAAAATACGGCCCGGTGATGCGGCCAGCCCATAAACCGCACCAAACAGTCACTCTTAGTGGGTGCATTGGTTTCTCGACAATCACTCTTAGATTATCATTCGCCCAAATGCGGCAATTCTGCTTATTGACGACTCCACCACTGAGGTGAAAATGTGCCTCATCACTGAAGATGATTTTTTTCGAAAATATATCATCCACTGTTGCCATTTCCTTCCACCATTCTGACCATTTGCGATGTTTGGAATGATCATGAGGCTTTAGTTCATGAGTCAATTGCACCTTGTAAGCGTGCAAATGCAAGTCTTTATGCATAATGTTCATCAACGACGAGCGTGTGGAGGTTGACGGCTCTTCAGCCACACTATCGCGAACAGCAGCAATATTTCCTGCAGTACGAGCTGTACGAGCATGCACTGGTGTTTTTACATCTCCTTCAGACCCGGTTTTCTCAAATTTTTGCACGATTTTTCCGACTGTACGCACATTTGGACGATTAAATTAAGCGAAAAAAATCACGAAGTTCACGATAATCATTTTGATTAGAACGTCCATTTTCATAATAAGCCTGAATAACTTTAACGCGTTGCTCGATTGTGTATTTTTCCATGGTTCAAATTGAGTTTGAGTCTGAAATTGAGAAATGTCAAATTAAATGCAGAAAAAAACTTGACGTTTAGGTGTGGTTCACATTTAACATCAGCCCTTAAAATTTAACCACCCGATATTTTATATTTGTAGAGCTATTTTTATTTTGGCTTCTTCTAGGCTTTAAACACAGAATTACACTAGGTTAAGTTATGGTAAACGCTTAAATATTGCAGTGGTTTGACTTAAGAAACGAAAAAAGCGGATAGCTGTTTGTTAGCCGGCTCGAATGATACTCGTTTCTAAACAGCGAAATAAAATGAAATTTTACTTAGATATAGTTGAGAAATACTTAAGCTCGAAGGACCATATTTTAAACTATAATTCATTAAATATACAAAGCAAAATCTCCAACCTCTTTTCGTATATTTAAATGGCGCAGTATTTTAAACAATTTAGATTTAATAGAATATAAATATAAAAATGATTGAAACTGGAGACATAAGAAACATAAGCAAATAGAATTTACATGCTCTATTAAATGAAGGATATTGTTAGGCTTTTAATGTAAAAAATCAATAAAATTAAACGCACTGTAATTTTATTTGAAAGAAATTTGTATTTAAAACACTTAAAAAAACGTTTTAAATAAATAAATTAGCACTTCGTGAAAGTAACCACTTTGAAGCCAGAAAAAATCGTCTGCGATATTAATAAAATATTTAAATTAAGTCAATTTTTACTTTTATCAACGTGGAAGAAATATAAATATTATTTGTATTTATAAAATTAGAAATTTGCTAAAAGTAACCACTTTAATTTAGTAAAGTAATCATATGAAAAACTTTAAAATAGGACACATAATTTATGAAATATAATAATTTTACTCTAAGTTATTTAAGTAACCATATGAAAACTATACAATTTTTCAAAAGTCTTTATTTTAGCTTAAAAACTCTTTGACTACTCAATAAGTAACCGGGTAACTATTTTCAAATTTATGAAATCTTATATTAGTATTAACCAAACGCAGAAGAAATATGAATATACTTATGAGAGAAAAAAATATATATGAAAAATATCATTGGTTTTAACCGATTAACCGATTTTGTAGAAAATAAGTAACCATATTAAAAATTAAAAAAAAAATCCTTAAAGTTTCGTGGATAATATCATTCATAAACTATAAGGCAATATCTTTTTAATATTTAAATTTGTACTTTGTAAAAGTAACCATATTAAAAAAAGCAAATAATCGCCTGCATTATTATTGAAATAATTAAATTTAGAAATAATAATCGATTAAAATAATTTAAAAAACACATAAGAAATATGAATATAGTACATATGTATATGAGAAATTAATATATACGAAAAATGTTATTGGTCTAAGATAATTTTCAAAGAATTAATCGATTAACCGATTTTGTTGAAATAAAGTAACCATATGAAAAATTTAAAAAAAAAATACTAAAAACTTAATGGATTAATTAATATTATTCATAAACTATAAGGAAATATTTTTTTTTAATATTTAAATTAGTACTTTGTAAAAGTAACCATATTAAAAAATAAATCAAATAACCGCCTGCATTATTATTAAAATAATTAAATTCAGAAATAAATATCAATTAAAATAATTTATGTTCCATATGAAAGGCTATATAATCATGAATATTTTCTAAAGTTTAAAAACTATGTAACGACTTCATAAGTAATCGGGTAACCACTTAAAATTTATGCATTATTATTAAAATAATTAAATTTATAAATAAAAATCTATTAAAAGAATTTAGCTAGCATATGAAGAGTTATATAATGATGAATATTTTTTAAAACTATGTAACCACTTCATAAGTAATCGGGTTACCACTTTTAAAATTTATCCATTATTATTAAAAAAATTAAATTTAAAAATAAAAATCTATTCAAATAATTTAATTACCATATGCAAAGCTATATAATGATACATATTTTCTAAAGCTTAAAAACTATGTAACCACTTCATAAGTAATCGGGTAACCACTTTTAAAATTTATAAATAAAATTCGATTCAAATAATTTAAGTAGCATTTAAAAAGCTATATAATGATGAATATTGTCTAAGGCTTAAGAACTATGTAACCACTTCACAAGTAATCGGGTAACCACATATAAAATTTATAAAATTATATATTACCCAACCACCGAATCCAAATGAAAATACATAAACAGTTGGGTTGCTCAAAAGCGGTTTCCAAAGAAGTATTCAATTAACCGATTAATATAAAAAAATAATTTTTTTGTAAATAATTTGTATGAATTAAATTATTTATTAAAATATTTATATTTTTGAAAAATTTTCATTTGTGTCTATATAATTTTGAAAAAGTAACCGGAATTACAAAAACAAGTAACTGCTTACAGTTTTATTTTACCCTACCAATAGCTTCCAAATGTTTAAAAATTTTTTTGCTTGTATTTATACTTAACAATTCTTTTACATTTGTTAGTTATAAAACAAATAAGAGAAAATATACTGCATACTTTTTGGCTTAACAAATAGAATCCTTTCATTAAAACATTTTTGTTTTCGTTCATCTTTTGACGAAAAAAGGTCAAGTATTGTTTAAATTTTTTTTTTGCTGTATTTCTTTTCATTGTTTTCGTCAGTTGGAATTTTGTAGTTCCTCAACATATTTTATACTTTGTATAGTGTCATGTTCTTCTCGCTTCTCTTTCACTCATCTATGCACTACATATTTTTATTAAAGTTTTTACATCAAACATTTATTTTTATCCCTGCTTTATGTCTTCACTTTTTCTGTTTGTTAGGTTTTTTTTTTGTTATCTTGATTTCAACAAAACTAAAAATGTATTGCATATTTTTTGGCAGTTCTCTTTTTAAAGGGTACTTAGCAGATTTATGAATTTTTAATATAAAATACAAAAGAAATAATAAATTTTTTCTATAACACTATACAACAGATTGAATAGCTGTTTTTGCATAAATAAAATCATAAATATTTTAAAGCATACATTAAGGATAACGCAATATAAATTTATAACATAATATTTTAGTGCAAAAAAAACTATATTTAAATATTAATAAAATGATGATAAAATATTCTGTTTTGAGAAGCCTTAAAGAAATGTGATGACAGTATGTACAAAGGATAAATAAATACAATATTTAAAGCGCCTAAAAGTAGACTATGGAAATGTTAGAATGACAGTATTACTAACAAGATCAACAATTATATATAATATTTTTAATTTTTAGCTAAAAATATGTTATCTCTTAATTCTTTTTTAATATAAAAATAATATTTTTTTAATTCGTTGGTGGTTATTTTTTCAAAATAATATTGAAACAAACGAAAAACTTTTAAAAATATATGTAAATATTTTAAAACTTAAAATTCATACAAATTATTTATATAAAAAATATTTTTTTTTTATTTTAATCGATTAATTGAAAACAATTTTGGAAAACACTTTTGAGCAACTCAACTTTTTATGTATTTTGCGATTGGGTAATATATCATTTTATAAATTTTAAATGTGGTTACCCGATTACTTATGAAGTGGTTACATAGTTTTTAAGCCTTGGAAAATATTCATGATTATCTAGCTTTTTATATGCTACTTAAATTATTTTAATCGAATTTTATTTCTAAATTTTAAAGTTGTAACCCGATTACTTGTGAAGTGGTTACATATTTTTTAAGCTTTAGAAAAGATTCATCATTATATAGCTTTTCATATTATACATAAATTATTTTTTAATCAATTATTATTTCTAACTTTAATTATTTTAATAATAATGCATAATTTTTAAAAGTGGTTACCTGATTACTTATGAAGTGGTTACAAAATTTTTAAGCTTTAGAAAATATTCATTATTATATAACTTTTCATTAACTACCTAAATTATTTTTTAATCGTTTTTTATTTTTAATTCAATTATTTTAATAATAATAAGGCATAAATTTTAAATGTGGTTATCCAATTACTTATGAAGTGGTTGCATAGTTTTAAAGCTTTAAAAAATATTTATAATTGTATAGCTTTTCATATGCTACTTAAATTATGGTAATAGATTTTTATTTCTAAATTTAATTTTTTTAATAATAATTCATAAGTTTTAAAAGTGGTTACCCGATTACTTATGAAGTCGTTACATAGTTTTTAAACTTTAGAAAATATTCATCATTATGTAGCCTTTTATATGGTACATAAATTATTTTAATTGATATTTATTTCTGAATTTAATTATTTTAATAATAATGGAGGTGGTTATTTGTTTTTTTTTAATATGGTTACTTTTACAAAGTACTAATTTAAATATTAAAAAAAATATTTCCTTATAGTTAATGAATGATATTAATTAATCTACGAAGTTTTTAGTATTTTTTAGAAATTTTTCATATGGTTACTTTATTTCAACAAAATCGGTTAATCGATTAATTCTTTGAAAAATATTTTAGACCAATAACATTTTTCGTATATATTAATTTCTCATATACATATGTACTATATTCATATTTCTTATGTGTTTTTTAAATTATTTTAATCTATTTTTATTTCTAAATTTATTTGTTTTTCTAATAATACAGGCGGTTATTTGCTTTTTTTAATATGGTTACTTTTGCAAAGTACTAATTTAAATATTAAAAAGATATTGCCTTATAGCTTATGAATGATATTAATTAATCTAGGAAACTTTAAGGATTTTTTAGAAATGTTTAATATGGTTACTTATTTACAACAAAATCGGTTAATCGATTAATTGTTTGAAAAACAGTTTAGACCATTGATATTTTTAATATTTATTCTTTTCGCTCATAAGTATTTTCATATTTCTGCTGCGTTTGGTTAATACTAATATAAAATTTCATAAATTTGAAAATAGTTACCCGGTTACTTATCGAGTAGTCAAAGAGTTTTTAAGCTAAAATAAAGACTTTTGAAAATCTTTATAGTTTTCATTTGGTTACTTAAATAATTTAAAGTAAAATTATAAATCTCATAAATTGTTTGTCCTATTTGTAAGTTTTTCATATGATTACTTTACTAAATTAAAGTGGTTACTTTTAGCAAATTTCTACTTTTATAAATCCAAATAATATTTATATTTCTTCAACGTTGATAGAAGTAAAAAGTGACTTAATTTAATTATTTTAATAATATCACAGACGATTTTTGCTTGCTTTCTTGTTTGTTTTTTTCCAAATGGTTACTTTCACTGCTAGTTAAATTATTATTAAACGTCTTTTTCTTAAAATTATAAAAAATAACAAGTAATCAACGAAAATTTTAATTATTTTATGTTTTCAATGCGGTTACTTAATTTGATAAAAAAGCGATTAATCGGTTACTTTAGCCAAGTTCTAAATTAAATATTTCAAATATCCGTTTCTTACAGCTTATAAAGAATAACCAGTAGTATACAAAATTTTTACCCCCATATTCATAAAAAATAAAATTTATTTAAAATGTATTTTAGAACAACTTTTGTATGAGAAATTAGTTCTAAAATAGATTTCAAATATATTTTAGTTTTTTATAAATATGGGGGTGAATATTTTTATGTTTTTAATGCTTTTTTTAATGTTAATGTTTTTATATGATTTTAGTGTGGTTACTTAAGTTAGTAAAAATCGATTAATCGGTTGCTTCTTTTAAAATTCAAATTTTAAATTTTGTTAACCTAGGTAATTTTCTTCTTAATTTTTTACCATCGTCAATTCCAAAAATCGCATTTGGTTTCGAAATTTTTATATTTATTTCAATAATATTAGAGGTGGTTACTTACATTTTTAAAGTATTTACTTGAACATAGTGTCAATTTAATTGTTCAAAATAAATTTGTTTAGCAGTTTTTGAGGAATAGGACGTAATCCATAAAAAAATTTAAATTTAATATTTTTTTAAATATTAACATGGTTACCTGATTTAGTAATAGTGGTTACTTTTGTGATTTTTTTTATGATTTTTTGAAACAATTGTGTTTTTTTTTTCTAACTTTTTACATTGCGTATGCTGACACAGAATTTTTTTCTTATATTTTCTTATTTTTAGAATTTTTTTTTTAATTAATCGATTTCACGATTACTTTTATCGGTTACTTGTTTTTTTTAAACTGGTTACTTTTGCAAAAATCAAATTAAATTATTTAAAAAAAATATTGTTTTTAATTTTTTATTATCGGCAATAGTGATAATCGTATTTGGGTTTTGAGATTTTTTTATTTATTTTAGGAATATTGCAGGTGGTTACTTAGATTTTGAAAGTGTTTATTTGACCACATTGTTAATTAATTTGTTAGATTTTTTTTAAGTTTTGGAGGAATAAAAAATAATACGCTGAAAATTTAAGCATTTTTTTAATTTTTAATATGGTTACTTAATTTTGGAGCAATGGTTACTTTTGTAGTTTTTATGATTTTTTTAAATAAATGATTTTTTTCCTAACTTTTTTAACAATGGGTATGGGAATTTTGTTTCTTAATTTATTGATTTTAAGAATATTTTAGTCGGTTACTTGTTGTTTTAGACTGGTTACTTTTTCGAAACTCTAATTAAATTATTTAATGACGACCTTTTTTCAAATTTTGCGAGAATAAATAGATATTTGAAGCGTTCTTTATTATTTCTAAAAGTATTTCATATGGTTACTTAATGGTTACTTAATTAAATATATTTCTTTTAATATTTTTATTTTAGTTTTGAAATATCTAAAGGTCGTTAAATATTTTTGGTTTAAATTTCTATTATTCAAAATAAAAATTTAACTAAGATTTGTTAGTCTCATATTTTTGTGTATGTGCCAGCCCATAAAAAAAATAAAGATTAAAATTGTTTATGACTACTGAAATCTGATACAAACGTGTAGGACATTAGCAGTAGAAGTAGCAGTACCACCATCACTGACACCATACACTAGTTACACACATGTGTATAGAAATTATAGCACTGCCATACAACGTTGTCAACTGCATGTATATTTATTTATTTTTTTTTTTTTTACCCAAAAGTCCTTTTTATCCTATTTTTATTTTTCTGCCTGCTGCATGTACAAGCATACTTGAGAGGCTTGAGTAGAACCAAAAAAAGGATGTGCAAGCTCATAAAACAAGAATGTAGTATCAGCTCCATATAAAATAAAAAATACATTCTTAATAAACACCATAACTACACCATGAGGCTACAGAAATAAGTACACGAAATATAAAGATTTATAGAAATGAAGAAGAAATTAAATTTATGGCTTTTAAATGCTGGAAAAAAATGGAGAGGAAGGAGCAAGACTTTCCAAAAGAGAAAATGTTGAATATTTTTCGGGGCAAATATAAAACATTTATATAAAAGAAAGTTTAACAAACTTCAATTGTTTTAAATTGCTACTGCGAAATAATAAATAAAATCCTACAAATATGCTGCAGTTTTGTTTTTTTTTTGTTAAAAATAAATAAAGGCACAATTATGAGTCGCAAACAAATACATAAATAAAGCAAACTTTAAAGAATATATAAACAAATATTGTATTTAAAGTATTTGTTATTTAAGTTTAATAAATAAAAAATTTTAAAGCATACTATCAGGATGCTTATAAAAAAACATAATCTTTATTAAGGCTGACATATTAAATGTATTTTTTTAAATTCAAAGAAATAAACTGTTTTATTTATTATTATTTCAAGCATACTTTTAGCATACTCTTATTTAAAAAAAATATTGCCTACTTTTAGGCTGTATTATGTTGATTTTTACAAAAAGTTTTATTAACAATAGTCTTAAAGATTTTCTTAGCCAACTGTCTACCTCAAATAAAATTAATATCCTTCATCATGATTAAATGAGAAGTAGGGCTCATTTAAAATTTAAAGCATAATTTCCGATGCTGTTTACAAAATAAATATGAAGTCGTTTAATATTTATTACCAAAATCTCTAGCAGAAAAAAATATGAAAAATTGTTAACCCAAACATTAGTTTAAAAGACAGTGGCCGAAGCTGCTTACATTTTTTTCAATTTGAACTGCTAAAAGTTAAGGACAACTAAAGTGGTAGGGGCAGAGTTACAATGTAATTTTGAACTGAAATTTTTTCTGTTCTCTTAATATATTAAAATACAATAAAAAATAAAAATACATAAAATAATAGCAATGCAAAAACATTTAATCATTTTAAGTTTAGAAAGATTTTTTGAAATGGTTTTTCATCTCCTCTTTAACTGGTTACTTTTACTAAACTAATTAAAAAAATATTTTAATTTGTAAGTTTTAATCAAAAAATAAAATATTTTCGCAAAACTATTAGTAATTTTCTAACTTCATTTTTAAATTCGCTATATAAGCAACGAATACTCGTGGTTACTCGTTCATTGCAAGTGGTTACCTTTACTTAAGTACTTTAAGCGAAGTTAAAACACACAAATTTTAATATTGCTGCAATACTGTCATTATATTTATCAATATTTTGTTTAATTCGCTTTTTTAGCAACGGTTACTCACTCACTGTAAGCGGTTACTTTTACTAAAGTAATTTAAATGAAAGTAATTTAAACAAAATTTATGTCATTAAATATGTCTTATGTAATTTAATCCGCTATTTTAATAATGGTTACTCACGGTTTATCGCCGACTATAATCGGTTACTTTAAACAAAAACCCTTAAGAGAAATTAAAATGAAAAAAGAAAAAAATTAAATATTGTTACAAAACTATCATAAAATATTTTATATATTTTATGATAGTTTTGTAAATACTTTTATTGATTCGCTATTTTAACAACAGTTACTTGCGGTTAGTCGCACTCTGCAAGTAGTTACTTTTACTCTTGAGTACCTTAAGCGTATTAAAAAGGCAAACAATTAAATACTGCTGCAATAGTGTCATTAAATTTTTCAATATTTTGTTTAATTCACTATTTTAGCAATGGTTACTCACTAACTGTAAGCGGTTACTTATAGTAAATAAATTTAAATGAAGTTAAAATTCAAAATTTATATCTTAAATTTCTTAAGTAATCTTATGTAATCTAATAGGTTATTTTAATAATGGTTACTCGCGGTTTATAGCTAATTATAATCGGTTACTTTAAACAAAAAGCTTCAAGAGAAATTAAAACGCAAACATTTAAAAGATTGTTGCAAAACTGTCATCAAATCTATTATTATTTTTATTGATTTGATATAAAAACAATGGTTACTCGCACACTGCAAGTGGTTACTTTTACTCAAGTATTTACTTTAAGCGAACTAAAAAGGCAAAAAATTAAATAATGCTGTCATACTGTTATTGAATTTTTCCATATTTTGGCTAACTCACTATTTAAGTAACGGTTACTCGCTCACATCAAGCGGTTACTTTTCTCAAAGTCCTTTAACCGACGTTAGAATGTAAAAATTTCATTATTGATGTAATACTATTGTTAAATTTTTCATTAATTTGTTTTATTCGCTATTCTAACAACATATAATCGCGGTTACTCACTCTCTGTAAACGGTTGCTTTTACCGAAATTTTCCTTACAGGTACTTCAGGAGTTTAAATTGCAACGTCCCCCGATATCGAGTATTTTCCGAGGGCGAATGGTGCCTTCGTCCTTTATCTATCGATTTAAGGCCAAAGGATTTTGGACAATCTGCTAGTGGTTATCATAGCTCCGTCGGTCCGTCTCTTCCATGAATGACCGCAAGTTCCAGAACCTATAAGTGGCTACTTTTTATTAAAAATGTTCCGCTTGTTTTTAGTTTCTTTTATGTTTTTTTTAAAAATGTTCGCTTACAGTCAATTGCATGGTTACTTGCTAACGAGTACCGGACACTTTAGATAGTTTTAGTTAGTTTTTACAAAACAAAAGAGATTTTCCGATTCATTTCTTTTTTTAAGTTTAGTTTTTTTTATACCTGATTACTTTTTATAACTGGTTACTTGGTTATTTTTTATGTATTACAAGTGGTTACTTTTCCATTAAGATTAGAATTTAAAAATTTGAAAAGGTTTTTAAAGTTGGCTACACCATGTTGTTTTGAATTTTTGTAGAATTTTTTTGGTGCTAGCGGTTACTTAGTAGTAACTACCGGTTACTTTTATATTTTTTAGGTTTTTATAATTTTCTGTGATGGAGTTTTACTGAATGTTTGTTTTCCATTTATTTTGTGTGTTTTAAAAATTTTGCTTATAGTCACTGGATTGGGTACTTGCTACCGAGTACCGGATACTACAGTTAATTTTAATTACATTATACAAAATATAAGAGATTTTCTAATTCATTTTAGTTATTTGTTTAGCATTTCTTTTTTTTAGAAGATGTAATTTGATTCTTGGTTATTTTTTTATGTATCGTAAGTGGTTACTTTTCTAGAAAAGATTAAAATTTACAAATTTTTAAAGATGTTTAAAATTGTTTAGCCATGTTGTAAATAATTTTTTATAGAATTTTGTTTGTTGCTAGCGGTTACTTAATAGTAATTATCGGTTACTTTTATATTTTTTAGGTTTGTATAATTTTCTGTTATGGGATTTTATTTTTTATTTAAAAAGCTAAATTTTAAAATATTAAATGCTCCGTTTGCTTTTAATTTCTTTTGTGTTTTTAAATACATTTGCTTACATTACAGTCAACTGCATGATTACTTGTTACCGACTACCGGATACTACAGTTAATTTCAATTACTTTATACAAAATAAAACGGATTTTCTAATTAACTTTTTAGTGATTTGTTCAACATTTTTTGTTTAAAGATGCAATGTGGTTACTTGGTTATTTTTTATGCATCACAACTAGTTACTTTTTCACAAAGATTAAAAATTTGTAAGTTTAAAGGCTGTTTAAGGTTGTTTAGTCATGTTATTAGTAATTTTTCTAGAATTTTATTTGTTTTTAGTGGTTACTTTCTAGTAACTACCGGTTACTTTTATATTTTTGATGTTTTTATAATTTTCGTTTATGGAGTTTTATTTACTCTTTATTAAAAAAGCAGAATTTTAAAACATTAAATGCTCCGTTTGTTTTTGGTTTCTTTGGTGTTTTTAAAAACGTTTGCTTACAGTGAATTTCATGGTTACTTGCTACCGACTACCGGATACTATAGTTAATTTTAATTACTTTATAAAAAAAACAAAAGAGATTTTCTAATTAATTTTTTAGTTATATATTTAGCATTTTTGGGCTTTCCAAAATGTGGTTACTTGGTAATTTTTTAGTATTAAAAGTGGTTACTTTTCTACAAAAGATTAATATTTAAAAATTTTTAAATCCGTTTAAGGTTGTTCAGACATGTTGTTATTAATTTTTATAGAATTTTATTAGTTGCTAGCGGTTACTTTCTAGTAACTACCGGTTACTTTTATATTTTTAGGTTCTTTTTTATAATTTTCTCTTATGGGTTTTAAAAAATAATCTTTAGGTTCTTTATTTATTTAATTTTAAGTTAATGATGTCATTAATGCACAGAGTTTTATTAAAATAAAGTTCTAAACATTACTGAAATTGGAACCCAGTAAAGGCTTCTTTATTAAATTTTCATTTTCTTTACCTTTTTCGGTTAAATGGTGCCATTAAATATTTACAACCTTCACTTTTTTCCACATAAACACTTGGGTAACTTAGCTGTTACTTGATGCCAGTGTCTGAAGAAAAAAAATATATTTCAACGCCAGTACTTTCCACCAGAACACAGCCTCTTCAGCTGTGTTATTTAACGATAAGCATTTTACTGCCAGATCTGTTCAAAAGATATTTCAACATGGCTTTGCAGAAGCATCAGTAAGTAGTTTAAGTTTATGAAAAAAAAGATAAACTCATAAAATAATCGTTACGTTTTATTGTCGACAATCATTGAGTTTGATTGTTGAGAGAGTTTCATGAAGATGCTGGAGCTTGAAATATTTTTTCAACAGCTTTTAGTAGTTTTATTTCCCATAACCATTTGCCAGCTGCCTGCTAACACTTTTAGTAGTTTAAATGATAAAAGGTGATAGAAATGTTATTGTTTAATACAATAACAAAAGTGTAAACATTTTTAGGTTTATTTAATTACTAATAAGAGTAAATGAAAAATTTTGAAGCATACTTAAGGGAGCATAACAAAAATTTATTTTAATAGGCGTAAGTAAATGAAAAATTTAAAGCATACTTCAAGGAGCTTAATAATATTTATTTTAAAAACTACTATATTTAACAAGAGGAAACAATATCCTTTAAATTATTTCATTCAACTTTGTTTCACTTCTGACTTTCTATAATTAAATTCAATTTACTCATGTTCAGCTAACAAATGGTCATTTGAAAATAACTCTCTGCACACTTGTGCTAAATTGCAATTGTAATTTTTCCTGTTTGATTTTCTACAAACTTTTGCACTACAATTCTTTAGGGAGAAAAGACAAAATTGAAAGAAAGAAAAAAAAATAAAAAAAAGTGAAAAAAAAAATCTATTTATTTGCCATTGAATAGGGCATGTCTAATACAATATCATTTTATAATGCAACATGAGCCATGTGAGGCATGTATACATTTCATACAATTTAACAGTGATACTGAGATGCAACAAACACCACACATGCCTCCTAAGTTTGCACTTGGTATAAAAGGCACTAAATATTTGCTGCATTTATGTATCCCGAGCAGCCGGCAACATCTTTAAGATAACACCCCCACCCTCTGCCCCAAGTGAGCATTTTGATTGGGAAAATTTTCTACTAAACACACACAATCTTGTTTAAATGTTAGTGTTGTTGTTGTTGTTGCTGCTGATGATGATACTTTTGTGTGCACACTATCCATCTATGCAACCAGCCAAAGAGTCAGTTTGACTGCTGCCGTGCTGCCATGCTGTGCTAAGCAAATGAATTTTACAAATGCAAGGGCACGTAACAATTTTGTATGCTTCTTTTGGCGCCAGTCGTTGATGAAAGTATGATGCTGCTACGTGCATCAAGGTAGTTAAAGTGTAATTTAAAATGCAAGTTCTCATACATTTGTTCCCCATCTGCCTTATTTCTCTGAGAAGATTACAAAACACTAAACGAAAATCTCTGCTAGAAACCAAAGGTCATAACCAAAGCTTTGGAATAAACGGAAAAAATTAATCTTAAAAAAATCAAAGCATATTTATAGGCATACATACCAATGAAGGAAAGAAACAAAATTTGAAGTTTTAAAAAACTTATTGATTTTTCCTCAATTATATTATTTTTAATTATTGAATTTATTTAATTTTAAAAAATTACTTGAGCTTTTCTTCATTTTCTTATAATTGCGTATCGAAAGGGTACCAACGGGATTCCATTAATATTGCTTTGATATCTTTTAAACAGTTGTATCTCTCTCTTAAACCATAACTGGTGGATACCTAGAATTGTATTATATCACATATTCAAAAATATAGAAGGTCCTTTAACAACAAACAAGATTTTATATTAATTTAAATGAATCCTAAAAGTATGCTAAAGCCCTTAAGGTAAAACGGAAATTTTATTCGATTTTTTTTTAAATATCTATACATATAATAAAAAAGGAAATTACTTCCGTCTGTCTGTCTACTTTTCATTTGTGTTCGCATCACGTAAAAACTACTACATGGATTTACACAAAATTTTGTGAAAAGGTACCTTAGTATCCATATCCCAATATAGGATACTTTTTTTTTCACAAAAAAAAATATTATATCCAAGAGAAAGTGGAGAAAAAGTAGTGAAAAACGCAATTGCCGGTTTAAAAGTACTGATATTTTCGGTTTAAATCTATGATTTTTCAACACGGTTATTTTTTCAACTCACCTTTTTTGAAAGTGGTATACTTTAAGAAACTACTGCGCAACAGATAGCGCCAGTTGAATAAAATTTGTATTTAATTTGTATTTTTACTTTGCGAAATTACATTGTTATTAAAATATTTTAAACACCTCTTATAGAGGTTTCCAATAATTTTTTGAATTTTAGAATTTTTTTTATAAATTTTAGAATTTTATACAGGGATGGGTACCTTTATATAAAGTAAATACATAAACCATAACTGAATCACTATAAAAGTAAGAGTCTTTCAATTGGTGTGGAATACTTTCAAATCAAAATTGAGCAAAATATTGTCAGGACGCCCACAATGTGACGGGCACTGCCAGTTATTAATAAGAATATAATGAATATAATGAACCAGATTACTACTATTTTGAGACCTCTTTAACCACCTTCGTTACTGGAGGTCCATACTCTGTATGGTTATTCATCCCCCTAATAGTTAGAATTGGTGGGATTTTCCAGTGTGTTTACCCCTTAATATCTTCCCCCTCACCTTCTTGCCATAGATTAACATCAGCCCACGGTATAGCCGAAAACAAATCGCCTTACGTACATCTTGTCGTCAGTTAATCTGAAGTTTTTCTGATATACAGAGTCAAAACACATGAGACCAACCTTCTCTTGCTCACGCATTCTTCTTCGTATGCGGTTCCACCGTGGACTAGGGTATTTTTTAATGATTTGAATTCTATCCAAACGAGTAATTTTGTCGGTCCCGCTCTATCGTATTTCGGACATTGTCAGAGTGTTGCAACTGCTAATACTGCTTATAGAAACCAGACTGAAGTAAGCAAAGATGGGACTAATATTTAAAATCGCTCCGATTTGAACAATGTTAATTCACAGTGTGAGAGATTTATGTGCCTCTGCGGTGGTCCTGTCAAATGCGATCAAGGAATCTCATCATCAATATCATCAATACTTGCAAAATATCTATAAGCCATTGGCAGTCTTTCAAAACAGAAAGAAAAGAGGCACTCCTAGGCTCCGGGGGAAAAGATGCCCCCTTTGTATAGTGCAGCATTCTTTACGACAACGTTCCATATGTAATGGCACCCATATCGCACTACTGCAAAGTCACGACATACTGCAAAGTCACAGAGTAGCAATTTATAGAACTTGGCAAACCATGGACCCATGTTGTAACCTCTTGTTTAGGGGTTTTTTGGTGTCCATCCAACTCAACATCACACCTTGATCAACAATGAACCATCTCTGCATACATCGATCGTAACCACAACCATCACGTGAACACCCGAAGGGGACCTTAACAAAAAACCGGCCACAGAGATAAGAGGTTCTCTGTGGGGCCACCGGTTCCCGTGGTACCAGTACTTTGGGCACTGTTCCGGTCTCAAAGAGGACATGGCTCCTCTTGTCTAAGTATGGTTACACAGATTAGTTCTTCCAGATTCAGGTTCCAGGAATCTTGGCGTCTGGTGATTTCATTTTCCCTCAAGAGCACATTGTCAAAGCCTTTGGAAATGCAGCAGTGATATTATTGAACACCCGGAGGGGCTCCGAGAAAAAATTTAGAGGGCTTCGTGGCTCGTGCCTTGATAGACTGATTGCTACTAAGCTAGTCTAGCAGTCTAGGGATTCAGAGTTTGATTCCCGCGAAAGACTTTGGGTGTTTTCTGCATATAAGTCAAATAGTAGAAAAATTAAATAGAAAAATTCTATCCATCTACAAAAAATTTACAACTGCAGTAGCTCCAGTACTTTGGTTTTATTTTAAAAGAAATCAATGTACCATAATTTAATTAAATTTGTATAACTATTTTACATCTATGCAAATATATATTAAAATAGTAACTCATTTCCTGCTGTCTGTCTGTCTTTCTTTTGTTTTGTGTTCGCATCACGTGAAAACTACTGGATGGATTTTAACAAAATTTTGTGAGGAGGTACCTTAGTGTCCTAATTCCAATATAGGATACTTTTTTCCATCAAACATCTTGTTTCCAAGAGAACGTGGAAAAAAAGCATTAAAAGTATGCCGATTTTTTACCGATTTAAAAGTACTGCATACCTTAAGGCTTCTATTATTTTTGAAAGCGGTATATTTTCATTACAGTTGCGCAAGAGATGGCGCTGTTTTAAAATAATAAATAAATGAATTGAAAGCGGGATATTTTAAACTCGGTTGCGCAATAGATGGCGCTGTTTTAAAATGCAGACAAAATATGAATTACTGCCAAATAGCCAATTGAATAAAATTTGTATTTGATACTTTAATCACCTAAAAATAATTTTTAGAATTTTAAAATTTTATATAAACTTTAGAATTTCATCCAGGGATGGATAACTTTATATAAAGTAAATACTTAAGAGTCTTTAAATTTGGTGTGGATTACTTTCAAATCAAAATCGAACAAAGTAGTGTCAGGAAGCACACAACGTGTGTGGGTACAGCTAGTTTAAATTATATCTCTATATTTTCCTTTCTTATTCCACACTCCATTAACGACTTAACATTAATTTAAAACAAATCGTTAGTTATTAGCTGTCTATTTATATGTTAACATAATTATATGCCTTAAAGTATACTTCAATTTTCATTTTAATTTTTTTCTTTTTTTTTCAATAAATCCCTTAACAATATTATTGCCACAAAAGTAACATGGCAAACAAACGTATAAATGTTTTTTTATTTCACTAATGTGAAATTAAATTGCTGCGAAAAATATATATGAAAAAAAAACTTGTAAAGTCAGACACTACGAACACGCATATGCTGCCTTGCAAGTTACATTACATTACTCTACTCTACTCTTCACCAGCTAAAGAAGTCTTATGAAAATGTTGTGAAAAAATTCCCCCATCAGCAATTTGCCAAATATGTTACGCGTTTTTATTAGATTTTTTAACTTGTTGTTGTTGTTTTTTTTTGTCTGTAGCGTAGGATGATAGACAAAGGAAATTTCAATAAAGAATAATAAATTTTCCTAAAGACTTTTGAATAAAAATTTGACAAATTCTTTATTTTAGAGATCACTTTCAGAGCTATGGGCTTATTTTTGTTCGCACACGATAAAGAAGATCCATGGGAAACTACACTGTAGTAGAATAGTCAGCCATTAAGAAAGTTTAAGACATTTTTCGACGGAAGGTTTTAGTCGAATTCTCCCGCCTTTACATCCAATGGAGAAGCCATCAATTCCCATTCCTCATGCCTTTGCAGTAATGCCAAGAGACAATGCCTTAGAGTCTATTTTTTCTCTAGCATCGAAAGTGCTTAGTACTGTCAGCGCAAGGTATGACAACAGTATCTAATTATGGCTTTTCTGTCGCTCCAAATATACGTGATCCGATATCCTGTTAGGACTCCCTCCCCTCGGGGACACTAATTGTCATTGCGGTACATTTGCAAAGCTTTGACGCAGTGCTGTCGCTGAAAATGGGGCACCAGACTCCAGGATTCCTGAAACTTTAATCTGGAAGAACAGGTCTATTTTATTATGGGTTCTTTTCTAGGCTCGACCAAACGACTAGTACCACGGGAAACAGTAGCCCCACAGAGAGAGCGGCTCTCTCTGTGACTGGTTGTTGGTGAGGTCCGCTTCGGGGGTACAACTGGTGGCTGTGGTTTGAAACAATACATGCAGGGATGGTGGAAGATTGAAAAATTGTACTGTTACCCTCCCAACAGAAGAAGTTGGATGGTCTCCAACCCTTCAACAAAAAGTTAGGACACGACAAAATGTGTTTGTTTGAAATTTCCACAGTTTTTTAATAGATATACGGTTGGTAAAATAGGGTACATATTTTTTTATAATCGACGTGGGCGTCGCACCTTCCATAAAGAGGAAATATTTGTCATCATGTTGCTTGGTAATAGTAATAGGTAGCGCCTTGAAATTTTGCACCACTACCACTATAATAACATACATAGTTTAGAGAAATACAGACTAGATTGGAAAAGTGGGCGTGGTACCACCCATACAAAGTGAAAAATTATTATAATGTGTCTAAAAAAACTGCAATAGGTAGAACCTAGGAGTTTCGCACCAGTACCCCCCATATTAACGTACATAGTTATGCTAAACACAGACTTAATTGGAATAGTGGGCATGGTACCTCCCATAGAAAGTGAAAAATTATTATTGTGTTCCAGGCGAACCACAATAGATAGAGCCTTGAAGCTTTGCACGAGTAACGCTTATGCTAATTCCCATAGTCTACCAAAATACAGTATAAATTGAGACAGTGGGTGTGGTACCCCCCATACAAAGTAAAAAATTATTATCCTGTATCTAGAGAACTGCAATAGGTAGCGTCTTCAAATTTGGCATCAGTAACCCCCATATTAACCTACATTAGGTAGAGAAACACAGACTGAATTGGAATGGTGGGAGTGGTACATCCTATACATAGTGAGAAATTATTATCGTAATAGCCTTGAAGCCTTGCACGATTAACCCCTATAATTATACGCGTAGTCTACCAAAATACAAATTGGATTTGGACAGTGGGCGTGGTACCTTCCATATTAAGTGAAAAATTATTACCGTGTAACTGGAGAACTACAATAGTTAAAGTCTTGAAACTTTGCACAAGTAACCCTCAGTGTAATATGCATTGTCTAGAAAAATACAGACTGGATTAGAATAGTGGGGGGTGGTACTTCCCATAAAAAGTAAAAAATTATTATCGTATTAATACGTACAGTTTAGCAAACAACAGGTTGGATGAGAACAGTGGGCGTCGTACCGTGCATATAAACTAAAATATTTTTGACGTGAGAATAGCGTGCGCTTTCGAGTTTGGGTGTAGCGAATTCGGGAATAGCTAGTGTTCTATAAATTGCTATTCATTGTGTTCGTATTGTGCACTGTAAGTTGGTGCTATTGTCGCTTAATTGCGCTTGTATTGTGTTGTGCGGTCTTTATATGACGCAATGGGGTTGCTGGTCAGCATTTTATAAATTCACCCAGTGGTAAGAACACCATCGGATATTTGCCAACAAGGTGATGTGTTGACGGTTATCTTGACCTTAACCATTTTTATATAGCAGTTACCACTGACGGTAAGTTCTAGCACAAGTAAGACTTACTTGTGCAAGAAAACTTGCCCTATGGAAAATAGGTCAAAGAGGCACTTCATAGGCGTTGATCTTAAAGACTTCTGATCCCCCGGGGGCACTAATTGTCATAGCGGGTCATTCTAAAAACTTTGACGCAGTGCTATCGGGGAAAATGGGGTCACCAGACGCTAGGGTTTCTTGAACCTTAATCTGGAAGAACCCCACCCTAATCCACGGTGGAACAGCATACGCCAGGGATTCGTGGTCAAGAGGGTGCTTGGCCGTTAGTATGCGAACTCTGGATACCAGTCTACCTTCAGTTTCAATGTAGACTTACCCATGCATAACGAGCTCTGTGTGGTCGGGCAACGATTTATTCAATAATGACCTAGGGAAGAATTCAAAAGGGATGGACAGTAACGCCTCGCAAAGAGTAAACAGGTTAATCTTAAAAGGTTCTCCTATGGCGTTGAACGGGGATATTTCGATAGGGATGGATAAAGAAGCCTCGTTAGAGGTGGAGAGGTTAATCCCTTAGGAATTCCGTTTGCCACTGGCCAGGGGAGGATATCGAAATAGAATGACAAAAAAACCTCGCAAGGGGCAGTCTATGAAGATACTCCTGCGGCTATGGAGATAAATGTGGATGAATTGGACGCATCTGGCCAGCTTTTATATCCACTGGATTAACATATGAGTCTACACCTTTGATAACAACCTGTAGGCTTTTGCTACTCTTCAGCTGATATGTATAAACTCCTTTACTGCTTTACGATAACTATTTTCATCTATAAATTGAATTTTAGTTTCATCAATGTTATCACGATTGATAGGAATTACATAGAATGACTGTGGGCTTAGACAAATCCTCTTCGGAAGCAGGCACCTCAAAACGTTCCTTTAACGTCGAGTCGGAGTCTCTACAGCTCATGCCTAAAAGTGAGAGGCAGAGGCAGAAGAGAAGACGGGGAAAGGAAAGAAGCTGAGACGGCAGCGCTAGCATAAGACTTAGGACCATTGGTGGATGCCATGGGGGACCTGAGCCTTGAACAAATGCTAGCAATTACTAGAGACTGCGTGATGAGAAAGAAGGCTGACAGTTACCAGTCGACAGTCTGAAATCACTAAAGTCAGGATTAAGGGCTGGTTGTAGCACATGACTCAATGTAAGTAGGTTGCCGTAAATTACATTTCGGTTGCCTGGAATCATAGAGGACGGAAGAGGGTCGAAAAGGGATCCATTATGGAAGTGGTCTGTTTCGATATTCCCCCTACATTACATACATAAAGACTTCTGAGATCTTCGTACTGGTGGGATTTGCCCCTGAGTTTAGCGGTTTCAATATGGAATATTATCATGTCATTTTGATTAATGCCTCATGATTATCTCATGGTCCTTAAACTAGGACTTTCTAGGTAAAGAGTTTTTTTTAATATTTTAAGTTGAGTTGGGCTAAGTTTTTGTTTTTTTTTTTTTTTTTGTTCTAGAAAATTTAATTTTTTTAGATTTTTTATTATTTAAACTTTATAATGCTCAGCTGCCAAAATATTGCTTAATATTTAAAATTTTGTTTAAAGTTTTCTTAGTTTCTATTTTAAAATATCTGGGGCAAAATACTGACTTTATGGTTGGCTCCCTGCATGTTTCCTGTTTCATTTTATTTTATTTTTTCACTTTTTCCAACAAAAAAACTTTTGATAGCGTTTCAATATTACGAGCTCGCCAATTTTTAAACCATTTCACATGCAAATAGTTACTTTTTCTCTCAAGTGTCATTACTCGTTTTAGTTTTTTTTTCTCTCGTTTTGTTGTTCTTCTTCATACAATATTGCAATTGTATATCGCTGTTTTTCTAGCTTTTTTTTTTGCACAAAATAAAACAATACGCTTCAATTGAGCCACATACTCTGGGTACCTGTGTGGCAGGGAAATTAAAAAAAAGTACCCCGACAGAGAATGAATTGGAAAAAAGGTAATGAAATTGCTTGATTGGAATTTTATGAGTGTCATTTGGTAATAGTTTGTTTTTACTTTACACGAATTTTTTTCTTTTTTGTTGTTTTTGTGCCAGAACATTTTTTTCCCAGCGCTAACAGGATCAGCTTTGAAATGTGGAAAAATTTTATTGGCAAAGGACAATGAATTGTAATAAAATAACGATTAAGAAAAGGTTATTTAAAGGTGAAAATAATGTCAAAATATTGCCATCCATTAACTTCAAGTTAAATTTAGATAAAAGGAAATATTAAGGTTGAAAAAAGAAAATGTTATTTGCAGGAAAGAAATTAACAGCAGTTGACAGTTTTAATCGACTTTTTAAATTTAAAAATAGACTAAGGGGTGATGCATTTCGAGGTTCCCTACTTTTTTTAAGAAAAAAACACAGAAAATTCTAATTTAATGGAGAATATTTATTATTAGTTGAAGGAACATTCTTTGGCATTTAATTTTTTGAAGATTATGTCTATCAAATGTTGGCCGTTGCTACGTCGCAGATGATCCATCCGTTGAGTCTAATTTTCGATGACTCGTTCGGGAATTTCGACTGGAAACTGGCGAATGACACGAATGATGTTTTCCCCCAAGGCCTGAATCCTGTGGGATTAAGTTTAACTGTATGATATCACACGATCTTGGTGGCCAATCGACCGGCCCAAAATGTGAAATTATGTGCTCACCGAAATGTTCTCTCAATAAATCCATTGATTGATGCGATGTGTGGTAAGTGGCACCATCTTCCTGAAACCAAATGTCGCCGACATCACGAGCTTCAATTTCGGGCATTAAATAGTCGGTTATCATGGCACGATAACGGTCGCCATTGACGGTTACGTTCTCACCGGCATCATTTTTAAAGAAATATGGACCGATTAACCCACAAACCATACCAAACCGTTGTTTTTTCTGGATAAAGTGGCAGCTCTTGAATCTCTTCAGGTTGCTCGTCGTCCCAAATGCGGAAATTTTGTTTGTTTACATACAGATTGAGCCAGAAATGGGCCTCATCGCTTAACAAAAATGGCCTCGAAAACGTTGGATCTTCTTGGAACTTTTCAAGAGCCCATAGAGCGAAGCGATTCAGGCGTAAGTCTTTCCATTATGAAATGCCAAACAATACTAAACAAAAATAACAGGACAGCATTACACGACTCACACGTGATCTGCCAAAAAAAGGCTATTGAAAAATGTATCTCTATTTGAATCACGCTTATTTTCAATTAAAACAGAAACTTTATAGTTGGCCCCTAAAAGTATGCACAAAAAATGTTGGCTTTACCAAATCAAATAACGTTATACAACTAATTTGTTGCTAATAAACCGTTTTGTTGTTATAGCTTATAAATCTTTATAAATCTATATATAAAGATTTATAAATCTATAATCAAAATAATGAAACTTGACAGCACTGCATCCTATAAGTTTCAATAAAAATTAAGAAAATTAAATTAAATTATTATTGCCTTGGCAACTTTTAAAATTGACTATAATATTATAAAAAAAAAGTTTATTCTGCTTAAGTCAAGTCAAAACAAAAACCTGGGAAATTTTTTACTACGCTCCCTAAAGTATGCCCTAGTTTAAGCTTAAAAGGGGATGTTTAGCTCACCTTATCCAAAACTTGTTTTTGCCATCTTTAATATCTTCAAAATGGCCGAAATTATTCTAAAAATAACATAAAACCCAGTGCAGGCATATGTGAGACATTCTTGATCGTGTAAAAACATTTTCGTAATAACACTTATTTTAGTACCTACATATGGGAGCAATGCCACTAAAGGCCTTAATTCACTATCATACTTAGTCGTTTGATCTGTCAGACATAGAATGTGTGCTCAAAAATCATAATACTGAAGAGTATGTGTGCGACAGACATCTTGACAAATTTGTAAGATTTGATAATCTTTTAAAAAAATTCATGAAATATTTCTGTTCATGCCACCTACCGTGCCATTTTGAAGCGATTTTGAGTAGAAAGGAATTTTGTAAAATTTTTTTATGGAATAGTGTAGGATAGTGAATGCTGGCCTAAACTAGCAATAATATGGTATTTGCAGCACTCAGATATCGATGAGTTCTGTAGTGCTGCAATTAAGAGTCAGTGCAGCAACTGCACACTTGCCCTAATCAGATTTTGTTGTGCAAAATCAGTTGGACGTTTTGGTTCAGACAATAAGAACGTAACGGATTTTCATGCATATTTTCCGACCTAAATTATTTACAATCATTATTCCTAGGACCATGCTCCCTCGAAAGTCTCTACAGACTATACAATTGAACTTTTTCATCAGCCAAAACTGTGTGGATATTAAGCCAATATCTCGCAATCTTGCCAAATTTTTTTCAATACTCAACGCAAACCAAGACTCCATTATATTCGTATACTAGCTGTGCCCACAAACGTTGTATGCGTCCTGTTAATATTTTGTTCGATTTTGCTTTGAAAGTAATCCACACCAACTGTTAAGACTCTTACGTATTTACTTTATATAAAGGTACCCATCCCTGAATAAATTGTAAAGCTCTATAAATGACAGACAGGAAATGAGTTACTCATTATTTTAAAACAGCGCCATCTGTTGCGCAACATTACTTAAAATATAATGCTTTCAAAAATAATAAAAATATAAAATAATCTAATAAAAGATGCCTTAAAGTATGCAGTAACTTTAAATCGGTAAAAAACAGCCTACTTTCACTGCTTTTTTTCCACTTTCGCTTGGAAATATGATACTTTTACGGAAAAAAGTATCCAATATTGGAATCAGGACACTAAGATACCTCCTCACAAAATTTTGTTAAAATCCATTCAGTAGTTTTTACGTGATGCGAACACAAAAACAAGAAAAAATCAGAGACTATTTTATGTATAGATTATCCAGCCTTCCATTTTAAAATTCTACTATTAACTATTCAACAGTACGCTTTTTATACTCTTCACCACAGGTGGAAAGGGTATATATAATTTTGCCATTCCGTGTGTGATTCCTACAATATTCATTTCCATAAAATATATATATTCTGAATCCTTATAAAGTTCTATACCTCTATAAAAAACAACCTTTTTACATAGAAAAGTTCGTCGATGTCCATCTGTTCGTGTTCGGGTAGTAATGTCATTTGCCAAGACACCAGACGAGATACAGAAGATTAAAGCCCACCAATCTGCCAGGTATAGTTTCGAAAATTTTGGGATTGCAATTCAGCAACATCCGATCATTCCTTTGCGGAGGCTGGGGGCAAAACAACACGCCCATCTATATTTCTTCACGTTTTCGGCTTTAATGATTTTTTTGCTCTTTTTTTTGGTAAATTAAATATTAGACCGCTACAGGTAGATCGCAGGAAGTGCATATAGATCTCGGGGGATCAATAACCCTCTGCGAGGGCCGATTTTGTGTTTATTTTTAAGTTGGTAAGGTTATTCTGCTTTGATTTGTATTGAAGGCCATTATAGAAAGCAATACATATAGAGGTAGCCAAAAGGTACATGGGGAGGTGTTAATATGAGACAATTTTTTTAAGAATTTTTTTCCTTTAGTCTGACCATTTAAACACAACATAGATTGTAGGGATGTTCAAATTTTTAAAACAAAATTTCAAGAAAATTTTTAAAAAAATTTAAAAACTTTTAGTTCTTTTTTAAAGACTTTGTCTCTTAAATTAAAACGCCAATTTTGTACCTTCAACGCGGTGAAGGGTATAGAACATTCAGCACGGCCGAGTATATATATTCTTACTTTTTATCTCTTATATTTGTTCCTAAAGGTAGAACAAAGTAGCAGTAGTGCGACCCTAAGTAAGTCCATTTAACTCCTCATCTTTGTCGAATATGTTAAATGTTGAGCTTAAACAAGCGAACTGTCCAGCTATAAAATCTGCCACTAATGTGTCTCTTCTGAGAAAGCAGAATTTTTTTTCAAATCTTGTCATACAAAATTTTGTGTTAATTATTTAAAAGAAATAATTTAAATAAAATAAATATGTTTAATCCTAAAGGTATGCTTTAAGTTTAAGGCATAAAACTAACAACAGAATAAGTTAAAAAACTAACAGCATAAAAAATATTCATAGTTGCCATATATTTTTAATTCTGATCAGTCAGTAGTGAACACGCTGTTAAACGACATATTTAGTTTGGCCCTTAAAAGTATGCTCGACTACTTAAAACTAGACAAATGAAGAGCATTGAGACAAACTTATATAATTAAAAAAAAATTTACTTTATTCATTAAATATAAATTCCTCAGTTTTTATACTTAATTAATAAAAAGTATAACTTTTTGTTACCCCCCCAACACCATTTATTAGATTTTCAATAAAAACTTAAAATTAGCGATTGGCTATTGACTAAATATGAACATTTTTTTTCTTCTCAGACCAAACGTTTTGTGGTTAACACCAGCTATTTTTATTTCATTCTATTCTATAAAAAAACTACTTTTGTTCATGACTATAAATTTTTCAAAACAGCCCTTCAGGTGTTATTGAATTTAGTTACATTTTCACGTTTTATATCCAAAAATTGTATGTTTGGGTGTGTTCGTTTTTCCAGAGCGAACTTTTGTACGTTTAACGAATATTGTTTTACAAAAGTATTTTACTTTTTATAGCACACAAAAATTATTGCATATTTATTTGGTTATTTGCTTTGTTCTCACTCTCTCTCTCTCTCTCTTTCTCTCTCTCCTCTAAAAACAATAGAAAAGTAAAAAAAAAAGTTTTTTAAAACCAAATTTTTGTAACAAAAAACAAAAAATTTATTGAATTTGAACTGTTGAATAAGTTTATGAAATTTAAAATAAAACAATCAAAACATTTTAATTGTTATCAGGCACAACTTTTTAATTAAATTTATTTGAGAAGAAATAAAAAAAAAAATTAAAAAGTTTAAACAATTCATCAATAGAATACAAAATTAAAGCAAGTTCTTTCTTTATTAAGAGTAGAGAAAAAAAAAAGCATATTCCTTTTCAATAACTTGGTCGCTGAAATTATTGATGAGATGGTGATAAAGCCCTAAAATATGCTAATAAAAGCTGTAGACAAAACGAGCAATGTGTAAGATTTGTGTTATTGAAATGTTTTCAAAAGAACAAGATTTTAAAAACACAAAACAATTGTTAATAGATATTGAGTTATATACATTGATTTAAATCTATAATCTATTTGTTTATTTATAAGCTAATTAGATTTAAAAATAATAAACTTAAAGCAAAAGGAGAAAAAAATTTAAAAATTAGTCAAGTGCGAGTTAAACTCACACACGTAGGGTTCCGTACTATGTTTAGTAGAACTTTAAAAATTCAAGTTGTCACCCTTTAATTTTAAAATTAAAGTAATAATTGCATCACTGTTGGAACACCCTTTGAATTTTAGCAATTTTTGTTATAGCGGCCATGGTAATACACTATCTATAAAAACACATGCGCCTACCTATTGCAGTTCAAAAAATATGGTAATATACGTAAAAAACATGTCACTGATGGAACACCCTTTAGATATTAGTAATTGTTACAGCGGCCAAAGTACAACATCTACTGCAAACATTTAAAGAGTCTACCTATTACGGTTCAAAAAATAAGGCTATTTACGTACAAATCATGTCTCTGTCGGAACACCCTTTAATTTTGTTATTTGCTATGGCGGCCATGGCATTTCTCTTTCTATGAATATATCAAGAGTCTACTTATTACTATTAAAAAAAAATAAGTTACTATACGTGAAAAACCTGTCACTGTCAGAACACCCTTTAATTTTTAGTAATTGTCATAACGGCCATGGCAACACATCTTCTATACAAATTGGAAGAGTCTACCTATTACGGTTCAAAAAAAATATGTCGTTATACATGCAAAAGACGTCACTGTCGGAAAACCCTTTAAATTTTTATTGTTTTTATAGGGGTCATAGTAATACACCATTTGTGAAAATTTCAAGAGTCTATCTATTATGGTTAAAAAATTAGTCAATCTTCATGCAAATTAAGTCACTGTCGGCACACCCTTTAATTTTTACTATTTTTTATAGTGGCCATAGTAATACACCTCCTGTAAAAACTTCAAGAGTCTACCTATTATCATTCAAACCTATGCCATATACATACAAATCACGTCACTAACGGAACACCCGTTATTTTTTAGGCTTAATATTGTATACTTGCTTATAACGCGAACATAGATTAAATTACTGCCTGCAAATTTTAAGTGGTTGCCTCCTATAACTCAAGTAATAAAGACATAAAGGCAAATAACACGTCACTTTAGGAACACCTTTTAAGTTTTAGTATTTGCTGCTATAGTGGCTACAGTTACACACCTTCTGTGAAAATGACAAGAGTCTACCTATTTTTTTTATAGTTGTTTGTATAGCGAACTAAGTTTTAATTGCTGTTTGTAAATTTCACGAAATAGGCACATATTCGTGAATAACACCTCTATATCGGAACACCCTATAAGTTTTAGTATTTGTTGCTATAGCGGCAACAGCTATACATCAGCTGTAAAAATTTCAAGAGTCTACATATTACGCTTCCAGAATAAAAGGCGCTGACAGACGGACAGACGGAAAGACATTGTAGCGAAAACAATAGGGTTACGTTTTTACACTTTATGTACGGAATCCTAAAAATATATTTGTAAAGTGGCCTATATAACCTTATAGTGTTAAGTCCTTTAATCACAAATAAATAAATAAAGCTGTAGTGTGTCAGAAAATTAATTTAAAAAATATAATAAAACAGTAACCCATTTCCTATCTGTCTGTCTGTTTGTCTCTTCGTGTTGGGATCACGTAAAAACTACTGGATGGATTTTAACAATGTTTTGTGAGGAGGTACCTTAGTATCCTGATTCCAATAAAGGATACTCTTTTTCTGCTAAAATATCTTATTTTCAATAGAAAGTAGAGAAAAGGCAGTGAATTTTTACCGATTTAAAGTTAATTTATTCTTTAAGGCATCTTTTATTTTTGAAAGAAAAATATTTTATGCAATGTTGCGCCACAGACGGCGCTGTTCATTTCCTGTCTGTCTTTTACAGAACTTTACAATAATTTTTAGAATTTTATATAAATTTTAGAATTTTATCCAGGGATGGGTACCTTAATAAAAAGTAAATTCGTAAGAAGCTTACAATTTAGTGTGAATTACTTTCAAAGCAATATCGAACAAAATATTGTCAGGACGCACACAACTAGCACAACTATAATATTTTATATAAATCAGTTTAAAAAAATTTAATTTTGTAGCTTTCGGTAATACGGCACATTTTCCCCCTAACACTTTTGTAAAATCATTTCTTTTGAGTAGTAACAGGTTAGTTATTAAATGTTCCTATAATATATCAATCTAGAATGGATTATAATAATCTGGATTGCCACTCACTAAAGGTATATTTTATTAAAAATTTTTTTGGTTATTTTATTTATTTTATTTTTCTCATATTTTCAAACTCTCTAATGAAATTATATCTCACTAAAGTTAATTTCTACTCCAAATATGATGAACGAATCCCCGCTATGCATAAATTTATATGAAAGCAAAAGAAACCTCCAGCGTAAGATCATTAGTTCTCAACGTCTTTTCCGTTATTTTTTCAATATCATATAAGATTTTTGTAGAAAATTTTCAAAAATTTATATTTCAAACCAGTTTTCATGAGGATCAAAATCGTTCTACAGCGAATTCTCATTTGCCTATAAAAACACATTACAAAAATCCATCTTTCTCTAAATTGTTTATGACTAATTGTCACACATCTTACTATCATTTGATATTTGCCTACGCATAACAAAATATGAAAAAGCAAAATTGTCGGTATAATTGTTATAAAATTAAGCAACTTTGCCGTCAATTTTGGTTTTTGCATAGATACCAAAAAGTGGTACAATTTTGCTCATTATAACTTTAAATCTCTTGATTGTGCAAGAACGTGTTACATGCAAAATTTTTTATAAGAAGTGATGAAGAGAGGAGAGGGGAAAAGAGGAGAAGAGAATAAAGGTACTAACACAAATTTGTTTGGTCCAAGCTATGTCTCACTGCAACTGAGTGTACTGTCAGTACTTCCACTTGTACTTCCTCACAGTGGCGGCCGTTAGCAGTCTTCTAGTTGGATTTTATTTTTGCTAGGAAAATAACTCAAATTAGTCGATCAAACTCGGATAACATGTCAACCTCCAGTTTTATCATAAACTTATCTGCTCAGTTGGAACACTGTGCGTATGCTAATTTTTGCTCCACTAGTGAGATTTTGAGATGTATTCTAACGTGTATAAAATAAACTGGACCATGAGAATCCAACAGGTTTAGATTATACCTCCTCACGGAGAGGGCCGGTAACAGCTTCCTAGTTAGGTCTTCTATTTGCCATGAAGCTGAATAAATTTAACCAAGCAAACTCTAGTTATAATCTAAACTTGCCTCCAAAACATATTTTCTTCATTATTGGAAATTTTATGTATTTTAATTTTAATAAAATAAACACGTCCCTGATAATGCGACAGAGTTGAAAAAGAAAGCCTCACAAGAGATGGAAAGGTTAGTTTTTGCAGAAACTCCAGTTTTTATTGGCCGAAAGAAATGATCAAGGATATTTCGCAAGAGGTAGACGGATTAATCTCAAATAGCTCTCCTGAGGAAATAATGTTAGAAAAGAAAGCCCAGAGGATAGTTTGAATATAAGTGAGATAAATGAAGCTGCAAACCGGCATTTGAGACAGATCTGGAAATTTCAAGCCTAATCTGATCAAGACGAAAATCAAAAAATACTACATTAGAGCACATTGTGTGTTAATGACCAGCACTGGCTGGTGTATAAGTCTTAGGACCTCGGCCATACACAATATGAATGCCATAGGGTTTCCTAAGATTAATGCTAACAATAGCAAGAGACCCCGTGATGGGAAAGAAGGCCGATAGTAAACAAGCGCCAGTCACAGTTAAAGACGTACAAAAGCACTAGACTCAATAAAAATAAGATAGTCGTAAATTACTTATCCGCTACCAGTAATCATTGAGGTACGAAGGGGTTCAAAAAGGGACACATAAATCTAGTGACCTGGTACGGTTTCCCTTTAAAAAGATAAATAAATCAATGGAAATTTTTTGAAAACTATATTTCGTAATTTTAAATTTTAGTTTTTTTATAACAACATTTTTGCAACTAACGAAGAAAATTTTGTTTTAAAAAACTGAAGGTAAGTAAATCAAAAAATAATTTTTTTTTTCAAAAAAAATTTTTTTTAAAAAAATTAAAAAAAAAATTAAAAACAACGGTTTGATGTGGTTTGTGGGCCGGTAGAATCATCGGTCCATATTTCTTTAAAAATGATGACGGTGCGAACGTAACCGTCAATAGCGACCATTATCGTGACATGCTAACCGAATATTTGATGCCTGAAATTGAAGCTCGTGATCTCGGTGAAATTGGGTTTTAGCAAGACGGCTCCACTTCCCGCTCATATCATCAATCAATGGATTTATTGAGAGAACATTTCGGTGAGCACATAATTTCACATTTTGGGCCGGTCGATTGGCCACCAAGATCGTGTGATATCACACCGTTAGACTTTTTCCTGTGGGGATATGTAAAGCCTTAAGTTTATGCGGACAAATCCGTTTCGATTCAGGCCTTGGAGGAAAACATCACGCGTGTCATTCGCCAGTTACCAGTTGAAATGCTCAAACGAGTCATCGAAAATTGGACTCAACGGATGGACCTCAACGGATGTTGGCTATTGCTACAATGGCCAACATTTGATAGAAATAATCTTCAAAATAAATGCCAAAGAATGTTTTTTCAAATGATAATAAACATTCTCCATTAAATTTGAATTTTCTGTTTTTTTTTTTCTTTAAAAAAGTAGGAAACCTCGAAATGGATCACCCCTTATAAATATCAAAAACCTGTCTATTTATTTTTTTGTTTAGATTGAAAAGTATTTTTATTTTTTTTGTCTCTTTTATTCTTTTAATTAATTTTAGTTTCCATAAAAAAAAACGCTTCTTGGTGGAAAATATTTTTCATAAAAAATTCAAAATATGACCTTTGACCTTTCCTAAGGGTTGCCAAATTTCTTCCAATATTAAATATTTTTTTCTTTTTTTTCTCTCTCTCTCTCTCTTATTTATTTCATTTGTTTGTTTACACCATTTCAGCTGCCAATATCCTTAAGCTTATCGTTGTTAATTTACTTAAACTACTGATACTTCTTACACGCATTTCCTCACTTCACTATCGGTATCCTTAAATTATTATAATATTAATAATAGCTAAATTATGAACATTTTAAGGCCAGCGGACAATATTCTACCCGAACAACCAGATAAACTTCCAAATGATGGCATTGAGAAGACTATAGACCATAAAGAAGTAAAGCAAAACAAAGCAAAGAAAACTGTTAGATGCAAACAAACAAATAGACAGACAGACAGACAGGATAATAAACTTAAGAAATTTAAACATTAATGTTCTCCATTATTCAGGGCAAACATTAGATGGAGAAGAATGCAAACAAGCAAAACTTACCAGTTTTACTGAAATTGAAGATGATGGAAATATTTTTAATTAAATACTTTTTTATTCTCTTTTTATATTTTTGCTTTTTCTCTTTTCCTTTTTTGCTTGATAATATAATACGCGTTTAATATATTTTTATGATTCACATTATAATTTTCACTTTATCTTTTAGTTACAGTCGTCGTGTTATTCAAATTTCAAATGTCTATGATGGGTGAGTTTCCATCAACATCAACATCGACATCATGGTTGTCAGAATATCATCAGTTTTATGGTCCTGCTTAAATAAATGTTGATGCTGATGATGATGATGGGTTTTTATTTTTGCGCTTCTAATTTTTGCAACTTCAGCTTGTGTTTTTGGGGGTAGGCGGGGTTTATAAAGATTCATAAGATTTAGATTTTTTTTTTGCATGTTGTTCTTGCTTTAATAGCGTATTTTTATTTACGCAACCGTATAATAATTTACAGGAAAAGATTCGGAAATTGAATAGGAAAGGAAACATTCAAATATATAAATTTTTTTTCTTTTTAATTTTTCAATGTCGAAAATAAAATAAAAAAAATGAACTAAAGTTTTATTTATAACTAGCTGTGCCCTTACTTTTTTAGTGCTTCAGTTATAGTTTATGTATTTACTTTATATAAAGGTTTTCGTCCCTACTAAAATTAGTAAATACATAAACCACAACTAAAACACTAACCGATATGCATAGTTTAAGCATATCGGTTAGGGTCTCATCCTTACTATAATAACTGTGTATATTTTCTGCTTTTTTCTTGGAAATAAAATATTTTTGCGGTTGCCTATATTGGAATCAGGATTCCAAGGTACCTTCTCACAAAATTTTGCTAAAATCCATCCGTTAGTTTTTACGTAATGCGAACACAAATTATCATATATATAGATGATGCTGTTAGAAAAACATAAAAACTTAACTTAAAAACTTAGTCTGCCTTTGTTTAGAAATTATTTTTAAAATAGCTGTGCCCACACATGTTGTGTGCGTCCTGACAATATATTGTTCGATTTTGCTTTGAAAGTAATTCACACTAAATTTAAAGACGCTTAAGTATTTACTTTATTTAAAGGTACCCATCCCTAGATAAAATACTAAAATTTATATAAAAATCTAAAACTCTGAAAAACTATATGTATAGATTTAAAAAAAAAAATTATAGTATATAGCCCTTATACGTTTCAATGGACGTTGGGGTAATACGGTAAACAATATGAAAATAAATAAGCAGTTTTCAAATCGGTAGCTTGATTTTATTAACGACGCTTAACACGAAAATATCAGAGGTATAATTTAGCAACGGTTTTGAATTTAAACCTTTTATTACGTAAAGAGGGGCGATTCCACAATGCCACAATGTAGATCATCTCGAATACATATGTATATGACTGTATACAGCGAAAGAAATTTCTTATTTTTAAGACGATTTTAAAGTTTTTATTTACGTCGATTTTTTATCTTGAGTTCCAAAATATAAAAAATCCCAATTTTGGGAATTTTTTATTTTCTTTTTTTGGAATTTCTCAAACATATTGGGGAATTTGTTTAAGCATATTTGGGAATTTTTTAATCAGATTTGGTATTTGTTTAAACATATTTGGGAATTTTTTCGAGTATTTACATTGACCCCCTAAACTAATATACAGGGTGGCTGTAATACAAAAAAAAAATGAAAAACTTTGATTCTTCTTGTGGATTATTTTTATTTGGTCTTTTAATTTTTTTACATCAAGTCGAGAATATGATGTGTGGCTTTGCGACTTTAGGCGGGTGTAATGGCTCTTCGTGCGTTACACGCGGATTTACAGTGCCCCAGAAGCGTAAATTTTGCTTATTTACGTAACATCTTCAAATCTTTTACCAAAAGAAAGACCGTCGACTGATACCCATTTGCGTGGCACGTCGTCTGGTCGATATCGACGGCGCTTCCATGACATCCTCGGCTACAGCAGCAATATTCTCTGCAGAACGGCTACACCGGGGTCTGCCACGCCTGGCAGCATCTCTTGTTGTGCCAGTCTCTTCGAGGCAAGCGGCTAAACGTCGCAGTGTTTCACCAGTAGGCGTTGGACGGCCAGGAAATCTGCGACGAAATTCACGTTGTGCCAAGGTCACCGACCGATTATTGGTCAAATAAATAGTCACCAATATTCCGCGTTCTGGAGCAGTGTAGCGTAACATTGTTTATTAATTATTTCGCAAGTGTTTACTACACAAATGTCATCAACAGAATTGACATTAGGGGCCAATCGCAAAATTTATAGCATTTTCTGATAGGAGGATTACTTTTGCGCCACCCAGTATATAAAAAATAAAGTTGAATAAAAAGTTGATTGAAACGAATGTGCGAATGTTGTATTTGGAATTTTTTTTTTTTTTTTTGAAGCGGGGAACTTTAAATTCCTGCTCTGTTTTCTATACTAGCTACTTTGCCACTTATAGGCTGTTTTGAGGTTACTTTGATTTGGTTAATTTTTTCCTACGCCAGAACAACATTTTAGAATTTATTTTAAAAATCATCGACCCCTTTGACAAAATTATTGGGCATTTTATGGTGCTCATATCCCTCCAACAGAGTGACCGGTGAGCGGTAATGATAAAGACATGCTTACTTTTAGTTTCTCGTGCCTTCATTGGACATATGGCTTAAGCAGGATGGTACTGCATGTCACGAATGGCGCGATAATATCAAATCATTAACAATAATGATTTGAAAGTAATCCACACCAAATTTTAAGACTCTTACTTTAATAGTGCTTCTGATATGGGTTATGTATTTACTTTATATAGAGGTATCTATACCTTGTTTTATATAATATTTTAAAATCTATACATATAATAAAATATGTCTCTCTGTCTTTCTTTTTTTTTGTGGTCGCATCACGTAAAAACTACTGGATGGATTTTAATAAAATTTTGTGAGAAGATACCTTAGTATCCTGATTTCAATATAGGATACCTTTTTTTCGCAAAAATATATTATTTCCAAGAGAAAGTGGAGAAAAAGCAAGCAAAGTATGCCTATTTTTTACCTATTTAAAGATACTGCATACTTTGAGGCATCTTTTATTTTTGAAAGCAGTATATTTTAAACACGGTTGTGCAACAGATGGCGCTAGTAAAAAAATAATTGAAGGCAGAATATTTTAAACACGGTTGCGCAATAGATGGCGCTCTTTTAAAATAATCATAAAATCTAAATTACTTACTGCCAAATAGACAATTAATAAAAATTTGTATTTGATATGTAATCTTTACTTTGTGGAATTAAATTGTTGTGAAAATATTTTAAACACCTTTTACAGAGCTTTACAATAATTCTTAGAATTTTAAAATTTTTTTAATTAAATACGTAAGAGTCTTAAAATTTGGTGTGGATTTACTTTCAAAACAAAATGGAACAAAATATTGTCAGGACGTACACAACTTGTGTGGGTACAGCTAGTTATATATATCAAATTCTACAATTATTGTAGAGTTCTGTGAATAGTGTCAGCCAACAAAAATAAAAGTTTGCCGTCGCGACCTCCATCCGATGCTCCAAATTTTTGATGACGCTGAGGTATAATTGAGGTTCTATGCCGTTAATGTGCCGCATTATCTCATCCTTTATCTCTTGAATTGTTGCTGGCTTATCTACGTCCACCTTTTCTTTTAAATAACCCCAAAGAAAGAAGTCCAACAGTGTCAAATCACATGATCTTGGCGGCCAATTGATCTCGCCACCACGTGAGATAATACGGCCATTGAATTTGTCTCGCAAAAGAGCCATTGTTTCTTTAGCTGTGTGGCAAGTGGCACCGTCCTGTTGAAACCACATATCATCCACATCCATATTTTTTAAATTGGGCCCAAAAACTTTCGTTATCATCTCACGATAGCGAACACCTGAACAGCCTTTCTTTGGAATAAATACGACCCTGTTATGCCGCCAGTCCAGAAACCGCACGAAACAGTCACTCTTTGTAGGTGCATTGGTTTCTCGACAATCACTCTTGGATTATCATTCGCCCAAATGCGGCAATTCTGCTTATTGACGAATCCACTGAGGTAAAAATGTGTCCCATCACTGTAGATGATTTTCTGCGAAAATTTATTATCCAACGTTGCCATTTCTTGCCATCATTCTGACCATTGAAGACGTTTGGAATGATCAAGAGGCTTTAGTTCTTGAGTCATGTGCACCTTGTAAGCGTGTAAATGCAAGTCTTTATGCATAATGTTCATCAACGACGAGCGTGAAATGTGCAATTGTTGGGCACAACGACGAGTTGTGGTATACGGCTCTTCAGCCACACTATCGCAAACAACAGCAATATTTTCTGCAGTACGCGCTGTACGAACATTCACTGGTGTATTTACATCTCCTACAGACCCGGTGTGCGCAAATTTTTGCACAATTTTTTTTTTTTTTTTTGACCATTAAATTGACCGAAAAATTCAGTCCCCAATATGCATCAGTCCACAATATGCATTTTGATTTAAACGTCCATTTTCATAATAAGCCTGAGTAACTTTAACGCGTTGCTCGATTGTGTATTTTTTCATGGTTCAAATTGAGTTTGAGTTAGAAATTGTGAAATGTCAAATTAAATGCAGAACAAAAACTTGACGTTTAGATGTGGTTCCCATTCAATATCGGCCCTTAAAATTTATATTTGAACCGCGACACCTTCCCTTTATTTTTCACAAAGTTATTTCAAGTTTTTTATTAAGTTTAATAAAATTCTTTATTTAAATCCCGATTAATTACAAAAGAGAGGTAATAAAACTTTATATCTGGTTTAGGGTATACAAATTTTTACATTAAACTCCTTAAAGTAGAAGTAAATAATACCCAGCCAGCCTACCTTTAGCAAGTTAACAAATACACTTACTTACACTCTTTTGGATTTATTCTCTTACATTTGCAAATAAAACTTCCACAACAATACAAATATTGTAAAAGAGCTCCTTCCTACACGTTCATTCAAATAACAATTAAAATGTTTATTGTAAACACAGAAACAAAATAATAACGCACACACACGCTCATTTTAATGAGACAAAAACAACAAAAAACAACCAACTACAAGCAGTTATAAAAATATAACGGGCTCGCATCTCACAACACTACTAACACAATTAAATATTTCCAAACAACAGAACTTGCGCTGAGATAAAAATGCGCCCTACGAGAAGAAGGCAAAAAAAAAGAAAAGATAAAATGAACAACAATAATCTGAGTGTGACGACTGTTGGAACAACAATAAGAGGACATTAACTGTAAACAACACACACGCACAAGCACACATATGTACATATACGAGTACATATACACTTTGTAAATATTCAAGCAAGAAAAACACAACTCACTCGCGCATATGAATGGAAATGTGACAATTGTAAAACGTGCATATGAATTTAATTATTCTTTTTTGTGTATTTCGTGAGACCTGATTCGTTTTTATTTCTTTTTGTTAGTGGAACAAATAAATGAAAAATAATAACAAGAACAACAACAAAATATTTTTTAATAATAAAACAAGGTAAACATTAAAATGGTTATTAAACAAAAACAATACAAAGGGGTTTTCTCTTAACGAATAGCGAAAAAAAAGAGAGGGAAAGAAAAAGAATTTTAATTGAAATTAAACACAAAAAGAAATTCTGTATTTTCCCAAAAAATAATTTGCACAGACAAGATATTAAACAATTTCTAAAGAATTATTTTGTGATTAAAAAATAACCCAGTAAACAATTTATAAAGAAATAAAAAAATACTTAAATATTTTCATGCAGTCACATATCTAAAATGGCTTGTATCTCATCTAAATCCTTTGGCGCGTAACATGCTGAATGAACCTAGTTACATTCGACTAAAAAGAAGAGATACTGCTTTTCTTGGCCGTACATTAGAGGGATGACCCGTAAATCATTGCAAAATCCGTGAAACAAATATTGTTATTCAGCTATTACAACTAATAGCTGAATAGCATTCAACTATTACAACTAATAGCTGAATAGCATTCATGCCTAGTTTTGCAGATCCCTGAAATTTTTAGTGTCCTCGAGTGTGTTAAAATACTATATGAGCTAAGAAATATTTATTCAGCTAAAAAATTTATATTCAGCAAACTTTTTTTTTCATTTTAATTAACTCTACTACAAAATATTTTATATTCTCACTTATTTTGCACGGAAATAATAATTCAGCTATTTTAAATCTTTAATAGCTGAATAGCATTCAACTATTACAACTAATAGCTGAATAGCATTCATGCCTAGTATTGCAGCTCCCTGAAATTTTTAGTGTCCTCGAACGTGTTAAAATACTAAATGAGCTAAGAAATATTTATTCAGCTAAAAATTTTATATTCAGCAAACTTTTTTTTCATTTTAATTAACTCTACTACAAAATATTTTATATTCTCACTTATTGTGCACGGAAATAATAATTCAGCTATTTTAAATCTTTAATAGCTGAATAGCATTCAACTATTACAACTAATAGCTGAATAGCATTCATGCCTAGTTTTGCAGATCCCTGAAATTTTTAGTGTCCTCGAACGTGTTAAAATACTATATGAGCTAAGAAATATTTATTCAGCTAAAAATGTTATATTCAGCAAACTTTTTTTTTCATTTTAATTAACTCTACTACAAAATATTTTATATTCTCACTTATTGTGCACGGAAATAATAATTCAGCTATTTTAAATCTTTAATAGCTGAATAGCATTCAACTATTACAACTAATAGCTGAATAGCATTCATGCCTAGTTTTGCAGCTCCCTTAAATTTTTAGTGTCCTCGAACGTGTTAAAATACTATATGAGCTAAGAAATATTTATTTAGCTAAAAATGTTATATTCAGCAAACGTTTTTTTTCATTTTAATTAACTCTACTACAAAATATTTTATATTCTCACTTATTGTGCACGGAAATAATAATTCAGCTATTTTAAATCTTTAATAGCTGAATAGCATTCAACTATTACAACTAATAGCTGAATAGCATTCATGCCTAGTTTTGCAGATCCCTGAAATTTTTAGTGTCCTCGAACGTGTTAAAATACTATATGAGCTAAGAAATATTTATTCAGCTAAAAATGTTATATTCAGCAAACTTTTTTTTCATTTTAATTAACTCTACTACAAAATATTTTATATTCTCACTTATTGTGCACGGAAATAATAATTCAGCTATTTTAAATCTTTAATAGCTGAATAGCATTCAACTATTACAACTAATAGCTGAATAGCATTCATGCCTAGTTTTGCAGCTCCCTTAAATTTTTAGTGTCCTCGAACGTGTTAAAATACTATATGAGCTAAGAAATATTTATTCAGCTAAAAATGTTATATTCAGCAAACATTTTTTTTTTCATTTTACTTATCTCTACTACAAAATATTTTATATTCTCACTTATTATGCACGGAAATAATAATTCAGCTATTTTAAATCTTACCAACACACTATGCAGTGTTTTAAGTTTTATACTCAGCTAAGTGCTACCTAACTGGCTGGAATCTGGTAAACTGTACGAGGGTTTGGTTTAGGCTTCTATGGATGTTTCGAAGCTGAATATGGATACCGGAGCAGGAGCGGGAGTTTGCTAGTTCTAGGAACTAGTATACACAGGTACTACAATATTCCAGGTGAATGTAGTCCGCTCCAAGCAGAGATACTGGTTGTTCTAAAGGAGACGCTATTGGTACCTGGGAAGAAAGATTTGAAAGGACAAAATGTGAAATAAAAACTGGTAATACGGCTCTCAATGTGCTGACGAACACGAACACTAAACACAGTTTAGTTAAAGGTAACTAAATTGCCGTCGAACTTGGAAGACTGTGTTCGGTGGGGATTGATTTAGAATGAGTATTATAGGCAAAGCCACCGATTAGTACCCTATTTATTATTCTATTTATTGAGCCTTTTAACAATTCTTTGCTATTCAGCTAAGAATTTTTTAATTCAGCTGACTATTTGGAAAATATTTTAAAATATTTTGCAAGATTTTATTTTTTGAGTAATATTAAAGATAATGTGTACTTTAATACGTTCGCGGACGGTAAAAATTTCAGGGAGCTGCATTAATGGGTATGAATGCTATTCAGCTATTACAAAAAATAGCTGAAAAGCATTACAAGTAATAGCTGAAAAGCATTACAAGTAATAGCTGAATAGCATTATAAATAATAGCTGAATAGCATTCATGCATACTTTTGCAGCTCCCTGAAATTTTGCTATTCAGATTTTAAGCTATTAATTGTAATAACTGAATAGCATTCATGCCTATGTTTGCAGCTTGCTGAAAGTACAAACTAAATTTAATATGACGCATTCATTCTGCTATTCAGCTATTTGCATCACTATTAAAATGAATGCTATGGCATTTACGTCCGCGAATGTATTAAAATTTTGATGTAAATGCAGTTTTTTTACAGATAAGCTTAGGCTATCAATATTGTTATTCAGCTGTATAAAATTTATATTCCGCTAACTCTTAATTTATTTTTTCGCTCATTCAGCTAAGAATTAGTTAATTCAGCTGACTATTTTGAAAATATTGTGTTTAAGAACACTTTTGCTAGGATTTTTGGTGTAATAGTAAAATTAATTTTTATCTTAAAATCCTAATTAAAATGTAGTTTTTGAACAGTTAAGTTAAGATAATGAAATTGTTATTCAGCTATATAAAATTTATAGTCAGCTCAATTTTCGTTTACCTAATTTGTTTGTTTTTAACAAACCATCAATGTTTTGCTTATTCAGCTAAGAATTTATTAATTCAGCTGAATATTTGTAAATGTTATTTGCTGGGATGTTGTTGTTTTATTATATTAAAGTTAATTTGTATTTTATATTTCTAATTTAAATGCAGGGTTTTATGAAAACGAAAAAATAATGATGAAATTGAAACCTTCTCATTAAGTTGCGTTTTTTGCTTAATTTTTTCTTTCTATTTTATTTTTTCAGCTTCTCTTCTCCATTTTTCCGTAACAAATTTTACAAATTTATATAATTTTTTTTAGCTTCGAAAAACACATTTTAAAACTTTTATGAGCTTCACAGTTTTAATTGTTTGAACATGAACAAATTTTTGTTGGTTGCTTGTTAGCTGTTCCCCACTTTCGTGAGTTTTTCGCTGAATTAGTTTTGCTTTGAAAACTTTTGAAAATTGCATTCTAATTACATTTAACTGGTGTAACAGTTGTTGCAAAAGAAACTACAAAATTTTATTTGTTAAAAAGAAATTAAAAAAAGTTTTTAAATAATTTTTGGTAAATGAAATAAATTAGTGTTTTGATTGTTAGTTAACGGAAGAACAGTGTTGGTAACTAAAACTGATGACTGCTTTTTCAGCATAGAACTATGGTGGTTTCTACAGAAAATTCACCTAACTGCTCTTTGTGCCACCTAACTCTTATAGTTTTTCAACATGGCGTTCGACAGCTGAGAAAGCTTTCAAAAGCATCAGCTCTATATAGTAGTCCTGACTTGAATGCTGTATAGCAGTCCTTCCTTGTATTATAAAGAGTTCATGTAGAATGTAGACCTCTCCTTGCATTGATATTTTTTCGACTTAATCTCCTAATCGTCGAACAAATTATTTAAACCAGGCGACCAAATCTGTGAAATATGCAGCGAATAGAACAGCTGCTTGTTGCCTAAAACCAGATTTTGGCCATGATTACTCTTTTAAGCCAAATGCTTTATAACAATGACGAGTCTATGCAATGGCTGCGAGTTATGTTCGGCATTTGATCGTCTTACTTTTTTGGAGTAAGTGAATTATACCGCGTGCATCCCATAAAACTTTGTTCACGACCTCATTCCTCTGGGGAAATGTTCACTGCTTTGAATCTACTTTAGTCTGTTTTGTTGTAATTTATTTATATTTTATCCGCTGCAAAAAACCATTTTCGAACTGTAGCTAAACATCTCCTAACACTCCTCTGAAGTGGTCATACAGTAGTTCTTATGGCAGAGGGTGAGTAATAGCGGAACTCCATCATGGTGTCAATCCATTCACCATTTCGGCGATAGTAAGGTGGTGGCTCTAGATTTTAATCCATTCACCATTTCGACGAAAGTAAGGTGGTGGCTCTAGATATCTCCAAGACCATTGATGGAGTGTGGCATGGTGCACTTCTCTCAAAACTTATTGCTTTTGGTGTCGGTGATAGCTTTTCTCGATTTATTTCGAGCTTTCTCAAGGGGGATCGCACTATACGAGTTGTTATAGATGGGATTTCATCAAACGAGTTCAAGATTAATTCAGGGGTACCGCAAGGCTCTGTTCTTTCTCCTACCCTGTTTCTTATTTTTCTAAATGACCCTCTCTGTCAAACTTCCAACCCTCTACTCTACTCTTTTGCAGATGATAGCAGCATTTGCCATTCGTATTCATTCTGCAGACGGCCGAGCCTTTTAGAGATTGGGGCCAAGCGGCAAAACATGAATTATGCGCTCATTTACGATCTTGTAACTATATCTAATTGGGACCGGGCGATTAGAGTCGACTTTAACGCTCGTAAGACTCAATGTTGTATGCTAACGCACCGGCATTCGGCCGAAAATGGTGCTACATATGTAATTATGGGTGATATAAGTATTAAGGAATCAGAAGCTCTTGATGTTTTTGGCATGAAAATCCAGTGTGACGTTCGATGGACTAAGCGCATTTTTCAAGTTTCAAAAGAAGCCTTCAAGTGTCTCGGTTTTCTTCCTAAACGGTGTAAAACATATTTCACCTTCGCCAAAAATGGAATACAACTCTTATGTTAGGGGTGGGTGCTCCAAAGTCTGTTTTGGAACTACTTGACCGCGTGCAGGAGAGGGCGAGGAAGCTCATAGGTGACAGTAGGGTATCCAACTCTATTGACTCTCTTGAACATCGACGCAATATTGGCTGTATTTCGTTGTTTTATCGCTACTACAATGGAGATGACCAACTCCTACTCATTCGAAAAATGAGTCCCCAAACGAACTGTTCGTAATTGTAATGGAGTGACCACAATGGGATTTTGAAAACCATTTTTTGCACTGAAATTGCTTGTACAGCGTCTCCAGTAGTCGTATTTAATAAAGTCTTCTTTCGTCAGAATTCGCCAGGTCGTCAATCAAACACAAACTTACATTTTCAGTAGTCTGTCAGCAAACTGGATCTTTGGACTATAATGTCAACGAAATTGATGTGATGGGTGGCAGATGTGGTGGTTGGGTGGGTGGGTGTCAGGTGACAGATGACTCAAAGATGAATGTGGCCATATACACATATATACATATATAATAATTACAGGCTTTCGGTAGTGCCTTCCACTCAGAAAAAAATATTTTTACCAATTAAAGGTTTTAATTGGTTTCAAATTAAAATTTAAATAAATTATTAATTAATTCAATTAATTGTTTGATTGGGGTTTTTTTTTGTTATGTTTTAGGTTTGGTTGCACGGGTCGCCGGCTCCGTGAAGGGGGAAAAACTGACTCAATTGGGTCTCTTTGGTCCCGTTATGACGTGGTTCTGTTTTAAATAAATATATATTTGATTTAATTAAAAAATTAATTAAACACTAATTTAAAACTGATTACAACCTTTAATTGTTGAACAAAATTTTTTCTGTGCAGGCCCAGGTTCTAGCGATTTTCAATATCTCGTGATTTTAGTGTCTCAGTGCATAACAACAGGTGACGACAATCAAGTAGCGCGAAGGCTTTAAAAAGGTCACATTATCAAATCAGAGTTGGTAGACATGATGGCCAAGGATAACTAAAGAAATCGCGGGGTCACGTTACCTTCTAGGATGAACTCTGAGATAAGAAAAAGCTCAGAAAAGCACTAATCAATCACTATAAGCTCATTCTAGATAGAACTGAACAGTAGTGGTGAGGTAGAGAGGATTGCTGAACTTCAAGGGTCATGTGGAGCAGACTTTTTTGACTTGTCCGCAGAAAACACCTAGAGTCTTTGGCAGAAAACGAATCCGTAACCTCCAGACTGATAGAATAGCGCGCTATCAATCAGTCAACCGAGGCATTCCTTGACACACTAGACATTATAAGGACCAACATACTCCCGGGGGTACAAACTGTCACTGCAGTATTTCCAAAAGCTTTGACGAAGTGCTCTCGGGGTAAATGGGGTCACCAAACGCCAGGGTGCCTTGGAACCTTAATCTGGAAGAACAGGTCTTTTTTATTATGGGTTCTTTTCGAGGCCCGGCCAGTGTACAAATGACTGATATCACGGGAACCGATCCTCTCTGTGGGGCTATGCCATGTGCTATAAATTGCCACTCATTGCGTACATATTGTGCACTGTGCGATATTTTGTGACAATTAGCCAGTGTTATGGATGTGCTATTGTCGCTTCATTGCGCTTGTATTGTGTAGTGTGCGGTATTCATATAACCCAGTGGTAAGAACACTGTTAGATAAGGGCCATCACAGCTAGGTGCTGACGTTAATCTTGATCACATCATAAGAACCAACATATTTCTAGCTTAGGTTAGGTTAGGTGAAACGGGCCGCCCCCACAAAGGCGAGTTCACTCGGAGGCCAATAGGGCCCATACTGATGCCCCGACAACCTTTTACCCCCACTATTCTCTATATAACTCCAATACCGCTGATTCGTAAGAACCATCTGGAGCTTTTCACAAAGCCGAGTAGGCTACTCAGTATCGAATATCGTGAGACAGTCTGATAGAATCCTTGGATTAAAAATTTGAGCCAAGGTGTTGAACTGACTGCTCCTCCTCCTCCTCATGCATAGAGCTCCTGCAGCACCCGCCACAACATATTTCTAGGTTTAAGCGAAACAGGTTTGGGCTCTGGTTATATATAATAACTGATCGTTCTTTAGGTGGCACAAGAATCAGATATAGGAGAAAAGCACTTGGGATCTTTGCAAAATGTTTGAGGAGAAGAAGCTTGTAGAAGTTTTGAATCAGATTTTCTGTTATTATCTGAGATTAAAAGGTCAAAGGATTAGTTGGCTTTAAACACAAATCCACGATCGATTAGGCGATGTCGTGTAATAAAGGTTTGATGATGCAGTCACAGTCCTTATATGAATCGGGTGTGGATTTAGAAAAAGATTGTGTATTCCATATACATAATAGGAATGGAGGGGTTCTTGCAGGTAATTTCCTAAATTCCAAAGCGAATTAAAATGGACCACTAGGCAATTAATAACACACTGTGTAATTTTTTAAGTCATGGCAAAATAGCCATATACGGACACCACTACGTCATAAAAGACCAAAAAAAAAAAAAGACCCCTGTCTCCCAGTTTTGCCCAAAGTCCTCCAGGTATTTTTTATGGGCCCTCAAAGATGTGGGGCCTCGATGTCATTTTTGCAAAAAAATGATCATTTACTCAAGCTCATATTTTGCAAACCGTTTGGAATTTTGCTTTACTCTCTGGGGCAAAGTTGTAGCTCTTGTCATAAAGAATAAAAATTGTAAACATATAAAATCAAAAAAACTTTATCTTCAAGGTCAAAATCGCAAAAAAACTTTAAAAAATTAAATTTTTTTTACCTTTTTTCCCCTGTTCAGGTCCATTCTTCTTTATGACAAGAGCTACAACTTTGCCTCAGAGAGTATATCAAAATTTCAAACGGTTTGCAAAATATGAGCTTGAGGAAATTATCATTTTTTGCAAAAATGACATCGAGGCCCCACATCTTTGAGGGCCCATAAAAAAAAACCTGGAGTACTTTGGCCAAAACTGGGAGACAGGGGTCTTTTTTTCGGTCTTTTATCACATAGTGGTGTCCGTATATAGTTATTTTTTTCCGTGTTGCACTGTGTAATACTATGGTCAGCATTTGACAGTAGTATTAATTTATAATCTTTAAAGTAAATTATTATTAAATTATTATTAAAAATTTTTTGTATTTTATTTGAATCACTCGTATACTCATAAATCTTTTATTTTAACTTTTCTCTTTACAGGTGAGTTCCTTTTGATTTTGGGTCCCCCCTCAACCAAAAATTTAAACAATAACAAAAGTAAGTGAAGTTTAACAAAAAAGAAATGTTTGCATTACTTTTTGTGTAAAAACAAAATAAACGGTTTAACTTTTAAGGTGTGTATGTGTGTTCTTTGGCAAATATTGTTAAAACTAGTTTGTTTTAAAAGAAGAATAAAAACAAACCTCAAAAAACTATAAAATAAGTTTAGCATTGCACAAGAACAGTTCAATAATTTTGTATTGTACGTTACATAGGAAGAATACAACAAAAACTTCATAAACATACAATCAGGAGTAACTGAACCATTGTTTGAATACAAAACTTATTTTAAACAAAGATTGGTAACAACATCTAACTTATGGCAAAAGTTTATACGACACAAACATCAAGTTAAGAATTTGCGTAAATTTGAAATAGAAATCTTCAAATTTGTAGAAGAAATTGAAAAAAGGTGGCTTCACCTTAACAAAAAAAAAATTCAATGTGTTTTAATAGTTCATTTTTCAGAAGAACGTCATAACTCAAAAATCACAACGAATAAAAAATTTTAAAATTTTATTTACTATTAATATATTATACGTCTAAGGCCCATTATTATAACTTGCCTTTAGCTAAAGATAGGATTTTGTTGGTGCGATAAGTAGTTTTTCGTTATAATAATGAGGATACTGCTCATTGCTTTAACTTGTCCTTATAGTACGTGATAGTTAAAAGTGGTTTTCAGCTTACATTTAATAACGAAAAACTATTTATCGCTCCAACAAAATCCTATCTTTAGCTAAAGGCAAGTTATAATAATGGGCCTAAGAATATAATTATATTATAAATATTTCAAATAATAAAACTCCTTTGATACAACATAGTACTATCTCCAAAGAGATATTAAAATTGCGCAAGATGCCTCTAAATTTTTTACAAAGTAGGTTTATGGTCTAAGTGTATAAAAAAGTTGTATTTATTACTTTGGTTTCGCTTGAGATATTTAAAATTTTTTTTTAACAGATAAACCCCCTTTTTGTAAAATATTTTCAAAATTTTGATTTTGATTTGGAGTTATGACTATATTGCATTGCAGGAACGATAATTTATTGCAAATAATAATATTTAGCTAAGAAAATGTTAACTAATCAAAGAAAACTTAAATGTACTTAAATCCTATCCTACTCAGCTAGTAATTAGTTCTTAGAATTTTATTCAGCTGCTGAATTTTTATTCAGCTTACAAAACTCTTATTCAGCATTTAACATTTATTTATGTTATGTAAGTTTTCTTACTAATTTAGCTATTCAGCTTAAAAAGTATTTTTTTTATTTGCAAAAATTTTCAATTCAGATAAAGAAATATAATTTTTTTCTTATTTTGCAGCTGAATAGAAATATAAAAGCTATACAGCTACAAAAATCGTTATTAATGTAAAGAAAAATATTATTCAGCTGACAATTTATGTTAATTTTAGATTAATTTTATTTTCATTCATCTGCTTCATTCAGCTGTACCTCTATTTTACCTACTTCCAGTTATTTTTTTTTTTTTCATTGCTCAACTTAGGAAATATTAAATTTATATCAAAAACTCTATTTAAGTTAAAGCGCCTTGACTTTTTCCTTTTTATTTTATTTTGCACCTTAATAAAATTTGTAAAACCTATTCAGCTGCAAAGATCGTTAGTACTTTTAAGAAATATTTTATTCAGCTGGCAATTTATGTTTTCCTTTAATGTTTTTCCAGCTTAATTATATTCATCTGTTGAGTTTTGAATCAGCTGACAAAATTTTTAATTTAGTTTAATATTTTAACTCTTTGCAATTATTTTTATTCAAATAATTACCAGATCAGCTTAGGAAATAGCAATTTATTTGGAAACATTTTCTATTTATGTTTTCCTTTAATGCTTTTCCAGCATAGTTTTCATCTGCTGAATTCAGCAGCAGCCTTATCAGTTATATTTATTTAATATTTAACTGTTTAGATAAGGAAATATTAATTTATTTACAAACATTTTAAATTCAGCTAAAGTAATTTAATTTTTTCTTCATATTTAGTGGCTGATTAAAATAGAATAGCTATTGTGCTACTTAAATCGTTATTAATTTAAAGAAAAATGCTATTCAGCTGACAATTTATGTCTTACTTAATGTGTTTCCAGCTTACTTTTATTAATAAGCTGAATTTTTTATCAGCTGACAAAATGCATACTTTGCTTTAAAATTTTATCAAATTGAAATTATTATTATTTAAGTGATTAACTGTTCAGCTTAGACTTGAGTTTAAAGTTTTTCCAGCTAAATTTCGTTTCCGATAAGGAAATATTAATTTATTTGTAAACGTTTTATATTCAGCTAAACAACTTTATTTTTTTCTTTTTTTGCGCAGAAAAATAGTTGAAATTAGTTGAAAGAAAAATGTTATTGAGGTGATAATTTATATTTTACTTTAATGTTGTAGCAGCTTAATTTTATAAATCTGCTGAATTTTTAATCAGTTGGCAAATTTTAACTACTTGAAATTATTTTTAATATTTTCCAGCTTAATTTTGTTTGCGCTTAGGAAATATTACAAAAATTTTTGAATTCAGCTAAACAAATTTAATTTTTTCTTCTTATTTTGCAGCTGAATAAATATTTTAAAGCTATTCAGAAACTAAAACCCCTATTAATTAGTTATTGAGCTGATAATTTATATTTTACTTTAATGTTTATCAGCTTAATTTTATTAATCTGCTGAATTTTTATTCAGCTGACAAAATGCGGACTTGGCTTTATTTTTTACTTGAAATTATTTTTATTTAAATATTTAACTGTTCAACTTAGAAAATATGAATTTATTTGAAAACAATTTGAATTCAGCTAAATAAATTTGGACTTTTCTTTCTATTTTGCAGCTGAATACAAATTTTAAAGCTTTTTAACTACTAAAATTCTTATTAATTTAAGGGAAATTCATATTCAGCTAATAAATTATGTTTTAATTTAATGTTTTTTACATTTGCTGAATTTTTTCATTTGCTTAATATTTTCAGCTAATGTATTATTCAAATAAGTAAGTATTTAGTTAAAAAAATTGAATTTATTTGCAATTATTTACAATTCAGCTAAAGAAATTTGATTTGTTCTTCTTACTTTGCAGCTGAATGAAATTTTAAAGCTATTCAGCTTCTAAAGTTTTTTTTTAATTTAAGGGAAATTCATATTCAGCTACAAAATAATGTTTTAATTTAATATTTTTCATTTTTTTTAACTGTTGTTTGGCAGTTTAAAATTTATTTACTTAAAAAAAACTCTTTTGTTTTTGCATAAATTAATAATTTCTATCTAGAAAAAAATATTCATTTATTTTTCATATTAAATGCATTTTTAATGACTGTAATAGGTTTTTTTTTGTTCTTCTCTTCTTTGTGTAATGTTTGCTGTAATTATTTGTAATGATGTAATTAAATACAAAATACATTTGCAGCAGCAGCTAAAGCTTTAAATAGGAATATTAATATTATTATTATTTTTTATTATAAAATAGCAAAATATGAACAAAAACAAACAACGGCTAGAACAATGCAAAACTAACAACACGTAATACTCATAATCATAAACAAAAAGGATATAAAAAAGAATATGATTCTATCTGTAAGTGCATGTGTATGTGTATTTGTGTGTTTGTTGTGCGGTATCAAAATAAAACACATACTTAAAAATCGTCAGACAGGATTATTAAAAAATGCATTATCATTAAATTCTAATGCATGTCATAACAAAAAAAATTAACTGCCTTTTCACGAAAAATTAATTGGCGCAAAATGGTTACAAGTCATAGGAGGGATGTCGTTTATAGATTAAAAATCAAAAAAGTTTATAACTTATTATATTTAACGGGGGTATTCCATGACTTGTGATATTTCCAGTACTGGAACTTTCAAGTCAATACTCTTTGCCAGAGATATTTAAATTAAAATAAGTCAGCCCAAAACAAAAGGTCCATCTAGCTCACTCCTGGCAACAAAGAAAAATCACCATCAAATGGACGTTCAGGAAGCGTCACCTCTACAGGAAAAAAAGGCAAATGCATTTGCCAGCAAGCCTGCACACCACATAGCAGGGATCTACAGCATTACACAATCATGTAGAGGCTTTATTCCTAGGCAACAACAGATGGCAGTCCTATTATTCCGGGATATGCTACTGTGGAGAAACATAGGTTAAAGAAACGAAAAGCAAGTCAAAATATTAATGCACTAGTTGGAGGTCCTTTGTGACAGCCATATGCTCCCAAGAGGAGTAACAGGGAAAAAGTTTTAATATAGTTTCGAAGATGTGGCCGGTGCAGCTAGAGCGCAATTGGTCTAATCTGGAAGTACAATTTTCACACACCCTTGGCAGTAATTCAGGCCGTATTCCAACAATAACGCCGAACAAGGTGATGCTTGTATCCCACGTTGTGTCCCTCCCCAGGGGTACAATAATGTCACTGCTGCATTTCCAAAGGTTTTGCGAATGTGCTGTTGGGGAAAATGGGGGCACCAGACGCCAGGGTTCCTGGAGACTAAATTTGGAAGAACAGGTCTGTTTAATTAAGGGTTTAATTCGAGGTCCGATTAGTGTCCAAATGACTGGTACCACGGGAGCCGGTAGCCCCACAAAGAGCCGCTCCTCTCTGTAGCCTATTGTTTGTGAGGTCCCTTCGGGGTAGCGGTTTGGACCGATACATGTAGAGATGGTGCACGGTTAGTCATGCGGATACTAAACAAGAGGTTAGAGCATAGGTCCAGGCTTGCCATGCTTCTATAAATTGCTACTCATTGTGACTGTGCGGTACACTGAGTGCGATATTAGGTGCTGATACTCACAGCACCGCATCGTATAGTATGTTGTACTACACAATCGGTGTGCTGGATTACAGTTTATTTCGCCCAATGATATTATTCAGCGCTTTAGGACAGATTCAGTCACGATTTGAACCAAAAACGATCTCATCTAACGAAAAAAGTACTGTTCCATTAAGTCACGGTTCATACACATCAACATTAGTTGCTCAACTTCTCCTTGATTCAGTTTTAAAGTTGCCAATAGGAAGACAGTTTCGTGAAGTCATTAGGTCGACATGCGAAAAAAAATCTCAATTTTATTATCGGAATGGCGTAATATTGTTTTCTCTCATTCTTGGTACCTAATACCACTCTTTTTTACTCTCTCTCTCTCGTTCTCTCTCTTTCTCCATCCCACTCTCTTCCTCTGTTGAAAATTCACAAATTGAGCAACAAAAGTTGATGTATGTGTGCCAGGAGAAAGACCATTTCCAAATGCACAGGTGTGTAAACACTGTGGCACTAGAAAAACAATTGACTGAGCTATGAACTGATACCCCATCATATATATTCTATAGATTTAATGCCTTTGACCTGTTACCTGTTTCCAAATTTGAAGAATTGATAGAATTTATTGTAAGTTTGAGGGCCTGGAGAAATCTTTATATTTGGAGGGAATAACAAAACTAGATGGATATTGGATTGAATGCATCGAACTCAAATAAGACTAAGTTGAGAAATAAAATGCTTTTTTCCTGAAAAATATATCAAATTGCCCTCGTATCTTGAGCTGAAAAAAAGAAAGGAACAAAAAGGAGCTTTTTAATTTTGGATTACCAGACCCAGAAAGAAGTTCGATGAAATTGTAGTTTTATATTTTGGTAGTTGTCCTGCCTCATGAAAGCTTAATTTCTGCGGGCTTCAATAGCCTCCCTATATTGAGAAAACTTTAGTTTCTCAAACATTTTACCTCGAACCTTAAAACATTTTATAAAAATAAATTGTCCTTTAATTTTAAAAAGTATCGCTATCATTACATCAGGGTTAAGATATTTTAAGACTGCCCACGTATTAAAAAAGAAGGAAAAAAATTTTTGTTTTTAATTTTCTTTAACTTAAGCTAAGTTGTTCCTCTTTCCTTTTACTCAACATCACTAGAAAAACTTCTATGATGAAAAAAAACACTCTCTACAGATCCCTCAAAGAAATGCCAACATAAACAATTTTCTTTTACTTTTGTAAAGACTACAAAAAATAACAACAACAAAAGGCAACAACAGCAAAAAGTGTTAAAAACGAAATTAAAGTTTTCTTTCTTTTTTCATGGGTGAATTTTTTTTTTTTTTTAGTTTTTATTTGTTTCATACTTGTAAAGGTTTCCTTTACCTTGGAAAATAATTTCACACGTTTAACTTTATAAAAGGAAATGGAATCGAGTAAAGAAATGAAGACAAAAAAAAAAGTAGAAAAACACTTAAACAAATATAAAGTTGCGGCAAGAGTGGGAGGTGGGAAATAGAAAACTAACATTAATTTCAAACTTAATCTACCTTTAACAAGCACGAAAAACTACTAAAGAAGTTCAAATGCAACAAAATCTTGGCCAGAGTTAAAAGTTAAGACCTTTAATAAGTCAAGAATTAAATCAGATTAAAATGGCTGAGCATAAATGAATTATAAATTCTAGTTCAACGTATAATAAACTTAATTTGAAATGGTCTATAAAATAGATTTTAATCTACACTAGCCTACAGTTACGATTATAGAATAAATAATAGACTAGAGAATAGAGTAGGTTGAAAAAGGCTAGCAGAAAGACTAAACTATAGATAGGTTGTAGACTAGACTATAGACTATAGCTTATAAACTGGATTATAGACAATTCGTCATACAAAAGTATAAAGATTATAATCTAAACTAGATTATAGATTGGGCTACCGACTAGTATACAGACTAGATCATAGTCCACACTATGGTCTGATTTATAGACCATATTATTTCCGACTAGGGGTCATATAACTAAAAATAAACTAAAGACAAAAATTAAAACTAGAATAAAAACTAGAATAAAGAATAGATTAGACTATAGACTAAACTAGAATATAAGATATACTATAGACTAGACAAAAAATAGATTACTGAATAGAGTATTCATATAAAAAATAGACTCCATTATAAAATCGACTTTTGACAATTCTCGTCTCGATTTTTGACTATACTATTGACTCAACTTTTGACAATGCTGTTGAGTCGACGTTTGACTATAGTATTGACTAGATATTTAACTATAATAGTGACTCGACTTTTGACTATACTATTGACTCGACTTTTGATTATACTATTGACTCGACATTTGACTATACTATTGACTCGAAGCTTGACTATACTATTGACTCGACATTTAACTATTGACTATTGACTCAACTTGTGACAATGCTATTGACTCGACTTTTGATTATGCTATTGACTGGACTTTTGTCTATTCTATTGACTCGACTTTTGATTATAATATTGACTCGACCTTTGACTATACTATTGACTCGACCTTTGACTATACTATTGACTCGACCTTTGACTATACTATTGACTCGACCTTTGACTATACTATTGACTCGACTTTTAACTATACTATTGACTCAACTTTTGACAATGCTATTGATTCGACTTTTGATTATACTATTGACTCGACATTTGACTATACTATTGACTCGAAGCTTGACTATACTATTGGCTCGACATTTAACTATTGACTATTGACTCAACTTGTGACAATGCTATTGACTCGACTTTTGATTATGATATTGACTAGACTTTTGTCTATTCTATTGACTCGACTTTTGATTATAATATTGACTCGACCTTTGACTATACTATTGACTCGACCTTTGACTATACTATTGACTCGAAGCTTGACTATACTATTGACTCGACTTTTAACTATACTATTGACTCAACTTTTGACAATGCTATTGACTCGACTTTTGACTGTACTATTAACTCGACTTTTGTCTATACTATTGACTCGACTTTTGATTATACTATTGCCTCGACTTTTGACTATACTATTGACTCGACTTTTGACTATACTATTGACTCGACATTTGACTATACCCTTGACTCGACTTTTTACTATACTATTGACTCAACTTTTGATTACACTATTGACTCGAATTTTGTCTATACTATTGACTCGATTTTTGGCTATACTATTGATTGAGTCTGACTATACTATTGACTTGACTTTTGACTTTACTATTGACTCGACGTTTGACTATACTATTGACTCGACGTTTGAATATACTATTGACTTCACTTTTGACTCGACTTTTGACTATACTATTGGCTCTAAGTCTGACTATACTATTGACTTCACTTTTGATTTTACTATTGACTCAACTGTTGTCTATACTATTGACTTGACTTTTGGCTATACCATAAACTATAAACTATATATTGTAACGAATGTTCCTAAGATATGATACTTAATCTTCTTAAATCATGTGGTTTTGATACTGTTAGAATTTTCTGTATTCGAAATATTGACTATCGGTCAGTAAATTACCTCCGTGGAACAAAATTAATCGCTTTACGCATCACTACTTACGTAAAAGCTTCTTGCGTGTCGGCAGAAAACACCCACAGTCTTTGGCGGGAAGAAGACAACCATCAAATTAATAAACTAGCGCACTACTAGTCAGTCGTGTATAGAGAAAATAAATATTGCAAATTTATTTTTAAAGTGAGGTACTTTGAAAATAAATTTGCAATATTTTGGTACTTTGCCCAAGCTGTGCGTTTGTTAAAAATAAGTTTTGGTCAAAATGAATCATTTAACGCAATTACTGTGCGCAATGTTGTGCAAAAAATTCTTGAGACTGAAAGAAAAAAAATGTTGCTGATATGGCCTTAAGGCTGCAACTCAATCCAATAATGTCGACTCGACATTTAACGCACAAACTTGATGGGAAATTCACACAATGATCTGGGATTATTCGTTTATAAGGTCCAATTGAAGCAGCAATTAAAGGCAGAAGACCATCCACTTTGTTATGCTTCCTCAGTTTGGACCTTACAGAAGCGCCAATTGAAAGTCGAATTTTTCCGAAAAATCGTCTTTGCTGACAATGCATATTTTCATTTCGACAGCTATGTCAGCACATAAAATTGCCTCATTGTAGAGAAGCAGCTGCATACGGAGAGGATGAAAATTTGGCGGGATTTTTGGAGTGGTGGCTTCAAAATGTTGTTAAAACAGCAATTTCAGTCAACTTTAAGTGCTGCAGAACCATGATTACTGACAATTTATGGTCTGAAGTGGAAGATATGACAAATCCTCAATAATCTTTGGTGTCAGCAGAATGGCGCAAGATGTCACACAGCTCATCAAATAATCCATCAATAAATTACGCAAGCGAGTCAGCAGTCTTGGCAATGTCAATTGATTACCTTGGAGCTGCGATTCGACCCCTTGCGAATTTTTCTTGTGGGTTAACGACCGAATAAGGCAAAAATGATCCACATCCTTAAAACTAATATCTTCAAAACCCATTTGTGAGGTAGAACCAGATAATTATAACTGCTCAGGAATGACTTTTGGATCTTATATTTCATCTCAGACTGCTACGCTATAGTTTCTTAGGCTATATATAGCTTGGTCTTTTGACTAGACCCTATAACATTCCTATATGTAGATTCTTAATTGAGCTGTTGACTTCAATCTATGCTGTAATCGAAACTGGACCTAGTGCTCCAGACTTAACCATTTGTTATAGAACAGACTTCTAAAAGCCATTTAGACTATAAACTAAACTGTAACCAAGACTTGATGCTTTAGACTTAAATCTAAACTCTACTCTTGAATCTCTACTAACTCGGTTTTCACAACAGTTTAACACTATGTTGGGTACCCAGCCACGAGGATCACGTTGGTAATGAGCGGGCGAGTCATTTAGCCAATCTAGGCACTCGACGTATATTTTAAGAACCAGAACCCTTCATTCGCGTTTCCAACTACCACTTTAGTTTAATACTTTTTTTATCCACTTCACTTAAATCATCTAATCATGTATACTTTGTAATCTACCAAATATCAAAGGAAAATTACACACAACGTAAATTAAACTAAAATGAAACAAAACAACCCAAAAAAAAAATTTACAATTTTAATCGAATAGTTGCCTGCAACGGTATGAAGAAACGACTTGCCAAAATAAACTCAACCAAGCGTTTAGAATTTTTTTACAGCTCTTTTTCTTACGTAAATTGAGTTAAAGAATGTAAACCAAATAAAGGCAACAGAAAGAAAAAAATTGTAATTGAAATTCACCACAAAATTAGACCAGATCAGGTAAATAGAATAGTTAAAACAAATGAATTTTACTTCATATATTTTTTAACTCTATAAACTGAAAGAATGTTTGCAATGAAAAAAGAAAAAAGCTTTATTAAAACTTAACAAGAGAAAGAAAACAAAAAAACGAGGGGAATGAAAAAACCAACAACTAGCTAAAACTAATTAAATGATACAATATTTGTATAATTAGATTGTGTTTTGCAAAGGGTGGAAAAGTATGAAAATTGAACATTTAAGTTAAGAAGGGAAATTTGTTAAAAGTTGTTAATTGGTATCTTAATAAGCTCATGCATATTTAGCTCTGTAAAGTTGTCAATATTTAGCTTTTTGAATTAGAATTCCATCTTATTTGTAAGAAAAGTTATAGAGGTTTAATTGAAATAAGTGTAAATTAATATTAATCATACGCCTGCGTTTAAAATTATAAAAATTTTTGATTTTATCATAATATGTTAATAAAGTTAAATTTTATTTAATTTTTCTTTTTTTGATTTAAAATGTCTTTAGTTTTAATAGAATAAGTATTATTTTTTGCAAAACTGAAAAATTTATATTTTAATTTTTTTTCGAAGCCATTTTGTAGTTTTTTTTTTCACTTAACCTTACAAAGAATTTCCCTCGTCGTCAACGCCTAAACTGTGCATCTTTATTTTGCTGTTAGTTATTTAAAAAAAACATTTATATCATTCAAGTCATGGCTTCAATTGGTCATGTATGTTGGTATTAATATTAATCATACGTTGTATAGAAAATGTTTTAATTCTAATAAATACAGAAAGTTTTAAAAATATATTTGCACAGTATTCATTTATTCTATTAAATTTTAATCCCTTGCAGTTATCTTTGTAACCTTTAAAAAATATCTTAAAGAATGTCTCAAGCTCATTAGGTTACAAATGTTTCTTCTCAAAATTTTTCATCACAGTTTTTTAAATTTAAATTTAATCCTCAGGTCTTTGTATCTCCTTAAAATGTATAGAATTTATTTAACTTTTAATTGTTTTGGTAGCATTAACTCGAGCAAAGTTATAAAGTGAATACACACTGGTATTAATATTAATCATACGCATTAACACGAGCAAAGTTATAAGCGTAAGAGTGAATACACACTGGTATTAATATTAATCATACGTCGTGTACAAAATTCAAAAGTTCTCTACTTAAATGAATTTTTTTGTTATTTTCTAAATTTATTTTCTGGAGCCATTTCTCAAGAGCTCCAAGGAAGCTATAATGAAGCATATTTCAAACACTCAAAAGAACTTAAAAATTTTTCGTACAAAAATTTGCTTCTTTATTAATTTTCTCACTTACTTTGTTAAACGTTATACTTTCATATTAAAAGCTAATTATTTCTTGGCTTTTAGAGATTTCATATTGCCATCTAACGTTTTCTTAACTTTAATACAAACAAAGTTATGGGGAAAACTATAAATATACTATGAGATTAAAATTAATCATACGTCATGTGGAATATATTTTAGGTTTCTTTTGTTTAAAAGATTTGAACATTTTAAAAACTTGTTTACTATAAATTTAAGGTTTTCAATTGAACTTTAATATAAAAGGTCTTAAAGGGTTATTGAAAATAAAATTTTTAACTTAAAATTTTGGAATTAAAAGTGTGAATAAAAAATTATATTACATTTAGTTTCAACTTCAACAATCGCTTACTTAGTAAAATTTTTTTTCCTAGAGCATTTTCGGAGATCTTCAAATACCGAGTGAGTGGTGGATAAAATAATTGGAACCATAACTATTTTAAATTCGCCATTGTAGTCATAAACTTGTAACACGCAGTATTGTACTGATCAAATACCACTTTTTATTTTACATCTGAAGACGACATTTATTTACTCTATCTGCTAAAACAACTTTTGAAAGCATTTCGAACCCTCAAGACGTTTTTGGTTTGGACCAAATATAAGGGTGGTTAAATTTTAAGGGTTCGATGTTGATTTTGAATAAAACACAAATTATTTAGAAAATTATTGTCATTTCTTTTTATTTTGATAATATTGGTATGGTTCAATTATGTATGGAACAAAATATTGGCCAAATGGCCGCTGCGACCTCGGCGGCACACTTCCATTCGATGCTAGAATTTTCCATGACGCTGAGGCAAAATTGAGGTTCTATGCCTTTAATGTGCCGAATTATCGCTCTTGAAATGTTGCCGGGTTATCGACGTACACGTTTTCTTTCAAATACCCCCTAAGAAAGATGTCCAACTGTGTCAAATCACATGATCTTGGCGGCCAATTGACATCGCCACCACTTGAGATAATGCGGCCATTGAATTTGTCGCGCAAAAGAGCCATTGTTTCGTTAGCTGTGTGGCAAGTGGCACCGACCTGTTGAAACCACATGTCGTCCACATCCATATCTTCCAATTCGGACCATAAAAAGTTCGTTATCATCTCACGATAGCGAACACCATTCACAGCAACTGCCCGACCGGCCTCATTTTGGAAAAAATACGTCCCGATAATGCCGCCAGCCCATAAACCGCATCAAACAGTCACTCTTTGTGGGTGCATTGGTTTTTAGACAATCACTCTTGGATTTTCATTCGCCCAAATGCGGAAATTCTTCTGGAATTTCTGAAGATGATTATCTTCGAAAATTTATCATCCAACGTTGCCATTTCTTGCCACCATTCTGACCATTGTTCGATTGTGAATCTTTCCATGGTTCAAATTGAGTTAGTCTGAAATTGCGAAATGTCAAATTATGCAGAAAAAAACTTGACGTTCACATTTAACATCGGCCCCTAAAATTTTATATGAGCCTGCGTGGCATATATTTTAGAGCAAAGCTATTCGAATATAGTTAACTGCTTCAATTCTCCTGCTAAAATTCCGACTAATTTTACCTTTAACTTCCTTTGTACTTAATCAAACACCTCTTATCTTTTGCTATCGATAGATAGATGATATTTCGATACCTTATCCTGACTCAATGTTTGAAATGTAGACAATCGTTTTTCACCAAAAGGCTAATGGACATAAGATTAAGTAACAAATATTATATATTAATCATACGCCTGGTTGAACAAAAATTATATTTCTCTAATAAAATTGATTTTAAATACCTTTTCACTTATTCCAGTACGCCTACCTTAGCTCGCTACTACCTAACTATATCCTTCAAATAGAGTCTATTTTTTTGTTCTCTTTAAATCACAAATAGAGTTAGGGGCATAAGACTGAGCTAAGAAGTATTAAATATTACTCATACGCCTGTTTGAAAATTTTTAAATTTTTCTTTTCAATACATTTCTACTTATTTGTTTCATAAACTTAAACTTGCTTAATCCTTATATGCGAGGTGTTGCTATTTTTTTAACTTAAATTTATGGCAGTGCAAAAAGTTTGTGAAAAAAATTTGTTTTTATTCAAACTTATTTCTCAGACACTTTTTCTTTGAGACTTTACTTAAATACTCAAATCTACTTAGGTCTTGAAATATAATTAATTCGTGTTGGCTTCATAGTTTTTACTGACTTTGCCACTTACCATGTTCTTGATATAAATATATATTTATTCTGGAATTAATATTAATCATACGCTAAGCTGAAAGTTAAAAAAGTTTAAATAAAAAACCTTTTTAAACTTTTAATTTTTTTATATAATTTACATATTGTATTTTATTTTTTAAATTTTAAAAGCCATTTATATTTTTAATTTTTCCCCATATTGTTATTTTTCTTTCTCTCTTTTGTCTTCTAGCTCTTAGTATTTAATCAATCAATATCATTTATATTGTTACATCATTATAATCCTCTTTTCAATATCAGTTTACTCATTTAAAAATCGCAGCATGATTTCCAAACCAAGCTTATTATAATTGCTTACAAAAAAAACGCATTTTTTTTTAATTTGTATTATTTTTGAACAACAACAACAAATAAGTTCTGACTGACAATCACAGCGTAGTAATGAAGGTGATGGGGTGGTCTTAAAGCCTTAATTTTACTGTAATACTTATTAATATATTCAAATGTAAAGTTGTAGCAACATTGTTCGTGTGTGTATTTATGCTAATCACTCTTCAACAGTGAAAATTAATTAAAATTAAATTGTATACATCATCATAAAATGATTTATAAATATGGAAATTATATGCACATACATTATATTAAGTGCGTGTGTGGCTTAGTTGTACAACAACTGTAGTGCCTTGTTGTATGCACCACCAGCAACAGCAACAGCAACAAATGCGTATAGAAGAAAGAAAAAACACAAATTGCGTGTTGGCAGCGGTAGAGATTTAATAAAATATGACAGCTACATAATGACATTTTACAAAAGTAGTGCTTTTGCAAAACAATATGTAACTATGACAATGTTATTTGGTATTTGCATTCGTCGATGGCTTTTAATTTGCTCTTCCACCTACAAACGCACTTAACTCGCATTTGCATTTAAATGCAAATTCATATTTTAAATTATTCTGTAAATATTCAACAAATACCACAACATGGTAAACAATTTAGAAGTTATAAATGAAGTTATGGTAATGGAAACTGTAATAGGAATATATCTTGTTAAATACTAGAATTAAAACACTGAAAAGTTTTGCAACAAAAATCTTAAATACTTGTTTTTTTTTGTAAATTTGCAACAGGCCGTATGATTATTATTTATTTAAATTTTATTCTTCGTTTTGGGTTAATTTTTTTAGTTTTTATATTTGCAAAATGTTGTAATTAGTCTTTTTGTTTCCAATATTCCAAGCTTCTAACTATATACAAAAAATTTAATCAAATATAAATCTTAAAAAAGAACATTTTCAATCAAATTTTATATTTTTTTAATAAAAACTTTAAAAATTCAATATTATTCAATTTTGCTTTGCACAGTTTTTTAATGCCAATAATAGTGTACAATGTTTATTATAAAATGCTTTTTAGTTTTTAGATTTATCTATAAAATTAAAAAAGTTTTAGAAATTTCTGTAAAACTACTCAATAATTAATATTAATCATACGTCACACACGAATTTTTAAAAATCTCAAAAATCACTTTTAAAATATTCTAATTTTAGGGATTTAAGGCAGATCTCATAAACTTCAGAAATTCTAGAAAAACGATATTGTAAAAACTTCACTAAAACTACGCAATAATTAAAATTAATCATACATCACCCACAAAATTTTTAAAAATCTTAAAAATCACTTAGAAAAAATATTCCTTTAAGAAAGATTGTGTAAACTTTAGCTTATTCGCAGAGGTTCGTAAAATAATTTATTAAACTTACCAGAAAAAAGATTTTTTAAGCGTCATTTGTACACTTTAAAATACCATGTGAATATGAAATTTAATTAATATGTCATGTATTGCATGTAACATAAGTTTTGTTAAGACAAATAATACTGTACAATGCTCGTAATAAAATGCTTTTTAATATTTAAATTTATCTGTAACTTTCAGAAAGTTGTAAAAGTTTTACTACAACTACTCAATAATTAATATTAATCATACGTAACCTGCAAAATTTTCAAAAATCTCTAAAATCACTTCCAAAACACTTTCATTTTAGTGGTTTAGGATAGACAAATAAATGTGCATCCTAATCTACTGTTGTAGAGGCTCTTTAAGAGTCATTAAGCGATCCCTATATTTAAATTTATATAAAACAAAGTGTGTTTCAAATATCTTCGAAATTTATTATTCGTTTTAAATCGAACTTCGCGATAATGTTCGCCCGAATCAGACTGAATTTGGCCTATAGTATGTTGACTTTGAGGGGCGCTGTGCTTTGTGCCTTATTCGCATAGACCTGCGACTCATATAGTATGATATCGGTTGCTCTCACCTTACATCATCTATACATGAGGTGTAGGAGGTGTTGTCTATAGTGTGTCCTTTAATATTAAGACTTAAGAAAATTCTGTTAGAAAATGTTTAACGGGGTCATATCGTATGATATCGGTAGCTCTCACCACACATCATCTCTACATGAGGTGTAGGAAGTGTTGTCTGTAGTGTGTCCTTTATTATTAAGACTTAAGAAAATCCTGCTGGAAAAAGTCTAACGGGGTCATTTCGTATAATATCGGTAGCTCTCATCTCACATCACCTCTATATGAGGTACAGGAGGTGTTGTCTATTGCGTGTATTTTAATGTGTATTTTAAAAACTAGAGCATTTTCTATAAAATATTTAGGGTTATTTGCTTTTAATTTAAAATATTTATGTTGAATTTAAAATTTTTTAAATCCTTTAATTTCAACTGCTTTGTGTGTTAAACATGTCGGCAACCGTTTGTTTATTCTATTTAACAAAATCCCAACGAAATAAAACGGAAAATGCAGAAAAAACACACAATGAATTTGTATGTGCGACGAACAATAAAAAACGGAAATACACGTAAATTCACATTTTATAACCAATAACAAAACATGTTAAATCTAACAACAAAGGGAACAACAGAATCAGTAAACGGAAAAACCATAGCCCCTTAAAACCCACTCTACTGTTTTGTTCTTATTCTTGTTTTTTTCTTTTCGAACAAATTTTTCTATTGAAACAGGTAAAGTTAACACAATTTTTGTTACGAGATACCGAATTGTTACAAAAAAAAAAAGAACTATTGAAATGGCATAAGAATAATGTATTATTTCTTTCTCTCGTGTACTAACACAAATTTGTTTAAAGCTGTTTGGGTAGGAAAAAAAATTTGGAAAGGAAGCAAAAACATAAATTCTCACGCAATAAATTGTAGCATGCTTTTAGGCAAAACAATATAAAAAGATACAAAAAATAAATAAATACGCGAAAATCTTCATCTTCGCAACAGAACATCGACACACATTACAAACATTGACGAGATGATACGGGCTTGAAGCCAAAAAAGACAAAAAAAAAACAAACGAACTTATTTGTTCACGTGCGCATAGATAATGTCTTACCCAGATTAATGTAAAGCTTTTTATTTTTTTTGTGTTACTATTGCTAATACCAGCATAGCTCTTCTCCCTGCATATAGACAAATATCATCTAACAACCCACCACCTTCGGCATAATCATCATCATGCTCAAGATTAAGTTTAACTCTCAAGTTAGTTAGTTGTTCATTTTATTTGTTTTGTTTATTGGAGTAGGAGTCTTCAAATTACTCGTGGTTTTATGTCATTATTATTTTGGTTTATTGCTGCTGCTATACTACTCCTACGCCTCCTCTGTTTTTTTTTCTTACCTTTCTTATATCCCTTAGTTCACTTTATAGCAAAAAAAAATTAAGCTTAACATGTTTCAAGTAGTTTGATTTGCTTAGCTGTTTATTTTGCCCTTAGTTGAGCATAATTCTAGGGGATTTAAAAGTAATATTTTTTAAGAGTTGCAGATTAAGCAGACTGTGATTTTATTTAGGCTTAAGTTCTTTTTAATAAACTCATAAATTAGGCAATTTTATGGAGCCAAGCATCATCATTATAGTTAAGTTTTAAGAGGATTTGAAAACCAAACAGTTTGTCATTTTTAATGTTTATAAATTGGTAAAATTTATGAAAAAAAATAATATTTTCCTAAAGGAAAAACACCTCTAATTTGTTAAGACTTGCTACAAATTTCTATAGGAAATTTGCTACAAATTTCTATAGGAAATTTGCTACAAATTTCTATAGGAAATTTGCTACAAATTTCTATAGGAAATTTGCTACAAATTTCTATAGGAAATTTGCTACAAATTTCTATAGGAAATTTGCTACAAATTTCTATAGGAAATTTGCTACAAATTTCTATAGGAAATTTGCTACAAATTTCTATAGGAAATTTGCTACAAATTTCTATAGGAAATTTGCTACAAATTTCTATAGAAAATTTGCTACAAATTTCTATAGAAAATTTGCTAAAAATTTCTATAGAAAATTTGCTAAAAATTTCTATAGAAAATTTGCTAAAAATTTCTATAGAAAATTTGCTAAAAATTTCTATAGAAAATTTGCTAAAAATTTCTATAGAAAATTTGCTAAAAATTTCTATAGAAAATTTACTGAAATTCCTATAGAAAATTTGCTGCAATTTCTATAGAAAATTTGCTGCAATTTCTATAGAAAATTTGCTGCAATTTCTATAGAAAATTTGCTGCAATTTCTATAGAATATTTGCTGCAATTTCTATAGAAAATTTGCTGCAATTTCTATAGAAAATTTGCTAAAAATTTCTATAGAAAATTTGCTAAAAATTTCTATAGAAAATTTGCTTAAAATTTCTATAGAAAATTTGCTTAAAATTTCTATAGAAAATTTGCTAAAAATTTCTATAGAAAATTTGCTAAAAATTTCTATAGAAAATTTGCTTAAAATTTCTATAGAAAATTTGCTTAAAATTTCTATAGAAAATTTGCTTAAAATTTCTATAGAAAATTTGCTAAAAATTTCTATAGAAAATTTGCTAAAAATTTCTATAGAAAATTTGCTAAAAATTTCTATAGAAAATTTGCTAAAAATTTCTATAGAAAATTTGCTAAAAATTTCTATAGAAAATTTGCTAAAAATTTCTATAGAAAATTTGCTAAAAATTTCTATAGAAAATTTGCTAAAAATTTCTATAGAAAATTTGCTAAAAATTTCTATAGAAAATTTGCTAAAAATTTCTATAGAAAATTTGCTAAAAATTTCTATAGAAAATTTGCTAAAAATTTCTATAGAAAATTTGCTAAAAATTTCTATAGAAAATTTGCTAAAAATTTCTATAGAAAATTTGCTAAAAATTTCTATAGAAAATTTGCTAAAAATTTCTATAGAAAATTTGCTAAAAATTTCTATAGAAAATTTGCTAAAAATTTCTATAGAAAATTTGCTAAAAATTTCTATAGAAAATTTGCTAAAAATTTCTATAGAAAATTTGCTAAAAATTTCTATAGAAAATTTGCTAAAAATTTCTATAGAAAATTTGCTAAAAATTTCTATAGAAAGTTTGCTGCAATTTCTATAGAAAATTTGCTGCAATTTCTATAGAAAATTTGCTGCAATTTCTATAGAAAATTTGCTGCAATTTCTATAGAAAATTTGCTGCAATTTCTATAGAAAATTTGCTGCAATTTCTATAGAAAATTTGCTGCAATTTCTATAGAAAATTTGCTGCAATTTCTATAGAAAATTTGCTGCAATTTCTATAGAAAATTTGCTGCAATTTCTATAGAAAATTTGCTGCAATTTCTATAGAAAATTTGCTGCAATTTCTATAGAAAATTTGCTGCAATTTCTATAGAAAATTTGCTGCAATTTCTATAGAAAATTTGCTGCAATTTCTATAGAAAATTTGCTGCAATTTCTATAGAAAATTTGCTGCAATTTCTATAGAAAATTTGCTGCAATTTCTATAGAAAATTTGCTGCAATTTCTATAGAAAATTTGCTGCAATTTCTATAGAAAATTTGCTGCAATTTCTATAGAAAATTTGCTGCAATTTCTATAGAAAATTTGCTGCAATTTCTATAGAAAATTTGCTGCAATTTCTATAGAAAATTTACTGAAATTTTTATCGCCAAATTTTGGCGATAATCGGGAAGGGGTAGTTAACCTAACACCCCGAACCAAAAATAATTAATTTTTCGATTCGAATATACTTTGAACTTTTATTGTTTAAATAATATATCCATACAAATATCTGTTCCCATTTGGCGTGGTAAAGTTGAGTGTAGGCCGCTTTTTATGGTAGGAATATCATAACTATGAAAGCAAAAAAGCTTTTATGTTGTCACAGGAATTCAAGAATAGGTAAATAACATACCAATGATAAAGAATGTTAAAATAACAACTAATAAAAATCAGTTGTTGATTCAGTTTTTATAGATTATTGATTTTCTTTGAAATTCTGGCAGTTGAAAGAACTTCAAATTCTATTTTAACCTTCTTTAATTTAGTATCTCCTGATCTATTACATTTGCTGTTGAAAGAAGAAATATAATAAAAAAGCAATTAAATACGCTACTCGCTATTAAAGCGTTAATTCTGATAATAAATATATTTAAATGTTTAACAGCTACAATTGCTCTTACAAGCATTATTGCAAGGATTTAAGTACAAGTGAGGAAGTAACAACAAACCTCCTCCTACAAATAATTATTATTTCTTGTTGATTTAACAATATTAGGAAATAAAAGCAACACAATGTAAAAAAGCTGAATGAAATATTTGGTGGTAAATACCCACTTAGTTATATAGTTAGTTACAGTCATTTAAACATATCTTAATTACCCAACACACCATTGAGTTTGGCTTGTATTGCCCTCCTATTTATTTGTTTGCTTTTGTATCAAAGTATGTTTGTTTAAGTACGTGGTATTCATGTAAGCCTTCAATTGTTAAAGAAAAAATAAATAATAAAATAAATAAAAAAAGAAAAATGAAAAATTCTCTTTTTAACATAATTATTTTTAATATTTTTTATATTAATTTTATTGTCTGTTTTATGCTTTTAGATAAACAATTATATAATTTTGAATTTTCTTAAAAAATATGAATAAATTTGAATTTTTAAAAATTTTGTGCTGAGGGCGTATGATTTATATTTATTTGGCAGTAATTTTACAAAATTCTCTATAACTTTTTTGTTTTTGAAGCTATTTTCATTATTTTAAAAGATTTCACAAACCACTATTCCAGGCTTTTGTTCCGTCCCAAAAGATTTTTGTTATCTATCCAAGCCTATGTTTATTAAGCCAAGAAATCAAAGTAAATTTATAATAAAAAAAAAATTTAGTTTAATAATTCCCAAAGTTAGACTTTTTTACCTTAAATTGAAGAATTTTATTGAAAAAAAACTTCATGGTTTTTGATAACGAATCAACCCCACTAAAATTTGTAATGGAAATATTCAAACATTAACATTACTTTTAAGTTTAGATAACCATGAAAGAACTTACACTCCTTTTATATTTATACTTCGCCTTACCAATTAATGTATTCCTTGAGCGTTTAATTTAAAGTACTCGCTGCTTTGTGTTACTGTTTGGCATAATATAGTGTGTGATATAAGATGCTTACGTTCAATTAACCTAAACTGCCAGCAATTAAGTTAATTAAAACCTTATACAGACAACCTAAACAGCTAAAGTTTACACGAGTTGGCTAAAGAGCAAGCACTAAGGCAGGAAAGAAAAGAAACTTAAAAGAAAAACAATAATTAAAAATAATTCGCTTACTTCGAACATTGCTCTATGAAATAATAAAACTAAAATAAGCTTTATTTTGTGCTTGTCTATTTAATTAACGAAATTACAAACCATAAATTATCAAACTTACTCAAAGTAGTTTATTTTTTAAATAAGAATTTATTAAAGCCTAATAAAAGAATTTTGTATAATAAAATAATTTTTACTTAAATATGCAGATTTAATTATCATAAATAAAAGTATTTTTATAATACCAAATATACTCACTAGTCTTATGCATTTCAACACAATTTTAACATTCAAGGTCACAGTAACCTTAGACTTATTTTACTTGTCTACCAAGTTGTCATTTTTAATTCATGACTTGTTCTTTCTTTTCTCTGCTGTTTTGTGTCTTATAATACGAGATTGTGTGCGTTTATATTTAACCAAAAATCTAGGCAAAAACTATGGCATAAATTTATTTATTAAATTACTATTCCAACAGTTAACCTCTCATGACCTTGGCGCTTTAGACAAGACATGTAAAATATTAATAATAATTTATAGTCTATCTATACTGCTGGGAAAAAACTAAAGAAAAAATAAAAAAATCATGGCTAAAATTGGAGAAATATTGCTTAAAAATTCATATTCTTTAACAGCACATTCGCTATACAAATTTTGCGGTAAAATATTAGCAATACCTATAGAAATTGTGTTTTAAAATTTTATCCAATTTTCCACAGAAATTTAGCTTTAAAATTTAGCATATTTTCTGAAAAAAATTTTCTTAAAAATTTAGCAAATTTTCTATGGAAATTTTACTTAAAAATTCAGCAAATTTGCTATAGAAATTGCAGCAAATTTGCTATAGAAATTGCAGCAAATTTGCTATAGAAATTGCAGCAAATTTTCTATAGAAATTGCAGCAAATTTTCTATAGAAATTGCAGCAAATTTTCTATAGAAATTGCAGCAAATTTTCTATAGAAATTGCAGCAAATTTTCTATAGAAATTGCAGCAAATTTTCTATAGAAATTGCAGCAAATTTTCTATAGAAATTGCAGCAAATTTTCTATAGAAATTGCAGCAAATTTTCTATAGAAATTGCAGCAAATTTTCTATAGAAATTGCAGCAAATTTTCTATAGAAATTGCAGCAAATTTTCTATAGAAATTGCAGCAAATTTTCTATAGAAATTGCAGCAAATTTTCTATAGAAATTGCAGCAAATTTTCTATAGAAATTGCAGCAAATTTTCTATAGAAATTGCAGCAAATTTTCTATAGAAATTGCAGCAAATTTTCTATAGAAATTGCAGCAAATTTTCTATAGAAATTGCAGCAAATTTTCTATAGAAATTGCAGCAAATTTTCTATAGAAATTGCAGCAAATTTTCTATAGAAATTGCAGCAAATTTTCTATAAAAATTGCAGCAAATTTTCTATAGAAATTGCGGCAAATTTGCTAAGGAAATTTCAGCAAATTTTCTATAGAAATTTCAGCAAATTTTCTATAGAAATTTCAGCAAATTTTCTATAGAAATTTCAGCAAATTTTCTATAGAAATTTCAGCAAATTTTCTATAGAAATTTCAGCAAATTTTCTATAGAAATTTCAGCAAATTTTCTATAGAAATTTCAGCAAATTTTCTATAGAAATTTCAGCAAATTTTCTATAGAAATTTCAGCAAATTTTCTATAGAAATTTCAGCAAATTTTCTATAGAAATTGCAGCAAATTTTCTATAGAAATTGCTGCAAATTTTCTATAGAAATTGCAGCAAATTTTCTATAGAAATTGCAGCAAATTTTCTATAGAAATTGCAGCAAATTTTCTATAGAAATTGCAGCAAATTTTCTATAGAAATTGCAGCAAATTTTCTATAGAAATTGCAGCAAATTTTCTATAGAAATTGCAGCAAATTTTCTATAGAAATTGCAGCAAATTTTCTATAGAAATTGCAGCAAATTTTCTATAGAAATTGCAGCAAATTTTCTATAGAAATTGCAGCAAATTTTCTATAGAAATTGCAGCAAATTTTCTATAGAAATTGCAGCAAATTTTCTATAGAAATTGCAGCAAATTTTCTATAGAAATTGCAGCAAATTTTCTATAGAAATTGCAGCAAATTTTCTATAGAAATTTCAGCAAATTTTCTATAAAAATTTCAGCAAATTGTCTATAGAAATTTTAGCAAATGTTTTGTAGAAATTTCAGCAAATTTTCTATAAAAATTTTGATTTGAAATTTAAGCAAATTTTCTATAGAAACTATGCTTACAGATTTTAACAAATTTTCAATGGAAAATTTTGCTGTAAAATTTCAGCAAAGTTTTTGGAAAATTTTGCATTAAAATTTCAGCAAAATTCCTTGGGAAATTTCAGCAAAATTTTTATAGAAATTTCAGAAATTTTTCTATAGAAATTTCAGCAAATTTTCTATAAAAATTTCAGAAATTTTCTATAGAAATTTTAGCAAATTATGATTCAAATTTTTAACAAATTTTCTATGGAAATTATGCTTAAAGATTTCCGCAAATTTTCAATGGAAATTTTAATCTAAAATTTCAGCAATTTTTTTTTGGAAAATTTTGCTTTAAAATTTTAGCAAATTTCTATAGAAATTTTAGAAAATTTTTTTTAAAAATTTAAGAAAATTTTCTATAAAAATTTCAGAAAATTCTATAAAAATTTCATTAAATTTTCTATAGAAATTTTAGCAACTTTTCCATAAAAATTTCATCAAATTTTCCATTGAAATTTCAGCAAATTTTCCATAGAAATTTCAGAAAATTTTCTATAAAAATTTAGATTTTGAATTTAAGCAAATTTTCTAATGAAATTTTTGCCTTAAGAGTTCAGCAAATTTTGCTGTAAAATTTCAGCAAATTTTCTATAGAAATTTAGTGCTGTATACTTTCAACACATTTCATATATAAATTATGTAATTTTGTCAGTAAATTTTCTAGAAAATTTTTGTTTAAAAAAGAATTTCTAGAAAATTTTTGTTTGCAAATTTTCTAGAGTTTTCCGTCATTTTCTATAAAATTTTTCTTTATATATTAAACAGGTGTAATTATTAAATTCACCTGTTAAGTTTTAATAACTCACAATTAATCATATTTTCCATTAAAATCACTGTATTTATAGTCTGTAAATGCTCATATTTAAAGAGTCTTTAAAAAGAAATTATCCGCCACTGTTTCAGCAAGAAGCCATAATTGTTTAAGTAGATATTTGCAATGTCATAAATGTTGAACACTAATGATAATGGCGCCTCATATTTATCCTGCTTGGATCTTGGCTCATTATATGGCACGAAAACATTAAGTAACACAACTACAAACATTGCAAAAACAATTCTCGCCAACAATGCATTACAATTTAATGGCTTCTTTCTTCAGAGAATATGGCTGGTTAGCGAATGGTTGGTTTCATTTTAATTGCTTTTTTATACAAAACAAAAAATTTATATATATTTTTGAATAAAACATCATGAAAAACTGCAATAAAAAAGAGACAATAAGTACAAGGCAACAAACATTAATTAAAAAATTAAATGACCGTCCATATGGTAAATAGTGGTGGGTGAGACTGCTAGAGTATGTGGCAGATTGCTTATTATGATAGTGTTGTATTGAATCAGTTGCAACAACGAAGCCACAGCAATTGTCCCAGCATTTAAAATTATTGACAATTTACTGCGACTTACAAATGGCCATAACTTAAAGATTTATGGCGAAATAAATAAACATAAAGGCCAACAGCAAAATTTGCAAAACAAATTTAAACCATTTTTTATTTACTTTTATTCTGTTATTTGGTAAATTAATAATCTTTTTATTGTCAAGTAATTTGTTGGCAACAGAAAACTTCACATCATGCTTAATTATATCCAACAGACAACACAAACACACCATCTGCTCACACACATACAACTTAATTTAAATGATAGATTTCAACAAACATCATCTCTTGCAGCAACAACCTCTGCACCCTAATCCCCATAAAGTATCCATGGTAACTGTCAGTGCTGCAAAAGCTGAGCAGCAGCAGCAGCAGCAAAAGAAACAACAAAGGGGCAGGCATCCCAGCCACAGTAGTCTTCACTCATATCAAATTCATGTAATAATTTATCATTGTCATGTACAGTTTATATACCCTGGAGAGATTCCTATATGCTGTCGTTTTCTGTTTTTCTTTTTTTTTTGCATTTGTGTTGCTTGGTTTCAGCATTATTAAAATCCATAAAACGAGAAAGTATTTTGAAAATGAACAAGGTGTAAAATGCACAAAGAACACATTTTAAATTATGACATCAATTTTCTTAGAATTACAAACGTTATTGAAAAAAGCTTTAATATTAAATCAGAACATGGAGAATTTGATGAAATTTCTATAGAAAGTTTTCTGAAATTTCTATAGAAAATTTGCTGAAATTTCTATAGAAAATTTACTAAAATTTCTATAGAAAATTTACTAAAATTTCTATAGAAAATTTACTAAAATTTCTATAGAAAATTTACTGAAATTTCTATAGAAAATTTACTGAAATTTCTATAGAAAATTTACTGAAATTTCTATAGAAAATTTACTGAAATTTCTATAGAAAATTTACTGAAATTTCTATAGAAAATTTACTAAAATTTCTATATATATTTCTATAGAAAATTTACTGAAATTTCTATAGAGAATTTACTGAAATTTCTATAGAAAATTTACTGAAATTTCTATAGAAAATTTACTGAAATTTCTATAGAAAATTTACTGAAATTTCTATAGAAAATTTACTAAAATTTCTATATATATTTCTATAGAAAATTTACTGAAATTTCTATAGAGAATTTACTGAAATTTCTATAGAAAATTTACTGAAATTTCTATAGAAAATTTACTGAAATTTCTATAGAAAATTTACTGAAATTTCTATAGAAAATTTACTGAAATTTCTATAGAAAATTTACTGAAATTTCTATAGAAAATTTACTAAAATTTCTATATATATTTCTATAGAAAATTTACTGAAATTTCTATAGAAAATTTACTAAAATTTCTATAGAAAATTTACTGAAATTTCTATAGAAAATTTACTGAAATTTCTATAGAAAATTTACTGAAATTTCTATAGAAAATTTACTGAAATTTCTATAGAAAATTTACTGAAATTTCTATAGAAAATTTACTGAAATTTCTATAGAAAATTTACTGAAATTTCTATAGAAAATTTACTGAAATTTCTATAGAAAATTTACTGAAATTTCTATAGAAAATTTACTAAAATTTCTATATATATTTCTATAGAAAATTTACTGAAATTTCTATAGAAAATTTACTAAAATTTCTATAGAAAATTTACTGAAATTTCTATAGAAAATTTACTGAAATTTCTATAGAAAATTTACTGAAATTTCTATAGAAAATTTACTGAAATTTCTATAGAAAATTTACTGAAATTTCTATAGAAAATTTACTGAAATTTCTATAGAAAATTTACTGAAATTTCTATAGAAAATTTACTGAAATTTCTATAGAAAATTTACTAAAATTTCTATAGAAAATTTACTAAAATTTCTATATATATTTCTATAGAAAATTTACTGAAATTTCTATAGAGAATTTACTGAAATTTCTATAGAAAATTTACTGAAATTTCTATAGTAAATTTGTTAAAATTTCTATAGTAAATTTGCTAAAATTTCTATAGGAAATTTGCTAAAATTTCTATAGGAAATTTGCTAAAATTTCTATAGGAAATTTGCTAAAATTTCTATAGGAAATTTGCTGAAATTTCTGTAGCAAATTTGCTGAAATTTCTATAGCAAATTTGCTGAAATTTCTATAGCAAATTTGCTGAAATTTCTATAGCAAATTTGCTGAAATTTCTGTAGCAAATTTGCTGAAATTTCTATAGCAAATTTGCTGAAATTTCTATAGCAAATTTGCTGAAATTTCTATAGCAAATTTGCTGAAATTTCTATAGCAAATTTGCTGAAATTTCTATAGCAAATTTGCTGAAATTTCTATAGCAAATTTGCTGAAATTTCTATAGCAAATTTGCAGAAAATTTCTATAGCAAATTTGCTGAAATTTCTATAGCAAATTTGCTGAAATTTCTATAGCAAATTTGCTGAAATTTCTATAGTAAATTTGCTGAAATTTCTATAGTAAATTTGCTGAAATTTCTATAGTAAATTTGCTGAAATTTCTATAGTAAATTTGCTGAAATTTCTATAGTAAATTTGATGAAATTTCTATGTAAATTTGTCGAAATTTCTATAGTAAATTTTTCGAAATTTCTATAGTAAATTTGTCGAAATTTCTATAGCAAATATGCTTAAATTTCTATAGCAAATTTGCTGAAATTTCTATAGCAAATTTGCTGAAATTTCTATAGCAAATTTGCTGAAATTGCTATAGGAAATTTGACGAAATTTCTATAGCAAATTTGCCGAATTTTCTCTAGCAAATTTGCAAAAATTTGGGAAATTTTTTAAAATTTCTATAGGAAATTTAATGAAATGTCCATAGGGAATTTGCTGAAATTTCTAGACATTTTTATAGAAAATACAACTTATATTTTTAGTCACACTTTTACAATTTTTAACAAATTGATCGATTTTGGTTACAATTAATACTTCTAAAGGATAAATCAAAATTGTGTAAATAAAAACAGAGAAATGTAATTTTTTGTCTTTTAACCACGACTCGTTTTTACTTTATGTGTCTTTTCAAATTTGGGGCTAAAAATGATTGTGGGTTTTTTTTTTTTTTTTTGTTTGCAGCCACTCATTAAATGGCGATTTTCGGTGCATTTCTAGACTTTTGTGGATGTTGTTGTTGTTATTTTGTTATTGAAGCGTTAATTTTCATATAAAATCAACAAAAAAATGTGTATGCAACAGTTCTGCTGTTCTCTTTTATGTTGAATGTCATGGTTTTCTAACCACTTGTTATGTCTAGTGTAACAAATTTATCCACATTAATTTTTTAGCCCAACCACTTACCACTGACTATTTGACTGTTCGCTACCTGGTTTGTTTAAAACCAAAATTGATTTCGGCATTGATTTGATGGAAATTTGATTGAAATTCGATGTATTCGAGAGTATTTTTTTATATTTTATTTTGTGGCGCAGATTTAACTTTTTTGTTTTAAATTTTTATGCTGAATTATATGGTTTTCGTTTTTGCTTTTACATTTGCTGTCATTTGCAAACACCAGTGATTTATTATAAATGATATAGTTTCTGAGTGGTAAATATACAAATGCCTTGCCATTTACAGTTAAATTGTAGAATTTATAAACTACAAATTTCAAGTGAAAGTTTGTTTGAGAAGAAAAAATTGAATAAATATTAAAATTTTTTCATAATAAAATATTATTTAATGGTTATTTCCAAGAAAGTGTATAAATTTAAAGTGTTTTTTATTAAATGCTTTTTAAATGGTGTTGCTAGGCACAAAATTTAGCATACAACAGCATATTTTGTAAAATATTTCATTAATTAATATTAATCATACGCACAGATGCACCAACATTTTTAAATTGAATGTATTAGAAGAAAAAATTATATTTTTTTTAGCTAAACTAAAGCAATTGATTGCAAAAACTATAAATGAAAAAAGGCTTAATAAAAACTAAAACATTTTTTTATTTAAATCGAGTTGACAAAATTTCTATCTTATTTCTTTTCTATCTTTGCTTTAAATACGTGATAGAATTTTTCTTCCCTGTAGAAATGCAACTTGAGGCATTATTGCATTTTCTTAAATATTTAACATTTGTCATCACTGCACAACAAGTTGTTAATTGCTAAAGTCAACCCCTAAAGTAATGTGTTTAATTAACTCAACTTAAAAAGTTACAATCAGCACGACACTCACTTACCTTTGTTGAATTATGAAATCAAATAACTTGCAACCAGAGATTTTCCAATTGTGTTAAATTTTCAACAAGAAAAACGCAGAACGCAAAGATAATTAAGCTAATTAGTGAAAGATAATAAAGGCATAAGGGAGCTGAAAATATGATTGAGATTTAAATAGAATATTAAAAGGATATATTATTAACAATATGAAAAGGGCTTGATTAAAAGTGGATTTTGAAAAAATAATATTTTCAATTTAATTTTTTTTGTTTCGAAATATGTTTGTTTTAAAATACTTGAAGTGAGGCAATCGTAGGACTGCTTTAATTTTTTTTCATAATTGCCTTTTAAAACCTTAAATCTTGTTTTTTGTTTGATAGTTAAACCTTTAAAAAAAACTTCATGTGGAAGAGATGTTATGACAGTTATTCTGCAACTAGTTGTTAGTTAATATTAATCATACGCTCTAGGTATGAAGTTTAAAAAAATAAATTTAGGCAGTTTAATCTACTTCAAATAAATTTATTTTTATGTTCCTAATTTACTAAAATTTACAATTTCGATGGAGAATCAATTAGAAAATCATTGCTTGTATTTTTGACAACTTCACAACCCATATTTTGATGTAAGATCGCTTTTATTAGTTTTATTTCGATTAAATATTAAATATATTCGCTGTTTATTGTTTTTCCTTTTTACCTATTTTATATGAGTCATGTTATGCTCATTCTAAACAACCGTGGACACAGCCCTGTTGTTGCCTTATTTCAGGCGGATTAACTGGTATGATACCCGGCATTGACTATTGTTTCATTTGTGTTATCTCCATGATGCATAAGACTCTATTATGAATCAACGAAGAACTTAATCAGAAACTCATGGCAAAATTTGTAGAGCAGCTACTTTCTGTCACACGTTTGCCGTTGTTCTCTATTGTGCAATGTTCGGAACCTATCATGTCTAAGACTTTCTTATGTCCAAATTTTATGTCAAATTGAACCCTCTAGAGAATGCGTTAAGTCCGTAACATCAACTTAATTCGACATTTCAACCCTTCAATTAAAGATATATCGAGGATTTTATCCCTTATTCCTAAAATAACTGCCTCAACTAGATGTCCAGAATTTAAATTCATTCACTCAATGAGTGCTATTATTTAAAGCTGGTGCAGATGTACCAAAAATTTTGCCTATTACTAATGTAGGGGGTATATTTATGCAAACCGCTTCTTTAATGGGTCCCCTTTCCTATCCCCTTCTGTCCGCAATGATTATATGCAACCGACTTGTAATTTACGTCAACCACCAGCCTTTGCTATTGACTTTAGTGATTTCAGACTGCTGATTGTTAACTGTCGGTCTTCTCTCTCATCATGGCATCTCCAGTAATTCCTAGCATTTGTCCAAGGCTCAGATCGCCATTACAATCACGTTTAACAAGTTTCTTTCTGTGGTCTTAAGCCTGATGCTAGCCAGCGCCTCTTCTAGGCACAGCCTGCAAGTAACATCTTCTTTGATTTTCATTCTGGCTAGAAGATAGTTAAAATTTTCATAACCTGTCACTTCCAGCTTAAGGTACTTTTACTACATCTGAGTACCTCACTGGCCCACCTGCCAAGGAGCTCTTTGAGTACCATTGGGGCCTGTCTACACCATTCTTGGTTTATCGAGTTCAGCTATTGTAGGACCTTCCCTTGTATTAGGCCATTTTCCAGTGCTACTCTGGGTTCTGGTCTGGATAATTTAATTTTTTCCACTTATAAAAATTATATTCAACTTAAAAAAAACGTATATAAACCGCGATTTCTGAAGAGTTCTTATTGTAAACAGAATAATTAATAATTATACAAAGAAGGCAAGTTTAAAATAAATAACATTAACAAGAACTAGATTTTTTGCACATTAGTTTTTATATTACGGTTTTCATCGTATAATAAATGCTGCACGCACGTATTTAAATCATAATATAAAATAAAACTGGTAAATGTTTAAAGCCTTAAAAGTCAACTTTCAATAACCTTTGAAAATTTTTCAATCGCTTTCATATGACAGCATCTATAGAGATTTTTGTCAAATAATACCCCTATTAATATCACTTATACGCTCTAGGTATACAATTTTTCCCTTTTTACTTATTTAATGTTATTTAATAAATTGTAATTTATTTTTACACAAATATGTTAATCTCTTGATAAATTAATATGTCACTTATAATTAAATTTTTAATATGATTTAAATAATGTTTTATTTACATATATTTAATCGTTTTTATTTTTATATTTTTAAAACGTTTCAATATCATGTGTTTAATAGAGATTATGTATATTGAAACAAAATATTATTTGTAAATACTATTGTAATGATTAATTACATAATAGTTTATGTACACAATATAATAAAAGGTTTAAATTGTGTTAATTTATTACAAAATACATAATAAAATAATATATTTATATTAATTTATTTAATTTTAAATAAGATAACGGGTATGTGCAGGATAATGGGTGAGCATAATTTTACTTGATAAGAATAATACTAGATTTATCAGTAAAAAATGTAAAATATTTCATGCATATTAATATCGAGGAACACATAGAATAAATCTTGCTGAAAAATAAAAAGGTTTTAATTTTTAATTTTTTTTTTTAAATCACATTTCCTTCTATCTTTCTATGAATCACGTGGGAAGGTAGAAAGAAGAAAACCCGTAAGTTAGAAATCAAGCAGTACTAAAAAACTGCATCATTTCAAGATTTTGTTGTTGTATCGGTTAGTTATCTTCACACCCTCCCTATTTTTATTTTCTTTTTTTTGCCTTCATTTAAATTTTAACTTCTACTACAATTAAAACTTCTTCAACCTTATAACATTTTAAGCGTACTTCAAAATTTTTTAAAACTAAAACCCTCGCAGATCTTAAGAAAAAACGATATAAAAATTACAAGCACTGTGGCGTATGATTAATACTAATTTATGGATTGTATAAGATAAACCTTAATAACTTTTTGATAACATATAGTTTTCTTGAAATAAAAATTTCTTGTAACAACAAATATATTACTTCTTTAAGAGAAATATAGCGAGGACAATCATTAGAATCAAATGGGCCCAAAAATAAAAAATAAAAAGTATTTATATTAAAAAAATCTAATAACTTGAACAGATAACAAGATAAAAAATAATACTTAAAGTTTCTTATAGACAGTTTCTTAGGAACGGAAACAACAACCAAAGGTTTGTAACGAAATCCTTAGTTTCTATGATTTTGTAAGGGCAAGATTAAAAACTACAGCCAATGAAAATGAACTTGTTTATTTTATTAAAAATTCTAATATTTTTTCTTGCTGCTTGCCACCCTTTAATCATTTTTTTTTATTTATTAAAAAAAATCTCAATATAAATTACAAATACTTAATATAAATACCAAATCAAGTTTGTATTACAGAAACTTCATCCCTTTTATCGTTTCGTTACAGTCTTTTTGCTCGTCATAATTGTTTGCAACAAACCGCTGGATAATGTGAAAGTTCAATTAATATTTTAAACACAATTCAATTTAAGTAAATAATTCATGAACAGATTTAAATATAAAACTAACAAATAAAATATTCCAATTGCATTAAACAAACACAAAGGCAACAAACAAAGTTAATAATAACTGACGTATAATTAATAATAATTATTTTCAAGGGAACGGATTAGTTATTTTAATTCGGAAAGATTAAAATAAAATAAGAAATTTTATATAAAAATGTTCAACTTTTTTAAAACTAAATTTCTTTTGCACTTTATTTCATTAAAAAAATAAAATTCGCCTTTTTGCTATAATATCCCCTAAAGGGAATTTTTTTTAACTAAGGGAAATTTTTTAAATTTTGTTAAATTATTTTTGAAAATTAAGATTTATTGATAAAAAAAAATTTAACAAAGGAAAAAGTTGCATTTAAAAAAATTGCCCACAAAGGGGTTTTTTTAACAATAAAATTTTTTAAGTTTAGCAAAGCTCTGCCTGATCATAAGTGTGATGCTGAAAATAAGCGCACTAGATAATGTAGGAACATAATTTTCCCAAACAAATTATTTTTATAGAAAATACCCCTTTTAGGGAAATTTTTTCTAGGCCAGGCAAAGAGGTATCCTAATGTTCTACCCTAAGTTTATTTTGTAAGAAAATATAAAAAAAACATAACATTCGCCTTCCAACGATAAAATCTCTCAAATGAATATTTTTTAAAGGGAAACTTTTTAACATTTTGTTTTTTTTGCAAATTAAGAATTTTTTTTTTTTGTGAAAATTCCCCTTTTAGGAAATTTTTTCTAGAACAGGGAAATTTGCAAAAAAAAAAGTACATTGATGTTCTACCTTCTATTTAGTTTATGAGAAATTATAAAAAACCAAAAACTTCGCCTTTTTGCTATAATATCCCCTAAAGGAAATTTTTTTATTTAAGGGAAATTTTTTAAATTTTGTTAAATTATTTTTGCAAATTAAGATTTATTGATAAAAAAAATTAATAAAGGAAAAAGTTGCATTTAAATAAAATTGCCCACAAAGGGATTTTTTTAAACAATAAAATTTTTTAAGTTTAGCAAAGCTCTGCCTGATCTTAAGTGTGATGCTGAAAATAAGCGCACTGGACGTCTGGACAATGTAGGAGCATAATTTTCCCAAACAAATTATTTTTATAGAAAATACCCCTTTTAGGGAAATTTTTTCTAGAACAGGTAACGAGGTATCCTAATGTTCTACCCTAAGTTTATTTTGTAAGAAAATAAACAAAAACATAACATTCGCCTTCCAACGATAAAATTTATTAAAGGAATATTTTTTTATAGGGAAATTTTTTAAAATTTTGTTGTTTTTTTTTTTTGTTTTTTTTTTTTTGAAAATAATTAATTAGGAAAGATTAAAATTAAATAAAAATTTCCCACATTTTTAAACTAGGGATTTTCTCAGATCAGTAATGTTATATAAATTTTTGTACTTTATTTCATTAAAAAAATTATCTTAGGAAAATTTCTCTTAAAGGGAAATTTTATTGAATATCACTTAATTCGGAAAAAAATATCTCAAAATTTTTCTTAAGGGGAAATTTTTGTAATGAAGGAACATTTTTAAAATCTTACAAAATTTTAATTAAGCACTTAATTTGATTCCCCTTTTAGGGAAATTTTTTCTAGAACAGGAAAATTTGCAAAAGAGATATATTGATGTTCTACCTTCAATATAGTTTATAAGATATTATAAAAAACTTAAAATTCGCCTTCTTGCTACAATATCCCCTAAAGGGTATTTTTTTATCTAAGGGAAATTTTTAAAATTTTATTGAATTGAAAAAGTAAGTTTTAATTATAAAAAAAGATAATAAAGGATAAAGTTACATTTGAATAAAAATTTCCCTTAAAGGATTTTTTTATAATAACAAAAGAAATTTCTGAAATCTCGCGAAGCTATGCTAGCTATTTTAATTAGGAAAGATTAAAGTAAAACACAAATTTTACATAAAAATTGACCATATTTTTAAACTAGGGAGTTTTTGTTCAGATCAATAACTATATATAAGTGTTTTTTACACTTTATTTCATTCACAAATTATTTTAGTAAGGGAAATTTCCCTTAAAGGGATTTTTGGTTGAAAATTAATAAATTTAAAAAATACCCCAAAAATTTCCTTCAAGGGAAAATTTTTTGAAAATTTCAAAATCTTAGAAAATTTTCATTAAGCACTCAATTTGTGATTGAGACCATTAACCATTTCTCCAAACGATATTTTTTTTGAAAATTCCCCTTTTAGGGAAATTTTTTCTAGAACAGGGAAATTTGCAAGAGAGGTATATTGATGTTCTACCTTTAATTTAATTTATAAGAAATTATAAAAAACATAAAATGTATCTGCAAGGCGATTTTTATGTTATTTTGTAATTTTTTCCCCCTAAAGGGAATTTTTTATCTAAGGTAATTTTTTAAAAATTTTAAAAAGATTTTTTATCTAAGGGAATTTTTTAAATTTTGTTTAATTTTTTTGCAAATTATGATTTCCTTACAAAAAATAATTGAAAAAGAAAAAACTTACATTTAAATTAAATTTCCCTTAAAGAATTTTTTTTAACAATAAAAGACATTTTTTAAATCTAGTAAAGCTATGCCTGGTCATGGGTGTGATGCTGAAAATAAGCGCACTGGGCGTCTAGATAATGTAAGAGTACAATTTAAAAAAAAAAAAAAAATTTTATAGAAAATTTCCCTTTTAGGGAAATTTTTTCTAGAACAAGAAAAGAGGTACATTGATGTTCTACCTTCAATTTATTGTGTAAGAAAATATAAAGAAAACGTAAAATTCGCCTTCTAGCTATAATATCCCTAAAAGGGATTTTTTATATAAAGGAATTTTTTTTTTAATTTTTGTTGAATTCTTTTTGCAAGGTAAAAAATTTTCATTATAAAAAATAATTAAAAAATAAAAAAGTTACATTTAAATAAAATGTACCTTAAAGGGATTTTTTTAAATAATAAAAAATATTTTTTAAATTTAGCAAAGCTATGTCTGGTTATGAGTGTGGTGTTGAAAATGAGCGCACTGAGTTTTTAGCTAACATAGGAACACAACATATATTCATAAAATCCGAAACCTTCTTTGATTTTTTGGGAAATAAAAGAAAAACTGTTTATTTCCCCTTACGAAGTCACAGCTCTGTTACTAAATTCTGCTAAAAGTAGTAGGATCGTTTTTCATTTTTAAAAAAGTAATAAAACCGCTTTCGTAAAGAATCGCTTTATTTGTTAGCAGTGCTAAGGATGAGTCTGGTTCCTAGCTGGAGTTGCACTTGTCTCCTCATTGTAAATCTGTCTTATGGCTTAGACAGACGAAGCATTTTATCATGCTGCCTAGGTGAACATCCCCAAAGGCTGCTCTGACTCAATGCAGCTGATGTCATTTAAAGGAGATGAGATGATTTAAAGGACATTGTGGTGTTCAGTGCCTTAATAAAAGCAGAGATGAGAAAATATAGATTTGGCGAACAGCTTGTTTGGATATCAGAGAATATCGTAGATTAAAATTCCTCGCAGGTTATTTATTGAATTCGAGGGATGTACATACATGTATGTTTTCCCACATCCTTTGTATCTCAAGACCCTGTACAGGTTTGTGCAAAATATCCTATGGGTCGCTGGTTTTAAGCCTCTTGATAATGTTGAAAAATGTTTGTACATTTATGCCACTCAAGTTAAAGTTTTAGCTCTAATTATATTTTTATTGTATTATTTTGTATAGCATACTTTTTGTTGCTTTTACTGTTGCCTACTTTTAGACATTTATATATTTTTTTAATTTATTTATTTGGTTTAACCTTGTTTTTCTATTATTTTATTCTATTACATTTCGCTGACATGCGGCCAACAATATGTTGTTTTATTTTAACGCCTTTGACTTGGTCTTTAATTTACACAAAATTTAAAATTTATTATTTTAATTGCTAACGGAAAATGTTCTTTAATTTCTTGTTTTATTATCGTTTTCCAGTTCCAAGCTTTTTGCTACCGAAAATAAGTAAAACAATTTTTTTTTTCTATATCTATAATAGTTTGTTGTTGTATGAAAATATTTATTACCAACAATGCTGAACTTTTTATTTATTTTTAGTTTCTTTTTTTCCACTAGTTAGTTGTGTGTGTCAAGTGTGTTGTGTATTTGAAACTTATACGGTCATGTGTCAAAAAGCCTCATTTAAAGTAAAATAGAAAAAAAAATGTCAAGTTGTTTTTTCCTCAATGTGGTTTAAGGGCTGTTGTAATGTGTAAGTGCACTGTGTGTGCGTGTGCGTATACGTATGCGTGTGCATATGTATGGGTTTGCATGAGATTTCCCCCAACACTTTACAACTTTTTCTTTAAACTAGTATGCACTTTGAAACTATAAATGCTCACAATTTTAGTTTTTCTTAGGAAAAAAAAACTAACTACAACTACACTCCGGTTTAATTGAATAGACTCACCAAATTTTTATTATTTAGCAGACTAAATAAAATTTTGAAATTTCATTTTTGGAACAAAAGTTTTACTAGCAGCTGATATAACATGTTGCATCTGTTGTATTCAAGTAAGCGTCAGTGTGCAACTTTTTTTGTCCACAACAACCAGCAATTGACACCAATTCCCTAAATTCTTGTAACACAACATACAGATAAAACTTGTTTACAAGCATAAGGCGGAGTAGATGAAAACACCTCTTTATATTTTACTTGTTTTTTTTTTCTCATAATATTTCTCAAGAAATTGCACTTGGCCGTTGGCAGTAAATCCACTCATTTCTATACCTTTTCTGTAGCACACTTTCAGGCAAACTTATAGCAATGCTTTTTGCCCAGCTGCTTGGGGTTTTTAGTTGTTCAGGAAAAAAGTATTCCATTAAAGTTTAGTTTTTTATTTGCTTGCTTGCTTGTTTCACTTGAAAACAAACCAGGTTAATGATACTGGGTTTTTAGCTGTTTGTTTTATGAGAAAAATTTTTTAATATAAAAAAAAATAAAACTTTATGTTGGTTTTGTAAAATACAAAATACACAAACTTTTTACACAAATGCAAGAAAATATTTCTAGCAATAAACATACAATAGTATTACCATTGTTAAGTTGCACAAGGTCATAACATAGCCACAGTCATCATTAAGGCAATTGAAAGCAAATGTCAAACAATTTTAAATGTTGTACTTATGCAGAGCAAATATTAGAATAAAAATAAAAAAGAAACAGAAATAGATATAGAAATAGAACATAAAAGAGTGTAAAAACCACCGCTTACTAGAAAAGTAAGACAGCAAGACTTTGTAACAGGAAATTAAAAAATTCAAAGAAATATATTTTTTTTAAATACCTTAACGTATGATTAATATTAATTATGAGGTTGGTCTAGGAAAACTTAAATAATTCCTAAACTAAAACTAAATTTAACTCCAGTGATATTGAATATTATACTCAACATATTGAAAGAAAACAAAAATTGAAAAATTTATAAATATAATTTTGCTAACAAATTTTATTTTTTAATTTATTGTAGCAGATATTTTATATAAAGTTTTTATTATAAACACAATGACAGTTTATGTTAATATTTTTTAAGCAATGGATCTTTTTATTTCCTAACATAATCTCTTCAATGCTCAATACATTTAGCCAAGCGTCCTTTTAGTTTTTTCTTTCCCTCAAGTCTCTCAAAAGAGGCTTTTGTTTAAATGATAACTTTTTGTCTTAAAGTGCAGCTAATTCTTAAAATGTTGGAGAGAAAGAAGTAGACATAAGGGTATAAATATCGAGAGTATACTGGGAGTTGTGCCATTGTGCCTACTACCGATGTGTAGGAACGCTCACATTGTCTTGTTGAAACAGTCAGATGAGTTTGTCTTTTGCTTCAAATTAATATTGAATCTGTTCAGAGCTATGAATAGTATACGCCAATAATATATTTACTCTTTTCAAAGTTATCTATGTGAATGACAGCTCGAGTATGCCAAAAAAGTCCCTGTTGGCCGACAGACCTAAATTAGCCTCCTTTTCACACTATCACACTGTGAAATCCACTGCTTTGGTCTATTCATTGATCCTTGCCGTATTGTGATGGAACCATATTTGGCCCACAGTTACAAAGCAGCACAAAAACAAATTTGTTTTGAGTCTGAACAAATCCAAAAAGTGGTTTGAGATTATCATACGGTTGCTCTTATGTTTTAGTGTGATCAAGCAATATAGGGATAGCTTTTTCATATTACAAAATTTAAGCAAAATGTGATATACCCTCTCGTTTGAGATGCCTAGAATGTGAGCCACCTTACGCACGTTTATTTTCTGATCGTCCCATTTGCTTCCATCGATTTCATTGACTAATTCTGCAGCGAACACCTCATCTTCATTTGTGCGGATATAACCAGCCAAATAGCCCAAATAAAACTTTAGATTTAAGGATTTTGAAAGTTTAAAACTAAAGTATAAATACATTATTTTAATGTTTTTAAATCATAAATTTTTAAAAATAATTTTTCAAGTTTTAAATTAAAATTCTTTGATCTATTTCATTAAGGCCCATTACTATAACTTACCTTTAGCTAAAGTTAGGATTTTGTTGTAACTATAAATAGTTATTCATTATTAAAAGTAAGTTAAATCCCACTTTTAATTTTCACGTACTATAAATATATAATATAATATATAAGTTATAGCAATGAGCATTATCCTTGTCGCTCCAACTACTTGTCGCTCCAACAAAATCCTAACTTTAGCTAAAGGCAAGTTATGATATTGGGCCTACTTTTTTATTGGAAAAAAAAATATTTTAGTAATAAAACCTTTAACTTTTTGAATGCAAATAAGGAAAATTTATAAAAAATGTTTTGGCATTCGTAGCGTATGATTGATATTTATTTGAAAGTTTCATTAGAAAACTTCAAATAACTTTTAAACTAAAAACCGCAGAACAATAAAATAAGATGATATTGAAAGTTAAGAGATGCGCTTTAAAAAAAAAAAATATTTGAAAAAAATATTTTTTAAACTGATTCTTTATAAATTTTAAAAAACTATTTAATTTTAAAAAATAAACATTTAAAAATTTTCAAGTTCTTGGAAATTTACAGATTTCTAATAGTTACAAAAACATTATTTATTGTTATCTATGTTTGTTTTTTAGTGTTACGATAAAAATTCCCTTTTTTCCTTTCAAATTTTATAAAATATTCCTGGTATTTTATAGTAAGAAGACGTCTTACCTCGTTTCAGGCTTTTAAACTTCACTTGTGAACGATATATAACCTTGAATCTTTGAAATTCGAAATTTCTATTCAATTTAAATTTCCATTTCTTTTTGTTTTATTTCATTAAATTTAAAACGTTCTAATTGCAAATGCTAATAATTTGTATAAAATTATTTGGAACATCATGTCATATGATTAATATTGATTTAAAGATTTCTCTAGAAAAATTAAAATAACTTTTAAACTAACAACAGCAACTAGATAAAATAAAATATATATAGTGAAAGTTCAGTAATGCAAGCTTTAAATAACGTAAATAAAACTTATTAAAACAGATTAGTTATTAAATAAAATTTAAGCAAAATGTAATATACCCTCTTGCTTGAGATGCCTCTATTCGGAGCCACTTTATGAATTTTTATTCTCTGATTGTCCCATTTCCTTCCACGGATTTCATCGACTTATTCTAAAGCGACCACCTCTTTTCAGGCAACCTAAAAATTTTTCCTCTTTTGCGCTGGCACAACCAACCAAATAACCCAAATAAAAATTTAGTTTTAAGTATTTTTAAAGTATAAAAGTAAATTATAAATAACTTATTTTATGTTTTAAAATCATAAAATTAAAAGAAAAAATATTAACCTTTTAAGTTTGATTGTCTTCAATTAAATTCATTGATTTATTTCACAAAATTTATTGAAAAAAAAAAAATTATTCTAGTGATAAATCCTCTAACTTTTTAGATGCAAATAATGAAAATTTATGAAAAATATTTTAGGCAACTGTAGCGTATGATTAATATTTATTTGAAGATTTCATTAAAAAACTTCAAATAACTTTTGAACCAAAAACTGCAGAAACATAAAGTAAACTGATATTGAGAGTTAAGAGATGCCCTTTTAAAAAAATTGTCAGAAAAAATTATTTTTTAAAAAAATTCTTTACAATTCTTAAAAAATAATTAAAGTTTAAAAAATATACATTTAAAAATTTTCTAGTTCTGTAAATGTACAGTTCTGGAAATGTACAGATTTCTAATAATTACAAAAACAATATTTATTGTTGAATATGTTTAGTTTTAGTATTATGAAAAAAAATCCCTTAAAATTGTATAAAATATTCCTGGTATTTTATAGTAAGGAGACGTCTTACGCCGTGGCAGACTTTTAAAAGTCACTAGTGATAGATATTCAGCCTTTTTTATTATATTATTTAGTCTTTGAAATTCGAAATTTTCACTCATTTTAAATTTCCATTTCTTGCTTTATTTCTTTAATATTTAATACTAATTACAAATGCTAAGAATTTGTATAAAACTATTTGCAACATCATGTCGTATGATTAATATTGATTTAAAGATTTCTCTAGAAAAATTAAAATAACTTTTAAACTAACAACTGCAGCTAGATAAAGTAAAGTGATAGTGAAAGTGAAGTCATGCAAGCTTTTAATAAGGTAAATAACACTTATTATAAGAGATTAGTTATTAAACAACATTTTCAAGAATCTAAAATAATTATAAAATTTAAAAACAAAATTAAAAATTTCTGTAGTTTTTGGTCTGAAATGTGCAGTTTTGTATTAAATATTTGTATTTGTTCTATATTATATAAAAAAAAACAAATTTAAAAAAATTGTTTTTTTAATACCTTTTTTACCATTTGATAAAAATTTATGGAATTTTATCTTAATTTGCTTTTAAAGCAAACTTTTATGTTCTGTGAATTCCCAGATTTTTTTTCAATTTACTGTTTAAAGCAAATTATGGAGTTTGCAGCCTAATAAAAATGACCAGATAGTTATCGAAAGCCTACCTTAAGGCTTATTTATTACCCCATTATTAAGGATATCTATTCAAAAACATAATTTTACTAACCAAAAAAAAACCTATAAAAGCCTAAACTGTTTTTTCTTTTTATTTTTAAACTCTTATTTTAATACTATTAAAAAAATTTAAAATTGGTCATTGCTCTTTTGCTTGTCTTCTAACAAAATCGAATAAAATTTAAAAATCCCTACAACAAAAAAATCTTTACCAACTTTTTGCTCAAGGCAATAATATTAAAGTGTACGAGTATCTGACAGCACAACTTCTTCAATATTATTATGCTAATTTAAATGTTGTTGAATATTTAACCCTGTTTTCAAACTATAAATTTATTTATATGTAAAGCAAAAAAAAGAAATATCTGCTTACTTTGGCATAATTTTTCTTTCTCTCTAGTCTGTTAGCCTTTGTGTCTTTAGAATATCTTGTTGTCAATGGTATGTAAAGCATACTTTACGCGTTCTTAAACATCAACTCTGTTTGGGTTTAACTAAATGTGAATATTAAATAAGTTTGTTTGTTTTAATGGCTTTGACTTTATTATTGCCTATTTCTAGGAGGCAGAAGACAGTCTAAGAGATGGTGAAAAAGAGAGAGATAGAGAGAAGGTGTCTATGCTAAATTTATTAAATTTACAGCAAGTATTTATTACTAAAGTTATGAATTATTCATTTCTTTTAAAATAATTGATGATGAGGAACATTTATTTTTTTTTTTTGCTTTTTACTTAATATAATTTATAAAAAAAAAACTTTTTAAAATAATGGAAATAATACTTAGAAAAGCTGTAAATAAATAAAATACTAGAAATAAGTTTTAAACTAAAATATTTATATTATAATAAAATATTACACACTGTGTAATTTTTTAAATCATGGCAAAATAATCATATACGGACACCACTAAGTCATAAAAGACCAAAAAAAAAGACCCCTGTCTCCCTGTTTTGCCCAAAGGCCTCCAGGTTTTTTTTTATGGGCCCTCAAAGATGTGGGGCCTCGATGTCATTTTTGCAAAAAAAATGATCATTTCCTCAAGCTCATATTTTGCAAACCGTTGAAATTTTGATATACTCTCTGAGGCAAAGTTGTAGCTCTTGTAATAAAAAACAAAACTTGTTAACATATAAAATCAAAAAAACTTCATCTTCAAGGTCAAAATCGCAAAAAACTTTAAAAAATTCGATTATTTTTACCTTTTTTTCCCCTGTTCAGGTCCCTAGGTAGCAAACCGTTCAAAATTCAAGGAAACAATCAACTACAAAAATGAACCTAAGATCTTAATAAACAACTTTCTAGAACATATGAACTTCCTAGGAATGATTCTTAACACCGTTTAGGTAGCTCTTAAGTAGCCGGTAAATTTTTCACCTTTGCGGCTACTTTTTTGGTCTTTTATCACGTAGTGGTGTCCGTATATGGTTATTTTTTTCCGTGTTGCACTGTGTTATAATAAAATATTTAAAAAACTTTACTAACGTATGATTAATATTAATTAGGCAGTAATTTTTTAAAATGTTTTTTAACTGAATGACCGTAAAAGCTATTTGTAAAATAGAAGTTGCGTATTAAAGTCAACTAATTATAGTTTAAAGGAATGTACAATATGGTTTAGATAATTGGCAAACACGCTTTAAATATGGCTCCAATGTTATAAAAATATAATTTTTTGAATATTTAATTTAATTAAATTTTTTAACATATATTTATCTGAGTTTGGTTGGCTAAAAAGATGATGTTTACAACTAAAACACTACCCGAAGTAGATACACAGTCTAAGAACGTTGAAGACGAATGTAGCGAACCAGAAAATGCATTACATTTTGCTAGTGTCTAGTTAAATTCTTCTCCATTTTTTTTAATTAATTGCACAATTTGCAAAAAAAAAATATTATTTCAGCTCAAGCTAAGCCTATCTTTAACAATTCATTTGTAACTACACTAACGTATGATTAATATTAATTAGACAGTTTTTTTTACAAAAATTATAATAAATTGGTGACCGCAAAAGCTATTTGTTTAAAATAACTCTCCTATTAAAGCCAACAAGTTTAAGTTTATTTTTTATTATTTATTTTTTTTAATTCATAAATGGGAATTAATAATTTAAAAAAATGGGACCATCAAAAACGGACTGCTTTTAGAGACTTATCTATAATATCGGGTTGATAAGTTTTAAAGGCCGATGTTAAATGTGAACCAAACCTAAACGTCAAGATTTTTTTTTGCATTTAATTTGACATTTCTCAATTTCAAACTAACTCAATTTGAATCATGGAGCAATGGTTAGAATGGTGGCAAGAAATGGCAACAGTGGATGATAAATTTTGGAAGAATATTATCTTCAGTGATGAGGCACATTTTCACCTCAGTGGATTCGTCAATAGGCAGAATTTCCGCATTTGGGCGAATGATAATCCAAGAGTGATTGTCGAAAAACCAATGCACCCACAAAGAGTGACAGTTTGGTGCGGTTTATGGGTTGGCGGCATCATCGGGCCTATTTTTTCCAAAATGAGGCCGGTCAGGCAATTACTGTGAATGGTGTTCGCTATCGTGAGATAAGGAATTTTTTATGGCCCGAATTGGAAGATATGGATGTGGACGATATGTGGTTTCAATAGGACGATGACACTTGCCACACAGTGTCATCGACAAATTCAATGGCCGTGTTATCTCACGTAGTGGCGATGTTAATTGGCCGCCAAGATCATGTGATTTGACACCGTTGTACTTCTTTCTTTGGGGTTATTTGAAATAGAAAAGGTGTACGTCGATAAGCCAGCAACAATTCAAGAGCTACAGGATGAGATAATTCGGCACATTAACAGCATAGAACCTCGTCGAAAATTTTGGAGCATCGGTTGGAGGTGCGCCTCTGAAGTCGCAGCGGCCATTTGGCCAATATTTTGTTCCATACATAATTGAACTATACCAAAATTATCAAAATAAAAAGAAATGACAATAATTTCCCAAATAATTTGTGTTTTATTCAAAATCAACATCGGCCCTTACAAATTTAACCACCCCTTATATGTTTTTCAATAAAAACAAAAATATATACAAAATTAAAAAAAATATTCAATAAAAAAAAATATTTTTTTTAAATATAACATTTTTTATTAAAAAAATCATAAAACTTTATATACTTTTTTACTTAACAAGATATGTATGTATATATTTATACTAATATATATATATATCATAAGAAATAAAAAAAATCAATAAAAAAAATATTTGTTTGTCTTTTTTCAAAAAAAAAAAATATATAACTTTTTTTATTAAATAAAAATTTTTAAAAAATTATATACTTTTTTACCTAAAAATATATGTACGTAATACGTACTACGTATATATTTTAATTAATATATATTTATATTAAATTTATATTGATATTAATATATATATTTATTAAAAAATATATTTTTAATTATGTTATAAATTTTGTTTATTAAAAAATTGAAATAAAATGAATTTTTTCTTTAACAAAATCATTCCAATAATTAGAAGAAGTAAGAAAAATTAACTTCCTTTGTAAACTATTAAGTTATTAAATTTATTTTAATTAAAAATGAAGTCTCTAATCTTAGTCCAAACCCATTCTAAAACAAATAATTCTGTTATAGAAACAATATACAATATGTTTTCTAAATATGTTTTATTGAAATAAATATATTTAAAAAAATTCTCTGTTCCTTTGAAAAAAAACTGAAGCTTATATTTCGTTTTAGAGCTGCTTTGATTTTGTTTTAGATAACAAGGAAAAAATTTGTAACGTCGCTGATATTTTTTTATTTGTTATTTAGTTGTCAGGGCGTATGATTGATATTAATTTGGAGGCTGTGTAAGTAAAATTAACATTATTTCAAAACCATAAAAGCTATTGCATAAATTTGAATTGGAAATAGAAGCTTAGTTTTTGGGCTGTTTTAAATAAATACTATCAGCAGAAAATTAATAATTATAATTAAAAACGATCTTAATTAAAAATATTAAAAAAAAATACTTGTTTAATATAATTTAATGTAATGTTAATAGCTGGCAACCAAAAAAAGTGCAGTTCTTATGAAGTTTAAGGTTATTTAAAAAATTAAAGAAATAAATTTTATAACACTATAGTTTCAACAAAAAATTAAAAGTAATCAATTTTATGACATTTTAGTTTCCATATGCTAAGTTTTTACGTATTACTAATATTAATTCTAAAACTGTGTAAGATAAATAAAGTTCTTGTAAACTTTAAAATAATTTTTATTAATTATAATTACAAATTAAAACCTAGATTTTTTAGTTTAAAACCAATAATATTTTATAAATAGTTTAAAAAAATTAAAAAATATATCATTAAAACAACTCAAACAAACAAAAATATTGCTGCTTATAATTATTTTAAGCATGAGTTATGTTTATATTTTAAACTCAGACAACAATTTTTTCTTAACATACAAAATATTTAAATTTTACGATTTTTTATTGAAGCATATGAGGGCGTATGATTGATATTAATTTGGTGGTTATGTTAGAAAAATCATTATAACTTTTTTATCAAAAAAGCTATTAATATCAATGAAATCAGAAACAAAAGCCAAGACTTATGGCTTTTATCAACGTTATAGACATATACATATATTAAAATATAATATTATAATTTTTATATTTAAATTTAATAATATTAATTTTAAAGACCCTTTATACTGCACTTTAATTTTAATAAATAACTGGCTGTTGTCTAACTAATTGTTAAACATAAAACTTTGTTGGAAAAGCCACAAAAGGAACTAAATATTTTACATTTATTCTTTAATTACTGCTTATTTTTATTATTCGCTGTTATGGTAAACTTTTTTTTTTGTTTTGGCTAAGAAAAGCTTATTTATGGAGAATGTAAAAAACAAATATTTTATTCATTTGCATGCAAATAGTCTAAGTTTTTATATAATAAAAAAACAAACATATTCCACCTTTTTTTCTTCTCAAAATATAAAAATTATGTATATATTTCGTGTTTATTACAATTTAATATTTGTGTTAAGTTCATTTTTAGCTATTCATTCAAATTCATTGAAAAGTTTAAGTTGAGAAGTTTAAGCCGATTACTAAAAATTGTGTTAAACATGCTTATTTTAGCGTCAAGAGGAAACGCCTTGAATGTGATTACACAAAAAATTAAACTTCAATTTTGTTTTTTCAATAGCTGCGTGTTAATGTTGTTTTGTTTTAGACTTTTGTATCAGGTGTGCTTTTAAATTATCCATTGACATGTTATTTTTAAGCAGTTTTTATATATGAAAGCCTAAAGGTATGCGTTAGATTTTTCAATATTAACTAAAATTTCATTTAAAAACAGCACATGAGTTAAGGGTTTTTTTGCCATTTATCATTACTTTTTTCTATACTTATTTTCAAATGATTGATTATGATAAAAAAAAATATTTTTATTTTCATAAAAAAATAGAAATAAAAGGAACATTAATAATATATTTTTAATAATTTTAAGCAATAAAACTGTATTTTGATGTTATAAATCTCTTTTCATAAACAGAAACTTTTAATTTTTTACTTCGATTGATTTTGCCATTATTTATACTGAAATCGACTAGGCGTATGATTAATATTATTTAGGGGTTTAAGTAGGAAAGACTCATATAACTTTTAAACTATTAAAGCTTTTTGTTTTAAATAAAATATTAAGAAAAGCTAAGGATCTAAGCTATTAAGGGTACCGACAATTCATCAAATTGGTTTATACGTAAACAAATTTTATTGGTAAATGTAAAAATTTGCTTTGACAATTTTTCTGAGGCTAAATAAGTAGCATATAAGGCCATACATATGGTGAAATAAAGGGAACCCTTAGCAGCTGAAACATATGGTAGATAGGGTCTTAATCTGTGATTAAGTTGGTCTGTTTACGAACTAGAGTCTTATCTCTTCGGGAGCTTTATTTTTGCTTCAACATGATACCTAAGTTTGCCGAAAGCCTTAAAATTTCATTTTCAAAAAATAAATAAAAGTTTTAACCCTTAATAAAACCGGCGCAGTGACAAACGAATTGAATTCAAAATATTTCTTACTAAGATACTTATTAAATTTTAGAAACCCTTAAAATGTTTCACTGAAAACTAGAAGATTCAAAGAATTTGAATAACTTTCTTTAAAAACCTTAATCATGCAAAATTCGTATGCTTTCTGATAGAAGAAAAAAGAAAGTTACTGTCTTCTAACATTTTAAATTAAAGATATAAAACTCAATTTTCATAATCAAGTCTTGGAACTTTTAAAAAAAATAGAGGAAGACAGTTTCTCCTCTTCCAAAAATGTAGCTCTTTAGAAACGTTGTTTCGCACAAGAACTTGCAGAAATATATTATATATAAAATTAATAATGATTTCCAATTTTTACAAAGCAAAACTGTTTAATGCTTAAACGAATGTTGCTACAATTTGGTTTCATTTAACTGAAAAGCAACGGAACGTATGAGTAATATTAATTAAGAGGTAATGTAAGAATAATCGAAAAAAAACTTTAAAACTAAAAGAACTATGGAAACAAGTTAAAGCGCAAATGAAAGCTAAGACTAATAGGTTTAATACCATACTATACTATATATATAGCAGGAAAGTTTATTACTACTACAAATATATTTTCTTAAAAGATAATATTTGATTTTTAAAAAAATTATCTGGCTTCATATAAATTATATTATGTGGCTTCTTATAAATCATATTAAAAAAATAATCTGCATTTGAAAGGGAATTTTTCTATTCTAATAACTAACTAGCTGTGCCCACATACATTGTGTGCGTCTTAAAGTTTGCAGTACCTTTTAATCGGTAAAATAATCGGCGTAGTTTCACAGCTTTTTTCCACTTTCTCGGGGAAATAAAATATATCTGCGGAAAAAAGTATCCTATATTGGAATAAGGATACTAAGGTACTTCCTCACAAAATTTTGTTAAAATCCATTCAGTAGTTTTTACGTGATGCGTATACAAAAAAGAATGACAGATAGCCAGAAGAACAATGGCGTATGATTAATATTTATTAACGAGACAGTGTTAGAAAAATAGCTATAACTTTTAAGCTACAAGCATTTAAAGATGAAATGAAACAACAAAGTAATTTTAGCTAAACAAGCTAAAAATCATTGTGCAACAAATGTTAATTCCATTAAAATTAAAAGAAACATATTGAAAACAAAAGTGGTAAATTGATTTAGCCTACAAAATTTCTTAAAAACATGCCCGGTTAAATCAAGTAATGTTACGTTTAATGTGAAGAAATCCGACGTAAAATTGGTATCATTGTTATAAAAAAAAGCTCTATTTAGCAACGAGAAAAACCAAAATTTTAAATATTTAAGTTGAAAACACCCTGCACGTATGATTTATATTAATTCGGTTTGGCCAAATTAATCAGAAATAACTTAATTATCTTAGTATTTTAAAAGTTTCTAATTGAATGAAAAATGTAGTACACATTCTGTGTTATTTTCCAGTGTCTGTTTATATTAGATCAACATATACGGCTTATTTTATATTAATTTTTTTTTTAAATTTTGTCACCTATGGGGATACCCTTTAGTTTATAATTTTAAATATTTATACATCTTGTTGTAACGCATATAATAATACATATTTTTTTAATTTGCAAGTGTCTGTATATAAATTTTCAAATGGTAAGGAATACATAGCATATGGGGTCCCCTTTGATTCTAATTTTAAATATCTATTTTATATTGTTATAACGGATATAGCAATATACATTATGTGTAATTATCTATTGTCTATCCATAACGGCTGAAAATATAGGGCCATGTAAATCAAATTTCGACGCCTGTGGGGACACCCGTTAATTTAAAAGTTTACTTTATTTTGAAATTTTGTTATTATGATACTCGCTTTGTAAAAATTTTAAATCGGTGCCCTTTACGGTTGAAGAGACTCGGCAAAATTTCGTTTGTTAAATGGTACCAATCCGCAAGCTTAGCCTTTCAAACAAAAAAATAAACTCAATGTGCAAGCCTAACCTTTCAAATAAAAAACTAAATTCAACATGGGTTCAGAAATAACTCGAGTTCTGCGAGCACAAACATAAAAAGTCAGTTAAAAATACCTTAACGTATGATTAATATTAATTTGGTATTTGTTAACTTTTAACTTTAATAAGATTTAAACAAAAGTACTTATACACTTAGAAAAAATCAAATCAGAAATGTACCCCTGTTACCTCTTTAACACAGTTGCTAAAAGGCACATTCATCTACAAATTAACTCTTTAAATGACAAATATTTGAAAAGAGAAATTGATGCAGAAATAATTTTTTCGTTTATTTTTTTATTATTTATTTATAATTGCTTTAATTTTTATATCAATTTACATCACTAGTTCATAAAAATTTTTCTCGTGAGCTATAGTGATATGCGCTATGTAAAAATTTAATTTGGTCCCCTTTACGGTTTAAAAGACACGTCAAAATCACCTTTGTTGTATAGGGACACCTTTTAATTCTTTAAATGGGACCTGTAATCTGTAAGCATAAACTTTCAATTCAAAATAACAAATTCAAAATATGCTCACAAATAGCTCGAGTTATGAGGGTACAAACATAAAAATAAGTTTGAAAACACATTGGCGTATGATTAATATTTAATTGGGGGTTATTAACTTTCAACCTAAATAACTTTTAAACAAAAGTACATATCGACCTAAATAAAATCAAATCAAAAACGTATCCTTGTTACCTCTTTAATACAGTTGCTAAAAGGCACACACATCTACAAATTAACTCTTTAAATGACAAATATTTGAAAAGAGAAATTGATGCAGAAATAATTTTTTCTTTTATTTTTTATTAAATTATTTTCTATTTTTTATTTATAAATTTTTTTATTATTTATTTTAATGTACATCCATCCAAGTTCATAAAATTTATTGTTTATATATAGAAAAAAAAATTATTAAAATAACTAAAAGTAGTAAAAGAAATAAACTTTTATGTTGCTTTATTGTAGCAGTGAATATTCTGCTTTTTATCACTTTTGAAAACTGTGAATTGTTAATCAAGTAAAAGTGTCATAAACACATGATGTGTCGAAATATTGGCACTTAGTTCCAAAAACAATTGATTGTAGTTTAAATTGAATATGAAAATTTGTGTCGCTTCAAATTAAGATAAAGAGAAAACTTTAATAATAATGTTATGGTCGGCTGAACTGCTGCATCTTTATTTATACATATAATAAAACAGTAATTCATTTCCTGTCTGTCTCTCTGTCTGTCTGTGTTCATATCATGTAAAATCTGGTGGATGGATTTAAAAAAAAGTTTTTGAGGAGGTACCTTAATGTTCTGGTTCCAATATAGGATACTTTTTTCCGCAAGATATCTCATTTCCAAGAGAAAGTGGCGAAAAAGCAGTGAAAGTACGCCGTTTTTTACCGATTTAGAAGTACTGCATACTTTAAGGCATCTTTTATTTTTGAAAGCAGTATACTTTAAGCAATATTTTGCAACAGATGGCGCTGTTGTAATATAATGAGTAAATCATTTCCTGTCTGTCTTTTACAAATCTTTACAATAATTTATAGAATTCTATATAAATTTTAGAATTTTATCCAGAATTTTTACTTATATAAAATAAATACGAGCCATAAAATTTGGTATGGATGACAATCAATTTGTTTAACGATTTATAGGTACTGCTTACTATAAGTCATCTTTTATTTTTGAAAGCAGTATATTTTAAGCAATGTTGGGCAACAGATGGCGCTGTTTTAAAATTATGAGTAAGTCATTTCTTGTCTGTCTTTTACAGAGCTTAACAATAAATTATAGAATTTTATCCAGGGATGGGTAGCTTTATATGAAGTAGATACGTAAGAGTCATAAAATTTGACGTGGATGACAATCAATTTGTTTACCGATTTAAAGCTACTGCATACTTTAAGGCATCTTTTATTTTGGAAAGTGGGATATTTTAAACAAGGTTGCGCAACAGATGGCGCTGCTTTAAAAAATGACCATAAATTTAAAGCGGAATATTTTCAACACGATTGCGCTGTTTTAAAATAATGTCAAAATATAAATTACTTACTGCCAAAGAGCGAATTGAAAAAAGTTTGTATTTGATTTGTATTTTTACTTTGTGAAATTACATTGCTATTAAAATATTTTAAACACCTTTTACAGAGTTTTACAATATTTTTTAGAATTTTAGAATTTTATATAAATTTTAGAATTTGATCAAGGGATGGGTACCTTCATTAAAGTAAATACGTAAGAGTCTTTAAATTTGATATGCGGATTACTTTCAAAAATCGAACAAAATATTATCAGGACGCACACAACTTGTGTGGGCACAGCTAGTTATTTGACAATACTCTCGACAATGTCGTAATTAGATCTTAAATAATTATCACGACAAGACGAAAACACTCTTACACTTAAGTTACGGCCCTGTGGTAGGCATCTTTAAATCCGTGAAACTCCAAATAACCACAAATAGCGCTTTCCAGTGCGTTTCACCACCACCATCATTAAAAAAATAAAATAAACATTTGTAAGTGAAATTAAACTCGAAAACGCTCGGTATTGCTAGAGTAGCCTATATCAATTTTAGAGTGTGTCACAATCGCAGTTCACTACATAAAGGATACCTGTTTACAGTTTAGTGTAGGATAATTACTTTGCATGTGGGATAGCAGGCCCCCCTCCCAACGACCAAATTTTAACTCAAAGTCTCACGTTATATAGGGGGTGCTGTAGCTTAAGTGGTAAGCACGTTGACTACTGAGCAATACACAGCCGTGGCAACATCAATTTTTTCTGATATGTACTAATTTCTCTTTATTATAATGCATATCACAGCGCCCTCCTTCGGCGGCATTACAAACCACATAACACTAAATCGCCGGCGAAGTAAAATAATTATAAATTGGCTATGCTAGCTTCAAAACTAATACGCCTAAATAATACCAGAGGCGCTTGCAACACTGTTCTAAAAATAATCACAACGTGCAATTGCAGTGTTGCCTTAAGCGAAGCTTTACTATCACAGTAACCATCTGTCTTATCCCTTTTCAAAGGAAGATACACAGTTAATATTGTCATTATTTGCCTGAGAGTAACTTCTCTTAAAAAAAAATCCATTCAGTCTTTCGCACTATAATACTGGGCTTACTGGTATATAATTTCAAAACAGCCTATTATAGTCAAGAGCCCCCACGCAAGCCCCTAAGCGTCTGGAAGCACATACACAATCTCAACCAGAATCTCACAAAGAGAATAAAACATGTAAAAATTTTAAATCAGTAGCATTCCAGCTTTCAACATTGTAGGTTTGAGTCACTTTGCTAAATATTTAGCAAACCAATGCATTTTCATTCAAACCACTATTTTTGGCTGGGGGCCTTTGATTATAATTCGCTAGTTACAAAATTATCAATATTTCCTTTGTAAGCAAGGTACGACAACCACTGTTCCAACCCACATCAATCGCTCGACTATTCACATTGTTGTTTCCGTATCAAATTTTCAGGTCTCACTTATAATATTTCCTTTGGTACTCGATTATAAATTTTCGCGTTGTGTGGGAGGTAGCACACCATTTGTCCCGAACCGGTTCATGTTTTGCTAGGCTATTCACATTAATACAACGTTTACTTGTGTAATATTTTAAAATTCTACCTTTTATTGTTCTGTAGACACATAATGATTTTTCTTTTTGTAGGGGACGTAGAATGACCACTGACCACCAATCCATCTAGGTTTTTTGCTCCACTATGCTCATTAATGAGATGTTTAATCGTACACAGTTTCAGAGCTCTAACTATTCCAGGTCCTTAGACAAACTATAATAATTTTAATCTTTATGTGGAAGGTACCAGGCCCACTGTTCCCATTCATTCAGTTATTGCTATACTACGTACATTAATAAGATCACCTTCTACGCTACTTATTATAGTTTTTAATTTACCATTTTTTTTTTTTTTGCTTGGTATAAGAGCTACCACACCCACTGTCTCAATTTTGTTTTTTTTTGTTTTTTGCCAAACTGTTCACATTAATAAGGAAATTACATGCACACAATTTCAATATTCTACTTATTAGAGTAATATGATGATAAATACTTATTTGCTTTGTATGGAAAGTGCCACGCCTATTTTAAATATGACAAAATATAAACAATATTTTACCCACCAGATAATCCGTGCACAGTTGAAGGCAGTTACAGCTTATCGATTAACAAGGAAACAAACTTACAAACCTACAAACAAACATACATACAACAAACATAAATATGGAGAAGTTTCTATTAGAATAAGAGTTAAGTGCCCTCTATAGCTCACTAGTGCAATGAAAGTATTAAATAAGGCACTATTGTGAATGGTTGTCGTCTTAGCTAAATCATGGTAAATTTGCTTTCGTTGACAGAACTACCCTGTATTAATATTTCCTGGTTATAATAAATTGTATCAACGTACCCTCAGCTACTTACATACATACATACCTACACACATACATAGTTACATGATGCTGTGAGCAAGTGAAACACAATCCGTTATTAGGATTCCATACACAAAGGGTAAAAACGAAACCCTATTGTTTTCGCTACAATGTCTGTCCGTCTGTCAGCCCCTTTTATCTCTGGAATCGTAATAGGTAGACTCTTGAAATTTTCACGGATAATGTATAGCTGTTGCCGCTATAGCAACAAATACTAAAACTTATAGGGTGTTCCTATAGAGAGGTGTTATTCACGAATATGTGTTTATTTCTTGAACTGTAATTGGGATACACTCTAAATTTACAAACAGTAATTAAAAGTTATTTCGCTATGTAAACAAGTATAAAAAAATAAAAATAAAAATTAAAGGGTGTGCCGATAGTGGTGTAATTTGTATGTATAAGGCCTACGTTTTGATCCATAATAGGTAGAAGCTTGAAATTTTCACAGAAGGTTTATAACTGTGGCCGCTATAGTACCAAATACTAAAACTTATAGGGTGTTCCGACAGAGAGGTGTTATTCACGAATATGTGCTTATTTCTTGAACTGTAGGAGGAATACACTAAAAATATGCAAGCAGTAATTTAAACTTAGTTCGATATATAAACAAGTCTAAAAAAAACCTTAAAATTAGAAGGTGTTCCGATAGTGGCGTAATTTGCATGTATAAGGCGTAATTTTTTAACCATATTAGGTAGACTATTAAAATTTTCGCAGAAGGTGTATAACTGTGGCCACTGTAGCAATAAATACTAAAACTTATAGGGTGTTCCGAAAGTGACGTGTTATTTGCCTGTATATCTTTATTTCTTGAGTTATAGGAAGCAACCACTTAAAATTTGCAGTGATTTAAACTATGTTCGCGTTATAAGCAAGTATACAATATTAAGCCTAAAAAATAACGGGTGTTCCATTAGTGATGTGATTTGTATGTATATGTATGTATGTCATAAGTTTTGAACGATAACAGGTAAACTCTTGAAGTTTTTACAGAAGGTGTATTACTATGGTCACTATAACAAATAGTAAAAATTAAAGGGTGTGCCGACAGTGGCGTGCTTTGCATGAAGATTGACTAATTTTTTAACCATAATAGATAGACTCTTGAAATTTTAATAAATAGTGTATTACTATGACCCCTATAAAACAATAAAAATTTAAAGGGTTTACCAACAGTTATGTGTTTTGCATGTATAACGACATATTTTTTGAACCGTAATAGGTAGACTCTTCCAGTTTGTATAGAAGATGTGTTGCCAACAGTGATGCAATTTTCGTGATTATGACTTTAACTTTAAAATTAACGGATGACTCGTAAGACATGAAAAAATTAACAACTTGAATTTTTAAAGTTGTACTAAACATTGTACGTGTGTGAGTCTAAATCGCACTTGACTGATTTATTTTATTATTTGTTTATATTTCTAGATATCAGTGGTGCCCAAATACATCTTATAAAATTGTATAATTGTGTTAGAAGCAGTACAAGAGCAATTGATTTGATTTTTACATTTCCGTCCCCATAGGGTAAAAACGTACCCTATTGTTTTCGGTACAATGTCTGGCTGTCCGCCTGTCCGTCCGTCTGTCAGCACCGTAATAGGTAGACTTTAAAAATTTTCACAACAGATGTATAACTGCTATAGCAACTAATAATAATACTTATAGGGTGTTTCGATAGAGACGTGTATATATTACAGAAGGTGTATTACTATGGCCACTAAAACAAATAATAAAAATTAAAGGGTGTTCCGACTAGGACGTGATTTGCATGAATATGGCCTAATTTTTTGTACCATAATTTGTAGACTCTTGAAATTTACACAGATGACTACTACCCCTGCAAAAATTAGTAAAAATTAAAGGGTTTTCCAACAGTGTCTTATTTTTCGAACCGTAATAGGTAGACTCTTGCAATTTGTACATCTTCTATCTATCTACCTGCCGATATGAAAATTACTAAAAATAAAAGGGTGTTCCAATAGTGACATATTTTTCACATAGTGTGATTTCTCTTATCGTAATAATTGCAATGGACGCTATAACAAATAATACAAATTAAAGGGTGTTCCGATAGTGACATGATTTGTACGTAAATTGTCTTATTTTTCGAACTGCACTAGGTAGACTCTTAAAATGTTTACAGTAGATGTGTTGCTTCGGCCCCTATATCAATTAACATTATTAAAGGGTGTTCCATCAGTGACATGTTATTCACGTACATTCAATTAGTTTTCGAACCGCAATAGGTATGCTGCTAATATTTTTATAGAATGTGTATTACCATGGCCGCTATAACAACAATTACTATAATTTAAAGGGTGTTCCGATAGTGATGCAATTTTCGGGATTATATCTGTACATAGAACATGAGTCTAACTCGCACTTGGCTGATTTTTATTGTTGAAATGTAAACAAAGCAACATGTATGTGTGTGTGTGTGTCGAGACCACTACCACCGATGTATGTATGTACATATATATACATATATATTCTTAGGTTCTCCTTTAGTATTAATCTATACGTATAATAAAACTGTAACAGGACCATTTCTGTACGTAAAATATTTTTTTGAAATTTTGTTGATAGTGCAGTTAGTAATCGAAAAGGAATACAAAACGCAAATTTTTAGAATTTTTGTCTGTCCGTCCGCCAGTCTGTGTTCTCATCACGTAAAAACTACTGAATGCATTTTAATGAAATTTTGTGGGGAGGTACTTTAGTATCTCGATTCAAATACAGGATACTTTTTTCCCGTAAAAATATATAATTTCCAAGGACAAGTAGAGAAAAAGTAGTGAAAGTACGCAATTTTACCGATTCAATGGCACTGCAAACTCGGCAGCACCTTTTGTTTTTGACAAGGGATCAGAACTCTACAATAATTTTTGAATTTTAATAACTTTTAGATGGGTACCTTTATAGAAAATGAATACATAATCTATATCTCAAGCACTATAAAGAGTAAGAGTCTTAAAATTTGATGGGATTTTTTATTTTTATTTATTTTTTTTTTTTTTTTGTTAAAGACAACACTATGCCTGCGAAGCTTTTTGCTTCTTTGCAGAAAACACCCAGAGTCTTTGGTGGGATTCGAACCCTCAACCTGCAGACTGTTAGACCAGCGCGCTACCAATCGATCTATCGAGGCTCTGAAAGCAAAATCGAACCAAATATTGTAAGCACACTGATGACTTGGCGGGCAGTAGAAAATAAAGTTTTGCTCGGCGTTATCTACTGGCTAAACAAATAATCACATCGTAGGCAAAGGATGGCTTTATTCTCTCGAGACCATTATATATTTGCAATTACTTTCTTATGCTGTATGCTAGATTTGAAGTTTTAAAGGTGTCAATCTCAAACAAATCAATTACACAGAGATCGGAGCTTGAAGTTATGCGTTCAATTAAAAATTCTTTAGTTTTGACTTTTGATTCGTTTTCAAATTAAAAAAATAAGTTATTCGATGTTGTCACATTTAGCATGGTGTCCAGCTTCGAGCCTGTCCTAGAAAGTGTGACAAACCTTATACAAATGTAGCTGAATGGTATTTTGTCCCATTTTTATTTATTTCAATCATTTTTTATGATGCTCCTCGCCATCATAAAGTTTTTTATTGAAACTGTGGCCTCCAGATTGGGCCATATAAAAACTCCCTTAGGTTTTAGTCTAGGGAATATGGTGGTGGTCATTGCTAAGAAATTTTATCAAGTTTTTTAACCAATCTCCATGATCCTTTGCAGATGACAGCATCATCAAAATATTAAATTATTTTACTTTTGATTTCATAAAAATCTATGTTATTTTAATAAACAAAATGTTCTTTTATAATTTAAGAATTTACTTACACCCTAAAAATAACACCATATAATCTTTAACCTTTTTAACACATCTTTTTACTCTCTCTCCTTTGCTATATTAATGTCTGGCTAATAATTATTGAATTCTTATCAATACATTTCGCATGACTTGCTCTTAATAAATGCATCACTGATTAACTTTATTTATAACTCTCGTATTATTATTTTATTATAATTGCAGTTGCTGGAACTGGAACAGCGGGTTATAGAGGCTGAGGAAAGAGCTGAAGAAGCAGAAGACAAGGTATGTAGAAAGAAGAATTATACATTTTCATATACATACTGTATGTATGTGTGCATTAATGTTAAAAGTTAACACAACTAATACCAAAAAAAAAGAAAAGAAACAAGAGAGAAAGATTAAGAATAGAGAACGAGAAAGGGCAGGAAATAACGGTTAAAACGATTGATATCTGTATGTTTAAAGTAGCAAACATAACAACAATTAAGATTATAAAAAAACATGTAAGAGTGCTATATTCGGCCATGCCGAATCATATATACCCATCACCATAGTAATGTTTAATATTCCCAACTTCACAATAATATACATTCGGTTTTTGCTTTTATGATTTTCCACTTTACTATTACAAATATAATATAAAAATATAGATTTTTTTTTTCTGTAAAATTTTTGTTAAAAATTTATCGGTAATTTTTTTTGTAAAAATTTAATGAAAATTTTTTGCAAAAAATATAATCCATGTTGAATTCCTAGTTTTAAAATTTATTGAATAAACATTTCATGAAAATATCATAAAATATTTATTAAAAAAAAAATAATATTCAAAATGATTTCTATGGGGAAAGTATATTCAAACACCTCGAGTGGAATTTTCCGTATTTTCTGAAAACTCAGATTATTATGCTTAAAACCAAATACATAGACTAAAAGTCTAGAAATAAAGCCAAATCTAAATCGATTTTTTTTTAATTTTTATCGACATTTTTATGTAAAAATTTTATCGAAAAGATTTTGTTAAAATTTTATCGAAATTTTTTATAAAAATTTTTTTGAATTTTTTTAATTTTCATCGAAATTTTTTTGTAAAAATTTTATCGAAAAATTTATGTAAAAATTTTATCGAAAAGTTTATGTAAAAATTTAATCGAAATTTTTTTGTAAAAATTTATTCAAAATTTTTTTGTAAAAATTTAATCGAAATTTTTTTGTAAAAATTTACTCGAATTTTTTTTGTAAAAATTTTATTGAAAAGTTTTAGTAAAAATTTTATCGAAAAGTTTTTGTAAAAATTTTATCGAAATTTTTTTTTTTTTAAATTTTATCGAAAATTATTTGTAAAAATTTTTTTGTAAAATTTTATAAAACAAAAAATTTTAATTTTTTTCTAAAAATTTTGTGTATAATTTTATCGAACATTTTTTGTAAAAATTTTTTCAAAAAATTAAAATTTTATCGAAAATTATTTTAAAATATTAAAGAAAATTTATTATAAAATTTTTTTCTAAAAATTTTATCGAATATTTTTTGTAAAAATTTTTTTGAAAATTTTTTGTAAAAGTTTTATTGAAAATTCTTTGTAAAAGTTTTACAGAAAACTTTTTGGAAAAGTTAGGATATTCCTGCAATCCAAATTGTGTTAGAATGGTAGCCTAAAGCACATTGGAAGGGTCATGTTGACCCCCTAAGGTGCGTATTAACTGCCCCTGGTTCTCAGTGGGCAGCCTGTGCACATTGGAAGGGTCATGTTGACCCCCTAAGGTGCGTATTAACTGCCCCTGGTTCTCAGTGGGCAGCCTGTGCTTCTATGGGCTATCTCTATGTCTAATATTCGAAATGATTACTATGGGGAAGCATATCCGGATAGCTATTTTGCTATTGCTCAACTAGCTTATCAATGGATTTTTCCCAATTTTTCTGAATAAAAACTCAGATTTTTATGCTTAAAACTTATTAATAGAATAATGAGAAGTTGAATCAATCGAAATTTTTTGTAAAAATTTTATCGATTTTTTTTTTAAATGTTATCGAAAAATTTTTGTAACAATTTTATCGAAAATTGTTTATAGAAAAATTATTGTTAGAATTTTATCGAAATTTTTTTTGTAAAAATTTTATAGATAATGTGTTGTACAAATTTTTGTGAAATTTTATAGAAAATTTATCGTAAGTTTTTTTTTCTAAAAATTTTATCGAAAAGCTTTTGTAAAAATTTTATTGAAAATTTTTTTATAAAAATTTTATTAAAAATTTTATCGAAAAGCTTTTGTAAAAATTTTATTGAAAATTTTTTATAAAAATTTTATTAAAAATTTTTTGTAAAAATTTTACAGACAATTTTTTGTAAAAGTTTTTTGTAAAATTTTTGTTATAACTACAGAAATTTTTTTTTAAGTTAGTATCTTCCTGCAATCTATATTGAATGGTCAACCTAAAGCATATTGGAAGGGTCATATTGACCGCCCCAATATTCCTAGTGACTGCTCCTGGTTTCCAGAGGGCAACCTATGGTTCTATCGGCTATCTCTATGTGAGTTGCTTTCTATAAAAGCCTTTAGAACAAAAACGCCGCAGGGCGTTATTGATCCCCCGAGATCTGTATGTACTTCATGCGTTGTACTGGTTGCTGTATAATATTTATTTAACAAAAAAAAAAAGCAAACGAGAATCATTACAACCGAATCGAATGGAATGGTCTGAAGTTGCTGAATTGCATTAGCAAAATTTTTTAAACAATGCCTCGCAGATTGGTGGGCTTTAATTTTCTGTATCTCTTCTGGTGCCTTGGCTAAATCAACTTCTCTATTTATAAGGATCCAAAATATATACATATGCTTTATGGGATCGGAAATGAATATTGTAGAAATTAGACACGTAATGCCAAACCTATATACATATACCCTTTTCCACCTGTGGTGAAGTGTATAAAAAAGGTTGAAAATAGTTATCACTTTTAAAATTTCTAGAAAAATTATTTTTTTTTTTCTTTATATTTTTTTTTTATTTATAACAATAAATTCTTTGCAACATAGCAAAGTAAACTGCTAGCTTTATGAGTCACTCTCAAACCCCTTCGTTCCCCATTGATTTCTGTTAGCCGATAGCTAATTTACGGATATTTTTTATTAAGCTGGCAACCTTCTTTCTAATAAAAAAATCTTCTTTTATTCCTAACATTTGTGTATGCTCGAGGTCCTTAAGCCTAATGTCTTAAGCCTGATTTTCGTCTTTGATATTCCATGTTCTATCACTAATCCATTTAACCAGTTTAAGGTCCCCGATTATATCCAAAGCATTTTTCTGGCCGCCCTGCCCACATTGTATTGAATCAAACCAGTGTATTTGTTTGGAAATTGAACCCACAAACCCAGACTGACAGCACACTACCCAGTTGTAGGGGATAAAAGATGAGAATCTGTGATCACTTTTAAAACTCATAAATTTTTTAACTAAATTTATCTCACCACCCTCGTATTTGCATCCTAAAACTGATACTGATTATTCAAACTTCTTCCGACAGGGTTAATTTCCGTTCGTGTTTTCCTCCTTAAAACCATAAAAAATAATAAAAATCGAGCACCAACACGTGCCATTGACATTAAAATACGAACAAAAATTAATCTTGGGATTTAATCATGTGTCGTACACAAAAAACAAATAAAATTTGGAAGGTATATTTTCCCTTTTGGTTTTTTTTAAGCAATAGCGGAAGATGTAAATTCAAGTGTAGAAAAATGTGGGAATTTAAAATTTTTTAAAGTGTGTATTTACACACATAAATAATAAATAAATTTAATTTTACTTAAAGTAAAATTGAGAAGAATCCTAGGCAGAGGAGTCCTAAATCAGCTCATTCAAATCAGACTGTTTTAAGAAGTTAGTTTTGCAAAAATGCATATATAGTCATAGAAAATGCAAAGCGCCCTGTCTAACATTACTCTCATGACTCAAACAACAATTTTAATTAAATTTTTAATTTTAAAAGCTTTTACTGTAGTAAAGCTTTTAAGCTGCACAAAAGCTTAAAAAAGAAAAGGTTCCAAGGCGTTAACAAAAGCTTGAGAATTACGTAAAAATAAATGCCGATAATATAAAAGTTTTAAAAGTTTTAAAGCTCTACTTAAGCTTTTAAAAAAGCTTTTGTAAAAGCTTAAGAGTTACGCATAACCACATTTATTAAGTAATAATTTATAAGAAGCTTTAAATTTTTTATTTTGTCTTTATTTTTTAATATTTTTAAAAGCTTTTGTATGGCTTAAAAGCTTTACTAGAACTTTAAAGCTTTAAAACTTTTAAAATATATTTATATTGTCAACATTTTTTTAAAGCCTATGGTTAAGTCACAATTCATAAGAAGCTTTAAATTTTTTATTTTGTCTTTCTTTTTCAATATTATTTCAAAGCTTTTGTATGACTTAAAATAATTTATATTTTCGACATTTCTTTAATCATAAACTTTTAAGTTTTACAAAAGCTTTGAAGTTTTATAAAAGTTTTAAAAATTAAAAAATGCTTTTAAAACTAATTAAGCTTTGCTAAACTTTTAAGGTTATTTCAAAACTTAAAGCTATTTAATAGCTTCAAAGTTTAAAAAAGCTTTAAGCTTTGCAAATAATAAAAGGTTATTTTAAGAAACCTAACTTTTTTTTTAATTCAAGTGAATTTGTTCAAATTTTATTTCTATAGACTTCTTTTAAATGACTGGTGTTTTAAAAAAATCAATTGAAAAAGTTTATGTAAAGCACTATTTTATACTATAATATTTTATACAGAAAAATCTGTTAAAACATTTTTAATTTATTCAAACTAATGGTCGGCCTCTTTATCAAACACTGATGACACTTTTCTATTGTTGTTATTATTGTTGCAACCATTAGCACCCAACTGAAAATTATAAAACTCTCATAAAAAGGAATCCTTTACAAACATAAACTCAGATGTTGTTTTATAATGTATTGTTGGCAATAAGGGTTTATAAGGACAACAAGTCAATATAAAATATTTGAAGCCAGAGGGCTGCTGTTGCACCACATGCTAATGTCGCTGTGGCAGCTACAGCTACCCTCCATGTATTGAATGAAACATTTAAACCCCCATCCAACTGTCCTTAACTTTGAAATTTAGAATCGTTTTGGAAAGTTTTTTTTTTTCATGTGAAAATGATGCTGTACGTTTGTTACACATTTATTTGTTTATCTGTTTGGTTTGTTAGTTAAAGCCAAAACGGAAATAAGCATTAAATACAAACTCCACCTTTGACTAATCCTCCAACTATGCTCAACAAAGAGTTTGATAAGAGATTGAGGCAGCATTACAGTCATGTTGTAGCATAATGTTCAACGATTAACTAACGTTTCTAAACATTCATGTACGCACACTGGGCTATTGGGCCTTTTGTTGATGTTGTTGTTGTTGTGTTTGTCATCATTAGTATTTGTTTGTAATGTTTATTAACAAATCTCCAGGGTATATTTTGTTGTTTGTAAAACATTAGGTAAATCATGCAAATATGCAGACAACGGTATTGAAGTTATTTTGCAGCCATAAAGATTAATTTATTATTTCCGGTATTAACTTACGAAAAGAAAGATAAAAAACTTTACAAATTACAACAACAAAAAATAATATAAATTTACACCGACTTTAAACAGCTTTACAAACTATTAAAGCTTTACACAATTTAAAATCTATAAAAAGCTTAAAGCTTTACAAATTGCCTATAAACAGGTAAAAGGCATTATATAGCGAAATGACCTTTATAAAACTTTAAAGCTTAAAGCTTTTTAAATCACTTAAAATTTAAGCCTTACAAAGCTTTAAAAAATCTGCATTTAAAGCTTTATAGAATCTGTAACTTTAGTTAACGTGTTAAGAATACATAAATATTAAAGCTTTACAAAGCTTTAAGCTCTTATTTTTTTAGATTCAAGCAAAAGCTTCAAATTTGTTTGTCAATCAAAAGTACTAAACGAAATATTACAAATTATTATTAAAACAAATTTAAAATAATTATTTTTAAGCTTTCGCTATATATGCAAAAGTAAAGATCTATTTAAAACTTAAAGCTTTACAAATTCATTTAATAAAAGCACAAGGTATTGATAAAAGCACAAGGTATTTAAACAAAATTAAAAACGGACTCTTTGTTTTTATAAAACTATCTGACAAGCTTAAAATATATTAAAAGCTTAAGGTCTGGCGAGGCCATGTAACAAAGTTGTGAGCAGTAGGGCGATAAGCGCCTAAGCAAGGAAGCCGTTGCATAAAGTAAAAGCTAAGTTAAAAAAAAAACAATGGAAAGCTCTTTCTGTAGACTTGTTTTAACTCTGTGCTCCACAATCACTTTTACTATTTTCGCTCCTTATCGCTCAAAAACGAGCAAAAATTTAGCACAAGTTTTCATTTCTAATGGGCCCTGCTTATCCGCTTTAACACACCGCGCAGCCACTCGAAATTGCCTCTAATTGCGTGGTCACTTCAATATTATTTCGTATATTTTAATTTTTTGACGCTAACCACTTTGGGGCTCACGGCCAAAGTGTGTGGCCTCAGCCTTTCACTTGATTAGCTTTTTTGTTCTATGCTTCTTTTATTTTTTATGGTACTTACTCGAGTAACTTTAAAATAAAATTGGGAGCGCCGGCTTATACATACAACAGCTTTAAGAATGAAACTTAACAAAAGCTTAAATAATTTTTTTATTAAAAAAATTAATCTAATCAAAAACTAAGTCTTGTTAGAAGACCTTGTAAGCTATTATTGATAAGATAGATGTTAGTAAATCCTTATTTTACAAATGATTAAGAGCTTAAAGCTTTATTTATTATTTATTATTTATTTTTATTATTTATTATTTAATATTTATTATTTATTATTTATTATTTATTATTTATTATTTATTATTTATTATTTATTATTTATTATTTATTATTTATTATTTATTATTTATTATTTATTATTTATTATTTATTATTTATTATTTATTATTTAATATTTATTATTTATTATTTATTATTTATTATTTAATATTTATTCTTTATTATTTATTATTTAATATTTATTATTTATTATTTAATATTTATTCTTTATTATTTAATATTTATTATTTATTATTTAATATTTAATATTTATTATTTATTATTTATTATTTATTATTTAATATTTATTCTTTATTATTTATTATTTGTTATTTAATATTTATTATTTAATATTTAAAATTTATTATTTATTATTTGTTGTTTATAATTTAATATTTATTATTTATTATTTATTATTTAATATTTATTATTTATTATTTAATATTTATTATTTATTATTTATTCTTTAATATTTATTATTTACTATTTATTATTTATTATTTATTATTTATTCTTTAATATTTATTATTTACTATTTATTATTTATTATTTATTATTTATTATTTTTTATTTATTATTTATTATTTATTATTTATTATTTATTATTTATTATTTATTATTTATTATTTATTATTTATTATTTATTATTTATTATTTAATATTTAATATTTAATATTTATTATTTATTATTTATTATTTTTTATTTAATATTTAATATTTATTATTTATTATTTGTTATTTAATATTTACTATTTAATATTTAAAATTTATTATTTATTATTTGTTGTTTATAATTTAATATTTATTATTTATTATTTATTAATAATTATTTATTATTTAATATTTAATATTTATTATTTATTATTTATTCTTTAATATTTATTATTTACTATTTATTATTTATTATTTATTATTTATTATTTATTATTTATTATTTATTATTTATTATTTATTATTTATTATTTATTATTTATTATTTATTATTTATTATTTATTATTTATTATTTATTATTTATTATTTATTATTTATTATTTATTATTTATTATTTATTATTTATTATTTATTATTTATTATTTATTATTTATTATTTATTATTTATTATTTATTATTTATTATTTAATATTTAATATTTATTATTTATTATTTATTATTTTTTATTTAATATTTATTATTTATTATTTGTTATTTAATATTTACTATTTAATATTTAAAATTTATTATTTATTATTTGTTGTTTATAATTTAATATTTATTATTTATTATTTATTAATAATTATTTATTATTTAATATTTAATATTTATTATTTATTATTTATTCTTTAATATTTATTATTTACTATTTATTATTTATTATTTATTATTTATTATTTATTATTTATTATTTATTATTTATTATTTATTATTTATTATTTATTATTTATTATTTATTATTTATTATTTATTATTTATTATTTATTATTTATTATTTATTATTTATCATTTATTATTTATTACTTATTATTTATTATTTAATATTTAATATTTATTATTTATTATTTAATATTTATTCTTTATTATTTGTTATTTAATATTTACTATTTAATATTTAAAATTTATTATTTATTATTTGTTGTTTATAATTTAATATTTATTATTTATTATTTATTAATAATTATTTATTATTTATTATTTATTATTTAATATTTAATATTTATTATTTATTATTTAATATTTATTATTTATTATTTATTATTTATTATTTATTATTTATTATTTATTATTTATTATTTATTATTTATTATTTATTATTTATTATTTATTATTTGTTATTTGTTATTTATTATTTATTATTTATTATTTATTATTTATTATTTGTTATTTATTATTTATTATTTATTATTTATTATTTATTATTTATTATTTATTTATTATTTCAGTCGTACAAATGCAAAAGCTCTACAGATTTTAAAGCTGTAAATTTTATAAAAAATAAATAATTTTAATGAGAAGCTTTTTATGAACTACACATATCAAAAGTTGCAAGAATTTAAAAAACTTTAAAAAATACAAAAGTTTTATGGATTAGTAAAGCTTAAAGCTTTATATACAAGAACATTAAAAATAAATTATAGATTTACTATTGCATAAGCTTTAAGCTTTATTAAAAATTTGACAAAGCAAAAAGATATGAATCGAAACTTTGAAATTTGAAATTTACCTACTTTCTTTAACAATTTTAAATTTCACTACAAACCATTTCCCTTCTCGTCATTTCCGTTACTTAACAATGACTGTGATTTAATAGTAAAAACGTTACGCCAACTTAAGCGACCACCGTAACAAATTGAATTTCAGCATGATTTAAAAGTATTTAAAATTTTAACCCCAACTTATTTTCCTGCTGTTTTAGAACGTAGAAATTATTCCTCTGCTACACTCATGTAAAAAAAAATTGTTTTCTAAACTTTATGAGGGCGGGTGGGGGTGTGCATGCACATTTAAGTATGAGTATTGTGCACAGGGATATAAATATTTATATTCATATGAGTATGTACTTGGCACTGCCCTGGTCCCTTAGGAGGTAGACAGACAAACAGACCGAAAGACAGACAGACAACAGGATTTGAAAATGATTATGATACTGTTTTAAAAAAACATGTGAAGAAGAGGGGAGTTATTGAAATGAATTTATTAAATTTACTTAGATTTAGAGGAATTATATTATAATGTATGGCAAACAAGCAAGCAAACGAACTAGTACATCAACGATGTGTGAGGGGGGAGGGATTAAATAGAAATTCATAAATTTATGTTAAAAAGGATTTTAAAAGTTTAAAGCATAAAATTCAAAGATTTAGGAAAAGTAAATAAAGTGTAGAAGACAATTTAATAAAAATCTTTCTCAATATTACATTCTTGGCTGTGGTTGAAAGGACCAAAACATAAGCTGATGATTCGTAGGACCATAAAACTTTAATTCCAATTTCTTATATAAGCAACTTTTTCTGTTTTTATTTAAATGTCGATTGCAAAATTAAATACTCTTTTTGCTCAACATCATCTTAGTTAGCTGCGAGCTTAATTACTTTCATAAAATCTTAATTCCAAATATACTATATTGCCCATAATGAGTTTTCTGTTTTCAATGTTCTTTGTTTTAAGAAAAAAAAATTGTAAATAAACTAAATCCTTACCTTTTTCATGTTATTGTTGTAACCTTCTTTTTATCGTGGCCCTCCGTTGAAGTATAAAGTCATTAGCAAAACTTTCAATAAGGGATGAAGAACTGAAAGAAAAAAAATGGAAAATATCATTCACAAAAAAATGACAATGGAAAAAAATAGAAAATAATAATTGAAATTCTAAGAAAAGATGTTTGAGATAAAAAGGTGGAAACGCAATATTTTGTATGATTTGAAGAAAGCGCAGTTTGAGGTACGTTTATGAAGAGAAGAAGGAATTTTTTCTAAAGCAATAATGTGAAAGAGATTAATGAAATTAAAGAAAAATATTTAAAAAATACGTTTAAACAGTTCTCGTTATAACAAACCATTTTATTTATTTAAATTTATTAAAAATAAAATTACAATAAACTAAATAAGTAAAATTCCTGACTATTGGCTATCGGCTTGGTTTTAAACCTTAAAGAGTTTCGCTGTTTTTTTTTTTTTTTTGTATAGAACAACACTATCTGCAAAGCTTTTAGCTTGTCTGCAAAAAACACCCATAGTGTTTGGTGGGAATCGAACCAACAACCCCTTAGACTGATAGATAAGCGCTCTACGAGTTTCGCTGCTTTTTTTGTAAAGAATAACACTACCCGCAAAGCTTTTAGCTTGTCTGTAAAAAACACCCATAGTCTTTGGTGGGAATCGAACCCACAACCCCTTAGACTGATAGATAAGCGCTCTCCGAATCAGCCTATCGAGGCACTCAATATTTATTTATTTAGGCAAAAATCTCATCATCATCATTTTTCTCATCTTTTTCAGTGATATATGTGTATGGCCTCGTAGTAGAGATCCACATAGTCGCCAGAAATTACGCTCGACTTAAATGAATTTTAGCTGCATATTTCCTAATTATCCATCTCATCCTTGGACCTCGTGATCACTAAGCTAAGGTTCCCAATGGTATTTATATTTAGTAAGTGCCAGACAATGCTAGATACTAAGGGGCATCTAAGCCTTTTATTGGATACAATCTACGAACATAATCTTCCTCGACTAGTATGTATTGACATTCTTGCTCTTCACTAATCTTGGCTTTTTTAACTTCAAGCTATCGGCTTGCAGTCGCTGACTTTTTTTCTGATTTATCTCAGATCGCGGCACATTTAATAAGTATCTGCTGCTAGCCAGTAATGGACATTCACACCAAAATAATTGTTGACCTCCTTACTCATCATTGGTATTTTGCGAAATCCATAATCCCCAGTGAATTCACGTTTAATATGGATTTTAATGTGTGCAAACTCTTGCAACCACAGATGTACCTGTCTTACCAATGGATGAATACAATGCGCTGAATAACATGGTTCGAAGGACCATCCTCATGCCACACTAGCGGTATACACATGTTGATATGAATCAGCATATTAACCATACTACCGTTACGTTACTTCCCCCACAAGAAAAAGTCTATCGCGTGTGATAGACTTAAGCAGCCAATGCTTAGGTATATTACGTAAAAGTTTCTGTTCTCTTTATTGCTCTCGCCATTAAGTCATGATTTCTCGAGAGTCTTAATGCACTCTTGGAATCAAATGACGGTTCAGAAGTAACTATTAACGGCTATTTTTGAAAAAAATTGACAATAATCACCACAGGTGGAAAGGGTATATATAAGTTTGTCACTAATTTCTACAATATTCATTTCCGATCCCATGAAGTATATATATTCTAGATCCTTATACATAGAAAATTTAATTAAGCGATGTCGGCCTGTCGGTCTCTCCGTCTATGTTCGGATTGAAATCAACTTTGCCAAGGCACCAGAAGAGATACAAAAACTTTAAGCCGCCTAATCTGCCAGCCATAGTTTCGAAAATTTCGCTGATGGAATTCAGCAACATCAAACCATTCAATTCGAGGTTGTGGGCTAAGAACCAAGACCACCTATATTTTTTTACATTGTTTCTATTTTTTTCGGGTTGTAATGATTCTCTTTTGCTTTTTTTTGTTAAATAAGTATTAAACTGCAACTAGTAGATCGCATGGAGTGCATACAGACCTCCGGGGACAAATAACCCCCTTCGAGGGGCGATTTTTGTTTGTTTTTAGGTTGGTAAGGTTTCTCTGCTTTGATTTGTATTATAGGCCTTTATAGAAAGCAATACACATAGAGTGGTATGATAGACCCACAGGGTGCCCAGCTTTAGTCTGACATTATAACGCAATATAGATTGCAGAAGGGTCCTAACTTTTACAAAAAAAAAGGTATAACATTTTTATAAACATTTTCGATATAATTTTTACAAAAAATTTTCGATAAAATTTTTACATAAAACTTTCGATAAAATTTTTATAAAAAATTTTCGATAAAATTTTTATAAAAAATTATCGATAAAATTTTTATAAAAAATTATCGATAAAATTTTTATAAAAAATTATCGATAAAATTTTTATAAAAAATTATCGATAAAATTTTTATAAAAAATTATCGATAAAATTTTTACAAAAAAATTTCGATAGAATTTTTACATATTTTTTATAAAAAATTTTGGATAAAATTTTTATAAAAAATATTCGATAAAATATTTACATAAAATTTTCGATAAAATTTTTATAAAAAATTATCGATAAAATTTTTATAAAAAATTATCGATAAAATTTTTATAAAAAATTATCGATAAAATTTTTACAAAAAATTTTCGATAGAATTTTTACATATTTTTTATAAAAAATTTTGGATAAAATTTTTATAAAAAATATTTTATAAAAAATTTTGGATAAAATTTTTATAAAAAATATTCGATAAAATTTTTACAAAAAATTTTCGATAGAATTTTTACATATTTTTTATAAAAAATTTTGGATAAAATTTTTATAAAAAATATTCTATAAAATATTTACATAAAATTTTCGATTATATTTTTATAAAAAGTTTTTCGATAAAATTTTTACCAAAAATTTTCGATAAAATTTTTACAAAAAATTTTCGATAAAATTTTACAAAAAAAAAATTTTCGATCAAATTTTAAGAAAAAAATTTTGGATAAAATTTACGATAAAATTTTTACAAAAGATTTTCGATAAAATTTTTACAAAAAATTTTCGATAAAATTTTTACAAAAAAAAGGTTTCTATATCTTTATATTATATTTGTAGTAATGAATACGTGTAGTTGAAAATCATAAAAGTAAAAAACCGAATGTGAAATTGGGAAACATAATAGCGTTAAACATTAGTATGGTAAAGGATATAAAAGATTCGGCATGGCCAACTATAGCACTTTTACTTGTTCTTTTGTTTCTTCTTTTTGATGGCAGCGCTTGAACTTCTTTAGGACGCCCTTCATTCCAAACATAAGTTTTTAGGCTTCAAACGGGACTTACCATTGAACAACATTTGGACTTTATAGTTTTTGAAAGGTCCACATTCTTAGGAGTAAATAATTAAAAAGATGGCTGCTGTCAAATATGTGGTCCTAAATGATTGGTAATCATGGCTGTATACCGCTCCACAGTCATATTTTTCAACGAGTGAAGCAAATAATTTCATTAACCCATAAGTGCTACAAAAAGTGGTTGTTGTGGATTTAGCGGCTTCTAGAATCTCCTGAGGATTTCCTCTCTCTTAAGATGAGGCAATGTAAATACTTGACAGGCCTCTTAAGCCATCATTACTGAACAGAAACCTCGATTTTATAAATAAATTTGCACAATTTACAGATGATGTTCTGGTTTGCTATTTTCATAATAAAATGACACATCAAACTGACATCAAAGTATAATTGAGTTGCTAGGTCTGGTAACTATACGACATTTTCGTCCCTTGCTGAGAAGTTAATCTCTAAAAATTCCTCTCACAAGACTTATCTAGCATATAAATTTAAAATTTATTTTCTGCAAAAACAGGTCTTTTAATAAAACATCTTTTAAAAATACTTAAAAATCTACAAGTGGTTCATTTAATATTAAAACAAAAAACATATGGTAACCTTTTTTAGGACATGAAACCACAAACTCTCCTTTTGCAAGCAAAGTGAGTGACTCTCAAAAGCTCTCTTTAACTCAATCTCTTAAAAGAAATCTAAAATTGAGTCAAACAAAAGAGAACGGCTACCGAGTGATTTTTATTCATTCATTGGCATAAAGTTGTAAGTTCTTAAAGAACAACAACAACAAAGGAAAGTAAAGTAAAGAAAAAAAAACAAGCTGTAAAAAATAATTGAATCAGAGTTGTTTTTGAATTGCAGGCAAAAGGGGTGGATTTTTTGTTTTTATTTTTCTTTTTAATAAAGATATAGATGAGGGTAGAATCAAAGGACATAAAAAGGAAATGAACAAAACAAAGGCATATAGAGAAAAAAAAAATAAAAAAAAACTCTTCTTAAATAACAGGACTTGCAGAATGCAGAGAAAGAAGTAAAGAACAAGTTTGACAATAAAAAATTTATTAAATGACAACGAAAAGACGCGTTCAAAAAGTGATGGAAATTTAATCTAAATTTATAAATTAATTAAATAATTTAAAATAAATAAAATAAAATAAATTAAAAAAGCGTAAAACATATAATGTAAAGATAGAAGTAAAATTTTTTTCAAAAAAAAAATTTAATCACCTTATAATGACTGATTTCTGAAGAGTGTAAAATTTAAAATTTAAGAACAAATCTTAGTTCCATCTAAAGATTGTAACAAATCCTCCTACAGTTCAAGCAAATTTATAAAATATTAACAAACCTTAATAATGCAATACAAATTTGAAATAAATTCATTATAAAAATTAGAAAGTTTATAAGAAAAATTACAAAATTAGTTATAAAATATCAGAAAAAAATTTACCATCCATAATCCACAATTAAATTTTTGACATTTCACTTTGCTGTCATATTAGTTGGCATGAGAGAGAGAGTCGGTGATTAGGGAAGAGATTGTGCGCATGTCGTAAAAATGTCATACTTTAATTGTACAAATTTGCACATTTTTATAGTAAAAAACAATAACAAAGACTGAATTTTTGTATACAAATTTAACGTGAATTTAGGTAGAGTACAAAGGAATTGTGTAATTTTTTTGCTATGGAATACTTTTTTATTTGGGAATTTTTAAAAATACTAAACCAAAAATAAACAGCAAAAAGAAAATCCAAAATTTACCTCAAAATACAAAAAACAATTCAAAGAAAGCAAAAAAATTACTTTAAAAAACAAAAAAACAAATTTCAAAATAGTAGTAAAATACTACTATTTTTAAAAAATAGTCGTGAAATACTACTTTTTATGCTACACTACGATAAATAGTTATGTAGTATATTATTCAGCAAAACTACTACTACTAGACTGTTAGACTAGCACACTACCCACACTACCCTACTGGAACACTTACTACTATTTTTAAAAAATGCTATTCTTATGCCAAAAATTTAATTGAAACCACTCACAAATGACTGTTATAAGTATTTGGTTAAGTTTGTATAACTTGAAAAAAAGTAGTAGATATACTACTGTTTAAAAAATATATATATTTAGGAGAAACAATATTCTAAACAATCTATTAATAAGTTTTTTTTTTATTTTTAAAAAGTAGTAGAAATAGTAGTATTTAAAAATTTATTTGTTTAAACTCGCACATTATGGTTAGACTGGAGAGGTTTCCTTCTCGCCCTTTCCATGTAAGAAATTATGAAGTTCCTACCCAAAAATTTGTTTTAAACCACTCACACATGACTGTTATAATTTTTTGGTTAAGTTTGTATAACTTAAAAAAAGTAGTAGATATACTACTATTTAAAAAAATTATATTTAGGAGAAACAATATTTTAAACAATTTATTAATGATTATTTTTGATTTTTTAAAAGTAGTAGAAATAGTAGTATTTAAAAATTTATTTGTTTAAAGGCGCAGATTATGGTTAGACTGGAGAGGTTCCCGTCTCGCCCTTTCCATGTAACAAATTATGAAGTTCCTACCCATATCGCCGGCCGCATATCCGAACATATAAAATTTTGTTCATAAAAAAGTAGTAGAAAAATAATTTTTTAGTAAGAACTTAGTTTTATAGAAATAGTACTTAAAAATTAATTATATTTAAAATTACTTATTTGCTAAACATATGTATGTATATTGAGAGACAGACTACAGTGTATTTTTTTTTTTTTTTTTCTTATTTTAATATAATTTAAAAAAGTAGTAGAAATACTCCTTTATTATAAAAATACTTTTTTTGTAAAAATTTCTTTTACTAATGATTTTTATGAAATTTTTAAAGTTTATTAAGCCAGAAAGAAGTGACAGTAGAACTATTACCCTTAAAAAAAAATATATTATAGATATTGGATTAGTTAGTTAAAAAAGGTATAGAATTACTACTACTTCCAATATATGTTTTTTAAAAAAAAGTAGCTTTCAATTACATAAATTATGATTTTTATTCAGATATTTGAAATTACTACCAATTAAAAAAATGGTTATATAAAGGTCCTATACAATGAAATCAGTAGTAGAAAAAGTACTTTCAAAAAATAATTTTTTAAATACCTTTTTTGCTGGATATGTATACACATGCTATTAAAAAATACTTCTTTATATTAAAATGTGTTAAGCATCTGTCATTTAAAAAAGTAGTAGAATTACTACTATTTTTAAAATTAGTATTTGTGCAGAAAAAAAATCATTTGAACAAAATGATTTTCATTATTTTTTTTTAAGATAACTAAAAGAAAAAGGAGCAGAAATACTGCTCTTTTAAAACATTTTTATGTATATGCTTCATGTTTTTTGTAAAATAACTAAATTTATTTAAATAAACCTTAAATATTCCTTACGGAAATATATAAATAAAAAGTATGTCCTTAACTATGATGTTTCAATAGACATTACTTTAGTGCAGATTTTTTAAAAAGTATTAAAAAATACTCCCTTTTTTTCTAAGATTTAAAAAAAATATATTTTTGTATAAAATGATTTCTGTTTCTACTAAAAGTTCCAAAAAAGTTTAAGATTCGATTTTTTAAAAAAACTGTAGCAAATATACTACTTTTTAAAAACAATATATTATTATATACATTTATTTTATAATTGTTAAAGATAATAACTTAAACTATTTGTACTTTAATTTTTTCAAAATAATTTACATTTTAAAAAAGTAGTAGAAATACTAATAATTTTTCAAAAAAGTTTTAAAATATTTTTTTTGCAATCGAAAAATAAAAGTGTAATGAAAACATTTAAATGGAACTCAAGCCATAATTTTGTGCGTTTAAACTTTGAATATATAAAAAAGAGTAGTAGAAATACTACTTTTTGAAATGTGTATTAAAAATATTATTCTTTTAATTTTAGCTTTCTGACATGCAATTTTTAAACATTTACTTTCTTTAATTTTCCAAAAAAAATTTATCTAACATCAACTTTTAAACGGAAAGCTATTCATATTAATTTGACAGGACACAAACATATGTTTTCATACAATTTTATGAGGAAAATCTGAAATATATGTATGTAATAAGGAGACAAAAAAAGTGTGTAGAAAAAAGACTGAGAGAAGGTTTTTTTTGACATAAAATGGAACAATAAACATAAAGACAATTATAACAGCTGTTACGTTTTGACAGCTAAAAATTTTTTAATTGTTGTTGTAAGAATTTTTGAAATTTGTTTTTAATTATGAAATATTAAAAAAAAAATATTTTAGGGAAATATTTTTCAAATTATTACACTTTTAACAATTTAGTTTGGCACTTGACTTACAGCGCAGGTCTCTAAACTCGGGTTACCCCCACACATATGTAAACACAGCGTTGCCAGCTGAAACTTATACTTCATGTTGTTTTTTTTCAGTCCCTTATAACTAAATTCAACTAATAAAGAATGTAGAAAAATTCTTGACACCATTTACAGCAATAACAAAAAAAAATTATATATAGACGTCAAAGAAAAACGAAGTTTGTTTAAAACGTTAAAAAAAAGTAGTAAAGTGAAAATTGTTTAAAAAAAAGTTTTAAATAAAAATGTGTTTCGTGTTGATAAAAATAAGAATATTGTAAAATAAATAAATAATTGCTTGAAAGTCATCATGGAAAATATCAAGAAATGCAATAAACCTTGACAAACAAAAAGACGTGGAAAAAGTGAAACAGAAACGTCCATAAGAATCGTAAAATTTGCAATGCACACAGATACCAACACATGTGAAAGCTAAAAAAGAGTTACAAGGAGTTTAGCAAATTTTTACTCCTTTAAAATCAAGTAGAAGAATTTTTAGCATTTTAATAATTGAAATATACCATAGAAGTAAAACAACGAAAAACTTTATGAATGGATAACTATAGGAAAAAGGTGGGTAAAACTTACTTTTACTTTTAAGCTACTTACAACAGAAAACGTAGTATACTTTTAGGCTTTAAATTATTAAAACTTTTCAAAAAGCACATGACATAATCAAAAATGCGAAGATTTCTTTTAATTCTAAAGCATTTTTATTGAAACAAACAACTTTTTTAACATCCTCTTTCACATCCCCTGCTCTTCCAATCAATAAATTTTTTATTTTAGTTTTATTTTCATTTTACTTTTTTTTTATATGTTAAAGTTGAATGACTTTGCCCTGAACTTACAAGCAAGCAATTTATCATTCAATTGCTTAGGAGTGTAAGAAAAAACAACTCGATAGTATACAAAAGGCTAAAAAGCAACAATAACAAAGCCCGACAATAGTTTAAGGAAATTGTTTTTGTGAAGAGGACATTGTAAGAATAATAAGAAAGGACAATAACATGCTTGAAATACAGGAAAACAGCCAAATGGCAAAAGGAATCACTTTAATGCACTTCAAGGCTTTTTTTCTTTATAATATTTTTTTTTTTTTTTTTTGAAAAAGTAGTAAAAATACTACTATTTTAAATTTAAAAATTAATGCTTAAAAATATTTTTATCCGTTTTAAGAATTACTTTTAAAACAAAATTACACTTTTCCTAGATAACAAATTAATTTTTACGAAAGGTAGCAAAAAGTAGTAAAAAGTAGTAGTTTTTATCCGACTTAAGAACTATTTTTAAAACAAAATTACACTTTTCCTAGGTAATAAAGAAATTTTTACAAAAGGTAGCAGAAATGCTACTCTTTTAAAAATGTATAATTTATCAAACACGTGTTATTAATAGTCTTAAAGTTAAATTTTACTAAATACAAAAATATTTTGCAGATAGTTAAAAATTTTTATAAAGTAGAAAAGTATACTTCAGGCCCTATGTTCCTTATAGGATTAAAAGGTACATATGTATACATAAAGTATTCTAGTATTTGTAAAAATCCTTACAAATTTTGTCCTAAAGCAACTTAAAAACTTTTTTTGTAACAATATTACATGACTGTTTGGTATTTAAGTACTTTTTATAAAAAGTAGTAAATAATCTACTATTTTTAAAACTTTTTTTATACATTAAAAAATTTACTTTAAAAGTTATCTTAAAGCTTTTTTTCATAATATTAGGTGTTCAACAGGTAGTTTATTACTTTAAAAAACTGTAATAGAAATACAACTTTTTTAGTAGAATTGCTTAAAAAGTTATATAAATACTACTTTTTTTAAAATAAATTTCATTAAAGTCACTCAAAGTTAACTTTTTCAATAAAATTACGTTTGAAAATAGTAATGTTTCTACTACTTTTCATAAAAAGTATATATATCTAACGTACAAGTAACAAAATTGTTAGATTGTTTCTACTACTTTTCATAAAAAGTATTTATCTCCTAAAGAACACGTAACAAAAATGTTAGATTGTTTATGACAAACAACCTAACATTTTTTTATTTAAGAAATAAATACTTTTTATGAAAAGTAGTAAAAACACTACTATTTAAAAATGTTGTTTAAGAAAAAACCTAACTTGTTTGTTACTTGTTGGTCACAAGATAAATATTATTTATGAAAAGTAGTAGAAATACTACTATTTTCAAACGTAATATTTTATGAAAAATATAACTTTAAGTGACTTGAAATCTTATTCGTGTTCGTTAGGGAGATAAATACTTTTTATATTATTGTTACATAAAATCGATTTTTTATAAGTACTTTTTTCAAAAGGTAGTCGAAATAGTACTATGCTTAACATTTTATTTAAGAAATCTTAAAGGTTTTTTTTTTGTAAAAATTAAGCTTTAGCTCTTAAATATTGTCTATAAGCACTTTATAAAAACAAATATTAAAAATACTACTATTTGTTGAAAGTACTTTTTCTAATGGAGTTAAAAGTCATCCTACCTTAAAACTTATTTGTAAAGAGGTTCAAATGATAAACAGGTTTTAAATGCTTTTTAAGGTTTATAAAGCGTTTAAAAAAATAGTAGTAGTTTTTTTGTAAGTAAAAATCTTTATTACTTAAATATTGTCTATTGTCCATAAGCACTTCTTAGAATCAAATATTAAATATACTACTATTTATTAAAATTATTTTATGTAAAGAAATTAAAAGCCGTCCTACCTCAGCACTTATTTTTCTAAAGAGATTCAAATGTTTTTTAGGTTTACAAATCATTTTAAAAAAGTAGTAGGTATACTACTGTTTTCAAAAACGTATTTTTCCATAAACTTGTTAATTTTTCTCACTAACAAAGTCATATTCTTATTACCGAAATTTGACTATAAATAATACGACTACATTTTTCTTAGTGAGATAAGTCCCGTTTTAGATAAAGTAGTAAATACATATAATACCATTTTCAATAGGTATTTTTAATTTTTTATTAAATTATTTTAAGTCTTTACTTTACCAAAGAGGATTTTTGTTTAAAAATTTTGTGTTTTTAAAAAAGTAGTAAAAATACTACTATGTAGTTGGAAAAATTTTTGAGGATAAGTAATTTAAGAAAAACGTTTTAGAACTACTAGTCTTTAAAAACTGCATTAAAGCATTGGTTTTACATGTCTTATTTACTAAAACTTATTTTTAGTGAACAACATTTATATTGCTAAGATAGTTAAGTATTTTATTAAAAGTAGAAGAAATACTACTATTTTAAAAGTGCATATATTTTAAACTGCTTCTTGTAGAATAATTTAAATCTGTTTTATAACAAAATTATATGTTTATTAGGGAAATAAGAATATCTTAGAAAAAGTAGTAGAAATACTACTATTTTAAAAAATTTATATATTTTCAACTGCTTCTTCTAGAACAACTTAAATCTTTTTTATAACAGAATTATATGTTTATTAAGGAGATAAGAATATCGAAGAAAAAGTAGTAGAAATGCTACTATTTAAAAAAAAAATTTATATATTTTCAACTGCTTTTTCTAGAACAACTTAAATTTTTTTTATAACAAAATTATATGATTATTAAAGAGATAAGAATATTTTAGAAAAAGTAGTAGAAATACTACTATTTTTAAACATTTTTATACTTTCAACGGCTTCTTCTTGACCAACTTAAATCTTTTTTATATCAAAATTATATGTTTGTTAAGGAAATAAGAATATCTCAGAAAAAGTAGTAGAAATACTACTATTTTAAAAAATTTATATATTTTCAACTGCTTCTTCTAGAACAACTTAAATATTTTTTATAACATAATTATATGTTTATTAAGAAGATAAGAATATGTTAGAAAAAGTAGTAGAAATACTACTATTTTAAAAAAATTATATTTTTTCTACTGCTTCTTCTAGAACAACTTAAATCTTTTTTATAACAGAATTATACGTTTATTAAGGATATAAGAATATCTAAGAAAAGGTAGTAGAAATGCTACTATTTAAAAAAAAAATATATATTTTCAACTGCTTCTTCTAGAATAACTTAAATCTTTTTTATAACAAAATTATATGTTTATTAAGGAGATAAGAATATTTTAGAAAAAGTAGTAGAAATACTACTATTTTAAAAAAAATTTTATATTTTCAACTGCTTCTTCTAGAACAACTTAAATCTTTTTTTATAACAAAATTATATGATTATTAAGGAGATAAGAATATTTTAGAAAAAGTAGTAGAAATACTACTATTTTCAAATGTGTATTTTATAGAAAAGAAAAATAGTTTAAAGCAAGTCAAAAGCTTATTTTTTCCAAAAAGTAAAATAGCAAAATAATTAATACTACTACCGTTTCGGTTTTCTCGATTCAAAGCTAAGAACTGTTAGCTAATGTTTTTATTGATAGTGTATGGTGTATGATAGAGTATGTTGCCTGCTTTAATAAGCTTTAAGCTTAAATTAAATTAATTTTATATTCAAAGTTTTATTTTCTCCAAATGTGAAAACTTATTTTCTACGTTTCTTCATAAATTTATCAATGCCTTTGTTACTACGGTCTCAAACTGATTAATCGATTGTGTGATTTCATATTTCTTTTACACTCCACTTGCTATGAACAAAATCAAAAGACCATAATTCTTTCACTTCTCATAAATTCAATTTTTCGGTTTCTTTCTTTTGGCAAAATTTCAAATCTGTGTGTGTGTATGTGTGTAAATTGTAATGGAAATCCAAGTTTCTTGTTCTTTTTCTTTTTAAAACTAAATTTGTCTTTTACTTTTTGTTATTTTTCTTCACAGTTGTCTTTATGACGTTTTATATGTCTCAACATTTTTTTTTTCTATAATGACGGATGCATGGTTCATTAATTTTGCGTTTTTGTATTGCTTGGTTGCTATTAATGCTTAAGCAAGTGCTGGGTTTTTCTTCAATTTAAATCATAATATTCATCATATAATTTATTTTTTAAATAAAAAACCGGTAAAAAAACTTAGATTTTTGCAGAATCATCTATTGCATATGTCAATATTTGTATACCCTTCAGCATAGGAGGACCCTATTTAGTATAGGATAGATACAAATCGAGTTGAAATCAATTTCGGCAAGGTCCCAAATCAGCTAGAAAAAATTAAGAACACGAATCTGTCTGGCATAGTTTCGAAATAATTACTATTAAAATCCAGCAACATTGGTCCATAAATGGTGGAGATATGATCAAAAAAGGGCTAGCGTCTCTATTTTCCTCACATTTTATCATTGGGGTTTTGTCGATATTATTATTTTTGCTTTGTTGTATTGAAAATCGAAAATTTAGAAAAAAAAACGCTAGATTATCTAATAATCAGAATTTTACTACACAATCACATTTCACCAAAATATCACACTATCACTAAAATTTCACTAACAATTTTAAATTTTACTTAAAAATAATAGTTTCAATCACAAAATTTAAATATTATTAAAAACCAAAAATGCACAAAAAAAACTAAAAACTATTTAAAAGTTCGCTAAAGATCTAAGTTTCACCAAAAAATCACATCATTTTCCATCCGTATCTCAGTTGAAATATATTTTTTTGAAGATATCAAGTAATTTTAGGAATTTTTTGATTTATCAATGTGACAGATATAGTTTAGAGAATTTCAGAAATAATCGCAATTTCACTCAACATTCGAAATTTCACCAAAATATTACATTTTCACAAAAATTTCACTAAAAATGTGAAAATTTACCAAAAAAATTTAATTTGGATCAAATATTTTAAATTTTATTAAAAACCGACAATGCACAAACGAAAACTAAAAACTATCGATAATTTAAAAGATTCAAGTTTCACTAAAAAAATCACATTTTCCATCCCTATCTAAGTTGAAATGACTTTTTTTGAAGATATCAAGTAACTTTTGGAAATACTTGGTGTATCAATCAGATATAGTTCAGATAAAGTTTATAGCATTTTGCTAAAATCAGTGATATCGTTTCATACATAGTGGAGATATGATTAAAACAAAAGGAGCGCCTTTATTCTCCTTACGTGTTTTTCCAAGTTAGTTGTTGCTTTTTAATATGTTATTATTGTTTTAGCTTTGTTTTATTGATAACAGAAATTTCAGAAAACAAAGGCTCTAAATTTTGAAGTAATCGGTATTTCACTCAAAAATCTAAATATCACCAAAATATTACATTTTCTACCAGAACTACCAAAAATATTTTTAATCACAAAATTGAAATTTTATTAAAAACCGAAAATACATAAATTAAAACTAAAAACTATCTATAATGCTTTAATTCAAAAGTTAACTAACAGATCCAAGTATCACCAAAAAATCAGGTTTTCACCAAAAAATGACCAAATATTTTAATTATAAGTAAAATCTTTCGTTTTTACTTTACCATATACGTAGTATAAGGTAAAGTATAGTAATCATGAAAAAATCAAGGTCGATATATCGACGGACTTATACGTTTTGAGGTTTCCTGATTTCATTTTTACTATTTTTGCGATTATGTCTGTAGGTGAGTGGGTGGGTGAGTGGGGGCCACTATTTTTGTGTAGTTTGTACAGGTCATATCGTTTGACATATCAATATGAAATTTAGTATGTGCCTTTGGTATACGTAGATAAAGAGCTGTATAGTTTTAAGACATAATCGGGAGGGGCAAGGGGTAGTTTCCTTACCCCCAAATTTTGTGAACGCTCTACAGGTCATACCGTACGACATATTAAAACAAAATTTTAGTATGTACCTTTGTTTTATGAAGATGAGGATCTGTATAAATTTTGGGCATACTAGGGAAGGGGCAAGGGGTAGTTTACTTACTACCAAAATGGAAACATAATAGCGCACAGTGGGGCAGAAAAAAAATATTTCGGTATTAACTCAGCCAATTGTAAAGGGCTAAGCCGTTTGATCCAATGTTCGACATAAGCATAGCATAGCAAAGATATTAAATATGCAACAAAATATTAAATATGCAACAAAATTTTTTATAAGTTAGTCAACGAAATTATGTAGTAAAAATTCCCAAAATAAACACCAAAGATCCCTAATTTGGAATTTTTTTAGTATTTTGCCCATTAAGTCCACATTTGGACTAGGACTCATAAAATACTTTTAGCAATAATTGGGAGCATATATAGCTTTATTACAGCATTCTTCCTTTTCCGATCCCAGCTTTGGGATTTTAGAACATATAGGCTAAAGTCAAAATTTCGATGTAAAATAGGTCAAATTGACGAACCTCCATCCTCTACAAGGATGGTTTAAATGTACGCACATTAATATAAAGTTGCACAAAAATATAAAATATTTATATATTCCTTAAGAACAATTTTTTCTATTAAAAAACAAGATTGGTGGCCCCTTTTTCTGCTTAAATACACAAAAATGCAATAATTATGGAATTTTTAAATTCCAAATTGTCTAGATTTTAACTCAGATAAGATATATTCTTGAAATTTTGCCATAATATTTAAAATTTTGCTAGAAAAAATTAAAAAAAAAATTGCTGAAAATTGTACTCAATATTTAAAAAAAAAAACTCGACCAGGGTACCGAAAATCAAACATTTAAATTTAAAATTGATTACAACTCGCTCATTTTAAAACATAATTTATAGATTAAAGCATCGTTTTGTAGGTATCAATTGGACCTTTATGGCCATGTATAATTTTTAACAGCCAAATTGAAAAAATACCAACCTCAAAGAATTTGCAGGTGCAAGGTATCCAACTCTGAGACCACATAGCGTCACCCCTGACAAGTGAATGGTGCTCAGCATCAAAACTTAAGCTCAGATGCTCCTCCGCTAAGCTCATGTCAAAATCAAACGGATGAATTATTTCCAAAATATTTCGTTACTGCCCCACTGTGCAGCGTAAGACTATATCCAACATCACTATAGTGAAGGGTATTTAAAATTCGGCATGACCGCATTTATATATATCTTATATCTGTTGACGCTTGTCGTACGTGAAACGTACATACCACATTAAATAATAAACATTTATTGCGTGTTTAACTTACATGAGATTATTGTGTATAAAAAGTATTTACTAAAAGATTTCATTAAAAACTTAATCAAAATGTATAAATACAGTCTTTGTTTGCCACATGCAATCAATCAAAAAAAAATTTTTTTTCCACTCTATTTTTATGAACTGCAATATTTATTCATTCATTTGTTCGTTCGTTCAGGCCAAACAAATGGTTGTTGAAAGAAAAATATAAATAAGCAAATAAAAAACTGTTCATTTGAAATCTGGATAAACTATTAATTGATTGGTTGCCGAAAGATTTAGTGCAGAGAAATCCCAAATAATCTTCAAGAAAAAATCATCCACATATATCCTTATCAGAGTTGAATAGAATTGAATAGGAAGAAAAATACCTAAATGATGGACATAAAAAAATCCCACACGATTCCATTATTCGATACTGTTGTCATACCAAAATGATATTGGTTGGCCGATTTAAATGTAGATCCTAGTTAAACCCGTCCAGACTTAATTATTTATCTGGTAAGAGATAGACCAGATAGATCATCTTATATGTTTGCTTCAAAAATGTTGCGTCTCGAAGAAGAGAGTGTCGGAGATTTGCAAAGAACGCTATCGCTATAGCAACAGCCTGTCACACCCTTTCGTTAAAGAGACAGGTTCTTTAGTTGAAAATTGAGAATGACAAAAAGACGTGCTAGGTTTCTACGGGTATCCTTTTTAGGATTTCGTACTTCTTCAGACTCCACACATTTTTACAGAAGATCTATTGATTTAACCGCTATCACAAGTCCAGTTAAAGATTAAAGAGTGTCCCTATGGTCATTTGATTTTCAATTTCATATACAAAGTTATTTTTTTTAATTAGTAACAGGCAGACACTTGAAATTTACACAGAGTAGGGACAAATTTATAACTAAGTTCAAATTTTCAGCATAGTCTAAAAATGTTAAAAACATATGAATAAATATAAATATAATCAAATATAGTCATAAAACTAGATTTGCAACAAAAATATAGAGTTTAAAAAGTATATAACACGATTCGAAGTTAACTTCGAATTTTCGAAATTAACTTCGAATTTTCGAAATTAACTTCGAATTTTCGAAAATGATTTAAACTTGTTTAAGAACTTGAAATTTAGTCAAATCATGTGTACAACAAATTTTTATAAGAAAATTAAGTAAAAATTTTAAAGAAGTCAAAATTTTAAATGTTAAGTAAATATTTTAATTATTATTTTTAACGCAATGTAGTAAAATTAAAATTAATAAAAATAAAAGGGTACTTCCCAGAAGTCACAGTTTTGACGTATGTGGCCTAAGCTTTTAAACGTTTCAAGCGTACGCTTGAAACTTACACAGGACATGTAGTACTAAATAAAAATTAAAGGGTACCCCAATAGAGTCATTTTGAACAATATGGCATCATTAATTTAACCCTTACAGGCAGACACTTAAAACGCAGAGCTTTTAAAACTATTTCTGCTATAAAATAATTATAAAAAATAATAATAATTAAAGGGTTTGCCTAAAGTAACATGATTTTCCCCAGAAGTCGCAATTTTGGAGAATGTGGCCTAATCTTTTAAACCTTATAGGTAACAAACTGAAATTAATAAATAATAACAAGTATGGAAAATATTTAAAAAAAATAAAGGGTGAACCAGATAATACGTAAGATTAACCCCTATAGTATGGTTTCCGAATTTCGAGCATTGGCTAAGTGTTAAGAGATTTGGAATAATTAAACGCCTTGAGAAATCTTTATTATTTGGAGATAAATATTAAGCTTAAAGTAGATTATGCTAAAAATTAAAACTCTTTATTATCTAAAAGTCAAAATTTCCATAGCTTTTGTGCTATACGTCAGAGACTCTTCAGTGTACAGTGCGTCCGAATTTTAAAAGAATACTTCCCTGCTATAAACAATAATCACTCAACACTTGGGAAAAGTGATATTGCATTAAGTGTGCGTGAGTGTGGTTTCGACTGATTGTTAATTAAAAAATGTGCAACAAAAATAAACTAAAAACTGGGCCACTAGATGCTAGAAGAAACAACTTTGAACAAAAAAACAAAACAGATTAATTGTTAAGTGTAGGCGGTAAAAGTTAATAAAATTTAATAAGTTTATTGATTGAAGCAACACTAAACAATCATAGTAATAATGGGATTATTTAAATAAAGAAAAGAGGATACTATTGATGATTTGCTTGAATTAGTTCATAAAGATTTAAAATAAATAATATTTTTGCAAAAAAGATTAATTTTATGAAATTCCAAAATTCAAAAAAATCCCCTCACTTAAAACTCAAATTTCTACGCTTTCAAATTGCCTTATTGGCTTTAAATATTGCTTAATTTAATATTATTAATCATTTTGATTTTACGTTCAATCAAATGAAAACATTTTAACTTTGTTAATAGCAAATCCCCATTTTAGGTATTTTACAAAACGGATTTATTTACCTTTGAATAATAATTTTTTCTTTCCAATAAATATTTGTTATTAAGTAAATAATATAATTTTATATTATTTTGAAAGAAAAAAATAAATTTTGGAAATTCCCATTTTGTTTCAAAAAATACCCTCATTAAAAATTCACACACAATAACTTTCCTTGTTGCTTCCTTTAAATATTATTTAAATATTAAATAATATTATTAATTTAAATATTAACTTAATATTATTAATCATTTTGTTTTTACTTTAAATGATATAAAAACATTCCAACTTTAGTAATAGAAAATCCCCATTTTAGGTATTTATACAAAACAAATTTATTCACATTTAAAATATTTTTTTTTTTTTTCTAATAAATATTTGTTATCAATTAAATAATGTAATTTTATATTATTTTGAAAAAAAAAATTTTTCGAAATTCCCATTTTGTTTCAAAAAATACCCTCATTAATAATTTTGTTTTTACCTTTAATTAATTAAAAACATTCCAACTTCTGTAAAAGAAAATCCCCACTTTTGTTATTTAAACAAGAAGGAATTTATTTACTCTTAAAATATATTTTTCCTTTGTAACAAATATTTATTATTAAATAAATAAAATAATTTTTAAAAATTAAAAAAAGAAATTAAATTTCGAAAATTCCCATTTTGTTTCAAAAATACCCTCACATATTCATAGAATATATAAAATTCATTGAATATTAATAATTATTAAAGTTCATTGAATATTAGTAAATTTAATATTATTAATAATTTTGTTTTTACTTTTAATTAATTAAAAACATTCCAACTTTTGTAATAGAAAATCCCCACTTTTGGTATTTAAAAAAGTAGGGATTTAATTACTTATAAAATATATTTTTCCTTTGTAATAAATATTTATTATTAAGTAAATAATATAATTTTTTAAATTTAAAAAATGAAATTAAATTTCGAAAATTCCCATTTTGTTTCAAAAAATACCCTCACATAAAATTCATAGAAAATAACTTGTTACGCTTCCAAATTGCCTTACTTGCTTGAATATTAATAAATTTAATATTATTAATAATTTTGTTTTTACTTTTAATTAATTAATAACATTCCAACTTTTGTAAAAGAAAATCCCTACTTTTGGTATTTAAACAAGAAGGGATTTATTTACTTTTAAAATATATTTTTCCTTTGTAAAAAATATTTATTATTAAGTAAATAACATAATTTTATAATTTTTAAAAAAGAAATTAAATTTCAAAAATTCCCATTTTGTTTCAAAAAATACCCTCAATAAAAATTCATACAAAATAACTTTCTGCGCTTCCAAATTACTTTTTTTGCTTTGAATATCAATTAATTTAATATAATTAATGATTTTGTTTTTACTTGCAATTAATTAAAAACATTACAACTTTTGTAAAAAAAAATCCCCAATTTTGGCATTTAAAAAAGAAGGGATTTATTTTTTTTTTTTAAACATATTTTACCATTATAATAATATATATTTATTATTATTATTATTATTAGGTAAATAATGTAATAATACAAATTTATAATAATAAAAATCCCCATTTTGGTTAAAGAGAATCCCTGCATCAGAAATTTACCTCCTTTTACTTTAAGTCAAAATTAAATGCGACCAAGCCCTAAATCATTAAGATTAGCTAATTTTTGTAATTTTTTATTTTCTTTAATTTAAATTTTAAAATTATTTACAATTCTTAAAATTCCTTAATTGGAAATTTTAAATCTCCTACTAGGAATTTGATTAAAATTGTAATTTTTTGAATGAACAAGTAATTGCTGTACTTATTTAGCACGCCGTTGGTAAATTTTAATTTAAATTTTTTAATTCCTATTAGGTAATTTAAAATCCCCAGGTGGACTTTAAATAAGAATGAACCATTTGATGGCTTTAGAAAATGTTGTAACTTCAATGAATCATAGTAAATTTATGTTTAATACAAAAAAGTAAATTTCCCATTTTAAGAGTGAAAAATCCCCAATTCCTTAATTAATCCAAATAATCCCTTTCACAAGACAAAAAATTTAAAAGGTCATTAAATTAAAATTGTTAGTTTTAATGTTCTTTATTTAATTAAATTTCTAAATCGCTTGTTGTAATTTTTTTTCTTTTTTTTGTATTAAAAATCCCCAATTTAGGAATTTAAACAAAATAACTTTCGCTTTAAATTTAATTTATTTTACTTTAAAAAACCATTTAGTATTCTAAGAAATTTAATATCCTATGCAATTTGGTTTAGTTTATAGGTAATCCCTACTTTTTAATTCCTAACTAGAAATTTAAAATCCCCAGTTAGGTATTTATTTAAAATAAACTTTTTAATGATATTAAATAAATAAATTGCTAATAATTAATATTATTTTATCACATTTTGTTATAATTACATAAATTCCCATTTGGAAGAAAAAAATCCCAATTTTGGAATTAATCCAAATTTTATTTTCTAAAGGGAAAATAAATTTCCACTTACTGTAAATAAAATAAATGTATAGCTCTGGGAATTCCTAGATTGGAACTTAAAATCCAATTTATTTTAAAGAATTTTTTGGCTTTTGGTAAAGTATTTATTTATGGCTGTCCTGATGCATAATTAAAGGCCCACGTAGATTTTTTAATTTTACTTTGTTATTTTATTTATTTTTCTTTTTTTATTTAAATTGTTTCCTTTCATAAACAACTTCTTAGCAATAATTATGTGACCATTAGTTTCTTATAACATTTTGCTCTTCTCCCTTTTATTCATCCGATTGCCAGTGTTCGGTGGCATTATTGTCATTATAATTATTGGTCGTGCATTGAAGCCAGACGCCTAGACTGGATGGCAGCCAATTGTCTGTTGTTTCTTTTAGTTTTTATTGGTGTAAAACTCCTCATATGTTATAGCGTAAAGTAAATAATAATGATGAGTGTGTGTGTGTCGCATGCGGCCTGGCTGCATTCTAACACATCATGACACAGAGGTTCTTTCTTACCCATCAAGAAAAAAGAAATACACAAATCATCTTCATCATCATTTATACAAAGTTGTGCAAAGATTATTTTATGATACTGGCGTCTAGATTTTAACATGAAGAAATTACTCATTCTTTGATTTAAGATTTAGTTTTAAAAATAACATTTAAAAAAATGTTTTAATAAAAAGTTTCTATTTTCTTTATCGCAAGAAAGAAATCTGTAAAATCTAATCAAATTATAATCGATGTCAGACGCCGTAGTTTGACTCCTGAATTAAATTGTCAAATTTAAACGTTTTATTTTTACCAATCCATCATCCTAAAATTTACATTTTATTTCACCAAAGTTGTTTGCTGAATAAACACAAATTTATCCTTAACTTAAGGACCACTTACATTTATTGTTCAAGACATTTCTTTATTTCCTTTATTTTTTATATTCGAACATAAACAAGCATCTATTAAATTGCAAAAAAAAACAAAGATAATTTAAAAATGTTTTTCAGCAGCTCAAATAAAAGAAGTCATAAAAAAATGAATTTTTTCAAAATATTTTTAGGGGCAACTTTAAAACTTAGTTTAAATATTCAGTAAAGTCCACAAATGCTAAAAATTTATGAATTTTATTAAAAAAATAGTAATAAAATTGATTTTTTAACTAAAATATTGCGATTTTAAGGTTCTTAGCCTAATTCGAATTTTCGAAATTAAGTTCGAATTTTCGAAATTAACTTCGAATTATCGAAATTTGTTTTAACGTGTTTAAGAGCTTTAATTTTAATCACATTATATATACAAAATATTTTTTACATAAAAATTAAGTAAACATTTTATATATTTAAAGCTTTTAACACAATTAAAACATTAATTAAAATTTTATTTAAATTATTAAGTTGAATGAATATTCTAAAAA
>OX451218.1:20498048-20651030 GCA_949628195.1 Phasia obesa | reverse complement strand
ATGAATATTCTAAAAATATATAATATTTAATTTTAATCTCTTTTAAAGAATATTTAAACTAGTAATAAAAATTAAATGCATATCTTATTCGTTTTTACTTGACTTCGAATTTTCGAATTACTTAAATGCTTAAATTTATATTTTCTTATGCTTAAATTTAGTTTCTAAACGATTTACCAATACCATTTCAACTTAAGTTCGAACTTATTTTGAATATTTTATATCATCACTTAATAATAAAAATACACTTTTTTAAATTGTTAATAAAATTAAATTATAATTAACGGTTTCAACTGAAGTTAAAATTTTCAAAATTATATTCTCTTATACAAGGTATAACAATTTCCACTTCAGTTCAAATTTTTTGGAATGATTTTTTTTTATAGTTTTTTTTTTCTAAAATTCCTTTTTAAACTTTTACTCATTTTTAAAAAAATTTTAAAATTAATATTTCTTCAAGAAATTTTTGTTTTGCGTTTAAACAATTTGTTTACTTAAATGTATTCTTTATGAATCATTAATTTTATTTTAAGTGTAAAATTTTATTGCATACTTTTAGACGCCACAAATTTATAACATTTTATGAATCATTTGCGGAAACTTACTCATCTTGAGACATGAAACATTACAGACATAAAAACATAAAGCATTAATTTAAGGGTCTGAGGAGATTTCTTTTGTAACTATAATAAGTAACACTATGTTTTTTTATTATTTCTTTATTTGTTTGTTGTCAAAACTCTAAGAAATATTTTCTAAGAAGAGCTTAAACTTCAATAACATTTTTGGAATTGCACCAAAAATGCGAGTAAAAAGCATCCACAATTTTAATTATATATATGTATATACAGTGAACGTGGTACCTCTCATACAAAGTAAATATACGATAATAATTATTCCTTAATGATAATATATTGTAAATGTGGGCGTGGTACCACCTCATACAAGAAATATTATTATCTTGTAGCTAGAGAACTTTGAAATTTTAAACGAGATATCCCAATATTAACAGGATTGAAGCAGTAGGTGCGGTACCTCTCATACAAAGTAAATATACCTCATCGTTGAAAACTATAATAGGAAGTCTTGCATTTTGTATGAGTAACCCCTTAGCTATATTTATAGTCGAACATAAAATTGACTGGATTGAAGTCGTGGTCGTGATACCTTTATAAAAAGTAAATATTTATCATTATATTACTTGGAACTCTCTTAGGTAGAGTTTTGATATTATATACGAGGTACCCCCGTTTTAATGTACATAGTCGAGCAAAAACCAATTGGGTTGGAAGATAGAAAGTAATATCGCTAGCGAACTCAATTAAGTAAAGTGCTGATACTTTATATTATAAGTATAAAGTGTGTTTACGAGATAAAGCTTAGTGGTAGGGCCTTAGGGCCTGGTACATCCCATATAAAGCAATTATTCTGTATCTAGACAACTGCAATTGTAACACTCACTCAATTTGACATAGCCTAATTTAAGGATAACGTGTGTTTTCGAAAAAAACTTTCAGAATTTTATATAAATATATTTTAGAATTTTATATATACCCCATGTAATTATCCAGGAATGGGTACCTCTATATAATGTAAATACATTCATATATAAGCACTATAAAAGTAAGTGTCTTAAAATTTGGTGTGGACTACTTTCAAAGCAAAATCGAACACAATATTGTCTGGGCGCTGACGACGTTTAAAAATAAAATTTCTAATATTAAATTTTATTTAGTATTTTTGAGTTTTCCGAATCTAAAGTTTAACTAAAAACGAAACTCTCTTAATCTCTTTGTATACCCTTCACCACAGGTGGACAAACTTATGTATAGCCTAAGTTTATCATTCCGTGTGTAATTTCTACAATATTCACTTCCGACTCAATAAAGTATACACATATATATTCTGATTCCTTATACACAGAAAAGTTGAATTAGCGATGTCTGTCTATACGTCTGTCCGTGTTCGGATAGTAAAGTGGTTTTCCAAGGCACCACACGAGATGCAGAAGACCTAAGCCCACCAATCCGCCAGGCATAGTTTCGATAATTTTGGGGTTGTAATTCAGCAACATCAGGTCATTTCTTTGAAAGCTGTGGGCAAAAAACCACGCCCACTTATATTTTCAACGTTTTTTTTTTCATTTTTTTCGGTTTTAATTATACCCTTTTGCTTATTTGGTTAAGTAAATATTAAAACTTTTACAAAAAAAATTTGAAACAAGATTTTAAAAAAATTTTCAAAAAAATAAAAAAAAAAGATTTTACAAAAAATTTTTCTAAAAATTTCAAAAAAAATATTTACAAAAAAATTTAAAAAAAAAATGTTGAAAAAAAAATTTACAAAAAAAATTTCAATCAAACACAATATCTAGCTAGGGTATATAAGATTCGATCATGCCGTTTTTTAACTTTAATTCTTTTAATTAATCATATAAGAAGCATACTGCCTTTATTGTATATGTACTGGTATTCCTCTTGTATTCGGCTTTTCTATTCAATATTTTTAAATAAAAATATTTTGTCGTTAACAACACTACTTGTTTGCTCTCTTTTAATGAAACTTGCTCCCCTTTTTTTAAATAAAACAAAACAAAAAAGAAAATATACCTTTAGAATAAAAAAAAACCCACAAACATTTGTTATTCTCCCTTTAAAGAAACACAACATAAAAAAAAAACAAATCAAATGCACGTACTTATGTATGTACATGCACACATTCTTACCTACGCACTCACTTGTAGAAACTCACAACAAAAACAATAGCCTTTTCTGGTTTCTCCCATTAACCCACCACAACTCAACAAACATGCACAACATACATACACATTCGTACATGTGTAACTTAAGGCATGCATGTATGGAAGTAAGTATGATTGTGAATGATACATTTAGATAGAGTGCGAATGCTAGAAATGAGTATGTATTTGTTCGTTTAATGGAAACACTCAAAGTACATTAGGCTTGCGTAGAAATTTGTTTCCCTTTTGGGGAGCAAGCAGTTTAATGCATTCATAGTACACAAACACACACAAACACTTACTCTTACATGTTTGTAAGTTTGTATATATACACTATGAGTGTTGAATGAATTTGGTACCTTTGCTAAGTGTTGTTGGTTATTTTGAGAAAATAGTCTAAATGTTTTTTAGTCTTCAGTAAATGTTCGTTTAGTGTATAACAGATTGTTATCTATATAGCGCGAGTTAACGGCAACTTATTTCTCTAACTTTATACATAGAAGTGTTTGTTATAGAAATACTACAACAGAAATAAAATAGCAATAATGCTTAAGAAGTTCTAAAAATATAAAATTAAAAAAAAAACACAGAACAATATTTAAATGAAAAATTATGAACTAAAATGTTAAAAGGCAAAAAAGTGAAGTGTGTACAAAAAAGCTCATAAATTATAAGAAATAGAAAAGTGTTTTAAAAATATTTTCTAAAAAATAAATTGAAGGGAATTTCAAGAGAAAAAAAAATATTTAGAAAAATAATTATAAAAGAATTTTAATATAAAAAATAATTTTGAAATAAAAACACTGATCAAAAGCTTAAAAAAAATCTTACAAAATAAAAATTAATTTATTGAAAATAATTTAAATCTTATTTGCAAAAAAAGTGATTTAAAAATAAAAACAAAAAATCAAAATGTAAATATAAATATAAAAATATTTTCTTAGTTTAAAAAAAATGTGAACAAGATTTCTAATGAGATTTGAATAAAAACTAATTTTTCTTAGTTTCGAATAATCATGTAAAAGAAATCAACACCCTTTTTAAATAAAGTCAAGAATTTTCTTAATTATAAAGAAAGTAAAAATTTAAATTTTATAATAAAATTTGTACTCAAACTTCCAAGATAGCACAGTAGTTTAAAATCAAGTATATGTAAATCGAAAAAATTACAAATATTTATAATTGACTTGGTTTTTAACTTAGAAAGAATAAAAAATAAAAAAAAAACCAACTAGGATTACAAGATTTTGAAGGCCACTTAAGCTAACTAAAACCATAATTTTACATTAAAAAATATTTTATAGTAGTTGAAATATAAAAAATTTTATTAAAAATGATAAAGCACATTTTGGCATAAAAATCTTGAAATTTTAAATTTTCAACTCGAATACGAAATTTTCGAAGTTCTGTATAACTGGTCTATATTAAAAAAAAATGCTTAACCTGGTAAAACAAGCAAGTGTTATAGTTATTACAGGATTTCCAAACATTTATAGCAATTCGAACTTACATTCGAATATTCGAAGTTGTATTTAATTGCCTAAAGTGGCAATATTTCATTACAATATTTATTTAGACAACTTCACATATAATTTTTTGTGAAAATAATTGTCTGAAACGACATTTAAAAAAAATTCGAATTATCGAAATTGCTTCAAGAATATGGTAAAATTTTAAAAAATTCACAAAAATATAGTAAGAAATAAATAAAAATAAATAATTAAAAAAAAATTTAAACTTTCAATTCGAAAACAAAGTTTTCGAAATTCTGAACAACATGTCTTAAACATAAGAAATGGACAAAAAATTGTTTAACCTGGTAAAACAAGCAACTTTTATACCAATTATATGATTTTAAAACGTTTTATAGCAATTCGAACTTACAATCGAATATTCGAAGTTGTGCTTAATTGCTTAAAGTTGCAATATTTCATTACAATATTTATTTAGACAACATCACATATAATTTATTGTGAAATAAATTGTCTAAAACGACTTTTAAAAATAATTTCGAATTATCGAAATTGCTTCAAGAATGTGGTAAAGCTTTAAAAATTCGCAAAAACGCTAATTTTTAACGTCCCTTAAATAAATTTAAACTAACATAACACATTAAACACTATTGTAATATATTCGAAATTCAAAACATTTTATTAAAAATGACTTAGCGCAATTTTAAACTTTCAATTCGAAAACAAAGTTATCGAAATTCTGAATAACATGTCTAAAAAATAAGATATGGACAAAAATAAATTGCTTAACCTGGTAAAACAAGCAACTTTTATACCAATTATATGATTTTAAAACATTTTATAGCAATTCGAACTTACAATCGAATATTCGAAGTTGTGCTTAATTGCTTAAAGTTGCAATATTTCATTGGAAAATTTATTTACACAACTTCACATATACATTTTTGTGAAAATAACTGTCGAAAACGGCATTTAAAAATAAATTCGATATTGAAATTGCTCCAAGAATATTGTAAAACTTCACAAATTTCCAAAAACACAAATTTTTAAATAAACTAAAATCAAAATTAAAAATCAATAATTATTGTAATTTGTTTTAAATGAAAAATTTAATTAGAAATAAATTAGCATAATTTTGAATATAAACCTTGAAATTTTAAACTTTCAAATCAAATTCGAAGTTTCTGAAATTCTGAAAAACAGAAATACTAAATAATACCAAAAATAATTGTTTAATCCAGTTAAAGACCAATCAAGAATTTTAAAAGGTTTTGTAGCAATTCGAACATAAATTCCAACATTCGAAGTTGTACTTTATTGCTTAAAATTATAATATTTCATTAAAAAATAATTTAAACAATTTCACACAAAACTAGTTTGAATTAACAAAATTGCTCTCATTTTCAACGTTAAACTTTTAAATCGGATTCGAAGTTTCTGAAATTATGTACAACAAACTGAAAATATCAAATATTAAAAAAAAATGCTTAACCTTGTAACAAAATCAACTGATATACCAATTTACGATTCTAAAACGTTTTATAGCAATTTGAACTTGATTTCGAACATTCGAAGTAGTGCTTAAATGCTTTTAAAATTATTAAATTATATTAAAATAATTATTATATCAACTTAATTTAAAATCTATGCAAAAAATTAACTAGAAAAGATATTATAAATTAAGCTCGAATATTCGAAGTTGCTTAAAACAGCTCCTAAGGCCTAAAGATTTTGTTCAAAATATCCTAAAAACCATAATTTTTTTTGAAAACTAATGGTTTTTTGCTCAAACTGTATTTCAAAAAAAATAAAATCCATTCGAAGTTAAACTCGAAATTGTAAAAATCTTTTTATAATTTTCAATAAACTAACTAATACTGATAAAAGATTTAAATTAAACAAAATGTATTTTAGAAGAGTGAAAACCAATTTAATTTTAAGTTCGAATTTTCTAATTTCTATAAAAAAAAAATCTAAAACCTTTAAATTTTTTGTAATAAACACGTTTTTAATACAAATTTTTTGTTAAACTAAAGATTTCTAAAAAATTTTAAGTATAATTTGTATCTTCGAAATTCTAGTAAATAAATTTCGAAATATTTCAGAATTACGATATATTTCTAAATAAATATTTCTAACAAAATTGGGTTTGTAAGATTTTAGAATCGAAAAACCATTCAAATTCAAACAGAACATATTTAAATTTCGATTTTCGATGTCCGCCTTAAGAGTTCTTAAAATTTAATTAAATCAAATAAATAAAATAAAAATAATACAAAAAAATAAAAATGAAATATGATTTTTAGTGCTTTTAATTAAGTTCGAATTTTCGAAATTGTTCTAAATACTGTAAAAAAGTAGATAAAACCGATTTTTTTAATTTGCGAATTTTCGAAATTATACTGAATACTCCTATTCGAATTCGTACAGAAGCTTCGAATTGAAATTCGAATTCTTAAAAATTCCTATAATTTTGTTTAGATATTAAAAACTTATTTTGAAATATGATTTTTGCTGCTGTAAATTAAGTTTGAATTTTCGAAATTATTTGAAATACTGTAAAAAAACTATATAAAGCGGTTTTTTTTTAATTTTATTCGAACTAATAACCTTAGAGATCCAAAATGTGCATTATTTGAATATCTCACCCTGGATCTTAGGACTGCTTTTGTTTGACATTCTCACAAAAATCCCAGACATAAACCATAACCTTACTACCCTAACTAACGTTACATTTGTTGACAATTGAGTAACAAACAATAATAAAATACCTTGTCCAATATTAAGTAGCACAAAAACAATAATAACAACAAAAATAACCAGCACCCCTCGATTAAATGAAAGACATATTAAAAATGGAAATTTAACACATGATTTTTGAAAAACGAACACTACAAAAAATCAACCCTGCTTAAGCGGTATTGGACATGAGAATTTTTTGTGTTAATGTTTTTTCTTTTGAAATTGAATTCAGTACATGAATTCAAATCGAAAATAAAGAAAAAAATAATTAGAAAACATTAGGGACATTCGCAATCAATAAGATCGAAAATTTGCAAAGGCCAAAAAACATAGATTTCAACTATTTTTAATTTTTGATTTTTTTTTTTTGTAATATTTTAGATACTTTTCTCATTCTTTAATTCTTCTTATTCTGCTTCTTTCCCTTTTTGCCTTAAGCCGAGTACACCCTTAATGAATTATTTTTAATATTTACTTAGTCGTCTTGTAGTTATAATACAACAGAAATTTATGACGAGTCAAAAACTACCCCCAACCCTTAAATGTTCTACGGTTTCTATGCCAATGAACTCGAGAACACCAAACGTTTTGCTGGCTAATTGGGAATAATTCATAATCTCTGTTTAACAATGACTATACTTTTTTCGCACAAAAACGAACAAACAAAAAAAAAACGGGGTGTTGAATTCGAAATTCTTATTGGAAATTCAAACCAAAAACAAGGGTGATTCCACACAGTGCAAATGAAAGATAAAGAAACCAAAACATTGAAATTTTGTTTTAAATATTTTTAGTTGGTTAAAACAATTTAACGAAATTTGATATTAAAACTTTCCTCCGAAAAAATAACTTTTAAGTGCAAAACAAACCAAAAAGTGTAATTCGAAATTAAAAAGAAGGAAGGAAATATTTAACAAAAGAATTCAAACAAAAATTGTTTAAACAGGTTTCGAGCTCTAAAAAAACATTTTTACCTCCTCCATTTGTTATTGTGCTGCCTACTGTATCCATCGCTCTGTTGTAACCAGACATTATGGCAATTAAGGATTTATTACAATTGACCACCTGCAGCGTCTTGATTAGTGTGAGATGTATGTAAAACTTTCTTTCTTTGTATTGTAAATTAAAAAAATTATATTAACATTTAATTGAATATTAAAAAAAAAATATTTAAAATTAAAAACTAACAGGGTGATCCAAAAGTGATACAGAAAGTATTTTGAGTTGAAAGCACAACTTTTTAAATAAAAATTATTATTTTCTTTTTAAATTAAATAGCAAAGGGTATCACACCAAGAAAACCGGTTAAGTTTCCTAAAAATAAGCTTTACTTATCACCAATGTCACCGTGGTATATGGTACGCTTGATGCCATAAATCTCAAGACCCGAAAACACATCTAAGCTAGAAGTGAAACTGCGTCAAATCGCACTACCTAGGCGGCTAAATCTGATCATAGAAAATCTTAATTAATATCTATATAATTATTAGGCAAATTCGTTTAATGTAATCCCTTTTACGTCCGTAATATTGAACCGATTTTGGAAAGACTTAACCGGTTTCAAAGCTTTTAAACTTAATTTTATTTAAATCGGTTCAGTATCTTAGGAGTAATACGACTATGAAATTCTTACTAACACCAATAAACAAACTCTCTGAACATGGCGATGCTTTTGCTTCCAAGTGTTTTTTTTTTATTTTTATGGATGGGGGCAGCAAAGCGAACAAATGATATCCAGTTTAAATTATTGGGCTGTATAACAGAAAACAACATATCGCTTCTACGGCCTAGATTATGAGCAATACCTTTGAGGGAATTTTATTGTCTTGTTGTCTTCTAACCCTTTCCAATTCTCCCGAGTTATATGGGGGACCAGTCCACGAGGCTAGATGGAGACTGAAACTGGAAGATATTTTTTTTAAGACAACACACTACCTGCGAAGCCTTTTTGCTTGTCTGCAGAAAACACCATTCTTTGGCGGTAATCGAACCCGCAACCACCAGACTGATAGTGTAGCGCGCTACCAATCAGTCTATCGGCCTTGTGGGTCTGACCAGTGGCCAAACAACTGGTACTTACCCCCGGGGGTTCCAATTGTCACTGAAGGAATGGCAAATGCTTTGACGCGGTTCACTCGGGGAAAATAGGGGCACCAGACGCTAGGGTTCCTAGAGCCTAAATCTGGAAGAAGAGGTCTGTGATAAAAATCGCGGGTCCTGTTCGAGGCCCGACCAGTGCCCAATGGACTGGTACCACGGGAATCGGTGGCCCCACAGAGAGCCTATCCTCTCTGTGACCAGTTATTGATGAGGTCCCCTTCGGGGGTACACGTGGTGGTTGTGGTTTAAGATCGATTAATGTAGGTATGGTGCAAGGTCTATCAAGTGTGCTGTTGCACTCTCAACAGACGGAGTTTTGATAGTCTCCAAACCCCTAAGCAAGAGGCTATAATATGGATCTAGACTTGCCATATTATATAAATTGCTACTCATTGTGACTGTATCACACACAAATTGCGATTGGTGGCAATCGTAAAGTGTTGTTATACTACACAATGGGGGCGCTAGTAAGACCACCGTGAAATTAGGCCAACTAGGCAGGTACTCACGTTAATCTTGTTACACAACTGGTACTACGGGAATCGGTAGCCCCACAGAGATTTCCCAAAATCTCTATGACCGAAAGGCTTCATCATTTCGGGGAGTAACGTGGTGTCTAGATTTCGATCTAAATCGCAGGAAGAGCGCTTTATTCCGGTGCGCTATTACACTCTCAGTAGAGGCAGGAGTTTAGATAGACTCCAACTGTTTAAAGCGAGATATGATCATGGCCAGCTATGTTCTGAAATTGCTACTTGTTGTGTCTTGTTGCCATAAGAGCGTTGGTAGACGCTTTGTTTTCACCCAGCAGTAAGACTACCGTCAGGTTAAAGCAACACACCAGGTTATGATGTAACTCTGTAACACAATATGATAGCCATGTCCAGACATTATCGCCATTTGCATGGAACACAAAGTCGTTAATTTTCATTCGATAATGACGGATTAATAATCTCTTGTGGATTTTGGAAACTCTCCACAGTTTGTTTTCGCGACAGATTTGCATCTTGCAAAACGACTTCAATTGATTCAATAACACAGCGAAGCGAATTTGTTAAAAGGATTGTGAAGTATGAACGTTTATTTTCCGCATAAATGTGTTAAAGAGTTGCCTCTGAATTTAGCTCTCAATACTACTGTATTAATACAGTATACCATAATCGGAAACTAGTATTACGTCTATAGCGATACATAATTCGTAGTTATCGTAGTTATAATAAATCCCCTGTTTAGCGATCTTCATCACTCTATGAGTGGTTGGAGCGACAGCTGCGCTTAGCTTTTGTTCCCACCATAAATATTTTACCCAGTATCTCGTTGCTGCAACGAAAGTGAGAATCTTTTCACATGAAAATATAATAGTCATCCTCTTTTTCCAGGTTCTCCTACAGCTAATCCTTAACTTTTTAACATAAAGTAATGAAAAACTTCGTTATTTTCTCTAGGTCACCCTGTATGATACAAGATGACTATAATAATTTTAAGTGAGAACTTTCTCACAATAGTTACAGCAACGAGGCATGGGAAAGGCATCCACAAGAGATTGTCGCCCCTTAGGCCATTAGTTTAGTGTCGTTAGTCACTGTTCGTACTCTTCGTCCAGTTTCAGGCCCCAGAAAAGTCTCAGAGATTGGTATTTTCAAATCTCCCGGATAACAATTCATCATGAGTGTGGGATCTCCACGACAATATGCTTGCAGAGTGGCTGAATCTTTACTCACAATTATTTTCAAACTTTGATGGCCTTACCTATATTGTTTTGCAGCAAATACGGGCAAAACATACTGACAAACCAAATTCTCTCAAATTTTTTTGTGTGGTCAGAGTTGCCACTTGTGTATAAAAATGTTGACCGTTGAGTAACCTTCTTTTTTTTACTTTTGTTTGAGTTTTTTTTTTTGAGGAAAAATTTAGGATACTTCTCGAACTACACCAAAAGCCTTCTTATATATAACTTTTTTGATAATTGCTGGTTTTCACCTGATTTTTAATATATGTAAAGTTGAAATCAAAATATTAAAAATGCTTTAAAATGTTTTTAATTGCCATGAAATTCAAAATTATCATTCCATTTTTTTGTATTAGCCATGCAGAAAATAAAATGAAAAATCCCATTTATGGGAATTTTTGAAATTTTGTTGGGAATAATTTTTTTTTTGATTTTTCTTTAGTTGCTTGTTTTTAACTAGCATTAAATTCAAAATTATCATCCCATTTTTCGTAATAGCCATGCAGAAAATAAAATAAAAATCTCATTTTTGGGGGAATTTTTGAAATTTTGTTGGGAAATCTTTTTTTTTAATTATCAATTTACAGTATAAAATGATATATAACTAGCTGTGCCCACACACGTTGTGTGCATCCTAAAAATATTTTGTTTGATTTTGCTTTAAAAGTACTCCACAGAAAATAAAATAAAAATCCCATTTTTTGGGTATTTTTGAAATTTTGTTGGGAACTCTTTTTTTTAAATATCCATTTACAGTATAAATTGATATATTACTAGCTGTGCCCACACACGTTGTGTGCATCCTAACAATATTTTGTTTGATTTTGCTTTAAAAGTACATACTCCACACCTCAAATTTTAAGACTCTTACGTATTTACTTTATATAAATGTACCCATCTCGGGATAAAATTCTAAAATTTATATAAAATTCTAGAAATTATTGTAAAGCTCTGTAAAAGACAGACGGGAACAGAGTTACTCATTCTTTTAAAACAGCGCCATCTGTTGCGCAACATTGCTTAAAATATACTGTTTTCAAAAATAAAAGATCGGCGTACTTTCACTGCTTTTTTTCCACTTTCTCTTGGAAATAAGATATTTTTGCGGTAAAAAAGTATCCTATATTGGAATCAGGATACTAAGGTACCTCTTTAAGAAAGCGTGTTAAAATACAGCCAATAGCTTTTATGTGATTTGAACACAGACAGAAGGACAGGCAGACAGACAGACAGATAGGAAATGAGTTACTATTTTATTATATGTATGTATAGATTGTTTACTTTTTCTATTGTAGTAGGCAGTCTACTCAGGAAAACCTTTCACTCTTTCAATATTTTTTTAGACTTTTGTTTGTGAATTTTTTTTTTTTATTAATTAAAGCAATTATAGTCATGCTCTTGTCTAATTAATATAAAAAAGTTTTATTTTCTATTTTATTGTTTTTTTCTTTCAACAAAAAAAAACGGATCAATTACAATATTCAAGAACTTTTCCCCATAAAACCACTTATAGAAAGCAAAAGTTTTTAATGGAAATTTTCCTTGGCAATGAATGAATAAATCTAATCTAAAAGACAGAGAAACAATTGAAATTATAAAGAAGTAACAAAAATATTTTATAGTTCGTTTTTTTAATAAAACAAATCATTAGAATGGAAAAATACTTCAAAAGAGCAAAATTTTTAATTAATTGTAGCAAATCAGGGCACGTTCTGAAGCTTAAGGAAATTTTGACAATGAACTTCTGTTTGAAAAAAAAATAATAAGAAATAAAAACTTTTCAAAAGAATTCTTTAATACTTTTAAAAGCCGCTTAAAAATATTTCCACTTTTTGTGCTTTTCCAGCATAAAAGAAATTGGAAGTTGAAATATTTTTGTCACAGACACCTTTTGTTCTGCTAGATTTTGTTCAAATGCTTGTAAAAGTATTCAGATATTTGCTGCTGCTAAAAAAGGTACTTAAGTTTTCGTTTAACGTTTTTGTTCATTTATTTTTTTTTTGTCTACTTTATGCTTTTAAGAAGCGCGAGTCTTGTTGTTTAAGTTTCACTTGAATGCACATTTTGTCATAATTTTAATGCAGCTACCAGCCACCACCCTCTCGAAATATTACACGTACAAAAACAACAACAATATGTTGTAACTTCCGAAACTAACCAACTGGAAAATCAAGTTTACTAAAAAATATATGCCAATGGGAATTTCAAATAAAATCCGCCAAGTGTGAGGCGAACTCAGACACGCAGAGTTCCGTACCACCGTACAATATATAACTGAAAAAGTATAGGGTGATCCATTTCGAGGCTCCCTACTCTTTTAAAGAAAATTTAAATTTAATGGAGAATGTTTATTATCATTTGAAAGACTGATTATTTTTTGAAGATATGGTCTATCAAATGTTGGCCGTTGCTACGTCGCAGATGGTCCATCCGTTGAGTCTAATTTTCGATGACTCATTCGAGCATTCGAGACTGGTAACTGGCGAATGACACCCGTAATTTTTTCCTCCAAGCCTGAATCGAAGCGGGTTTGTCCGCATAAACTTTAGACTTTACATATCGCCACAGGAAAAAGTCTAACGGTGTGATATCACACGATCTTGGTGGCCAATCGACCGGCAAAAACATGAAATTATGTGCTCAACGAAATGTTCTCTCAATAAATCCATTAATTGATGCGATGTGTGGGATTGGCGCCGTCTTGCTGAAACTTACTTCAATTTCAGGCATCAAATAGTCGGTTATCATGGCAAGATAACGGTCGCCATTGACGGTTAAGTTCGCACCGGCATCATTTTTAAAGAAGTACAGACCGATGATTCCACCGGCCCACAAACCACGCCAAAGCGTTGTTTCTTCTGGATGAAGTGACAGCTCTTGAATCTCTTCAGGTTGCTCCCAAATGCGGCAATTTTATTTGTTTACATACCCATTGACCTCATCGCTAAACAGAATTTGCCTCGAAAACGTCTGATCTTCTTGGAAATTTTCAAGAGTCCATAGAGCGAAGCGACTCAGGCGTAAGTCTTTCCATTGTGAAATGCCAAGCAATACTAAACAAAAATAACATGACAGTATGACACGACTTACATGTAATCTGTCAAAAAAAGGCTATTGAAAAAAGTATTTACTTGTTCACATATTGTATGGGTTACCCTTTTATTTTTATGTTTTTTGTTTTTAAAAATTTTAACTGTCTGCATATTAATGTTGAAAAGATAAACACATATACATCACAATTACGTCTTCTTTGGGGACACCCTTTAATCCTAAAATTTATTTTGTATACTTATTGTTACGGCATGTTGTGGCATATCTCTATAGATCGAAGGCAATATATCCCATGGCGATCACTCTAGTTCTTCGATAGGTAGAGATATAAATTATTCATATTCCTCTACTTATTTCTCAACCCTCGAAAGCTTCTTTGATAAAGTTAATTCCATTATTAAAAAAAAAACGGAGTGGTTTCTAAATCATCTACACTCTTTCAAAAAAAAAAAAGAACTCTGGTGATTATCTTATATAAACATAAATATATAAGTTGGATGGACTACCAAGGGAGACCACTAACTTTATATGTCTCTTTTTGATCTCCTTTATTCCTCAATGATTTCTGGTACCCGATTAGTAAGTTACGACTTCCTTACTTTAAGGAATCTCGTAGTGCCAGAAGCCTTAACTCTCGACTGTAGAAATTTCAGACTACCGAGTGGTAACTGTCAACCTTCATCCTCATCACATAGCCTCTCTCTTGTCAACGGCTAAGGTTACCCTTGGCATCCACATTTAACATGTGTTGGTCTAATGCCAGCCTCTGGGTCACATACACACACAATGTAAGCTACGGTCTTAGCCAGCCTTTTCTAGCCTCAGTCTGCAAGTAACATCTTCTTACACTTTTATCTTGGTTAGATAATACTTGAAGTTACCCATCACTAAAACAGCAACGAATATATCCAAACGATCGGGAGTCCAAAAGCTCCCTGCCGAGAGGCTTTTGTTTCTGAAGTGCCTTTATTTCCCTTTTATTGTGAGGTATTCTTGTCAATATCCTTTCGACCTAATAAAAGAAGTTTCTTTAGCATCTAACCTCTCCAACTTTAACGGGAATACTCCCTGTCCATTCGTCTGGTTCCTCCGGTGCTTTTCGATTATCAAAATTATAATTCATAAAATTTCCAGAAATGGAGAAAAAAATATCTAGAAACAAGTTCCTTCAAAGTCCAGCTTTTACGAGGCTTCCTTGTCCATTTCAGAGTGATTCTCACTGTCCTGTTTTATTTAATCAAAATTAGAATGCATAATAAAATTCCATAAATGAAGAAAAAATATCCATATAGGTTCATATTCGCTATCAATCCTATATCTAGGTCATTTATATAGACTACGCAAGCTACCAAACGGCCTGTTGCTAGCCGTAATCGCGAGGAGATATACCTCTTAGAGCAGGATAACTTTAAATTGACAGCACCGCTGTCTGTGATAGCTGATTTGACAGTTCTCGGTTACCTCTGAAGCTCTTAGCTTGTCTGCAGAAAACACCTAAAATCTTTAGCGGGAATCGAACCCGCAACCCGCAGACTGATAGACTAGCGCCCTATCCATTGCTATTGCAGATTTGTGGTTTTAGCAGGATGACACCTAAAAACCTGCCAGCTGACGGGCTCCTAATTGATTCATTCGACCATGTTTTTAGAAGACACAGTTTTTTTAAGTGTCTTTAATTCAGTTTTCCCCGAGGTCATTATTGTCTCGTTGACTTCTTAGACCTTGAAGGCATTCCTCTTGGGGTATATGAGGGCACCCGTCCCCAAGGCTTGCACGGAAGATAAGTACCTTTGAGATATGACCAGTATCCAAACGACTGGTACAACGGGAATTGATAGACTTACAGGCATTTGCAAACTCTCCGTGACTAGTTATTTCTTAGGCCTCTCCGGGAGTAACGTGATGGCTGTGGTCCTTAATCGCAGGGAGGCCAATTTGGTCTGGTGTGCTGTTGGACTCTCAACAGAGGCATCAATAGCGTGTCAGGAGTTTATATAATCTCCAACTCCTAATGAAGGGGTATGAACATGAACCCATTCCAAAATTGTTATCTATTGTTTCGCTATGCTCAAAAAAGACGTTGTTAAAAACATTTTATTCACCCAATGGTAAAACGATCATCATATTAAGGCAACACGCCCTACCATCAGGTTAAGGTTAAGGCGCGTTGCCTTAACCTGATGGTAGGCAACGCGCCTTAACCTTAACCTGATGGTAGGATGCCTCGGTGGGCTAGAATTTTTCACTAAAAGTTGACAGGAGCTTGGATATAATCTGGGTGCCTACAAGTGGTTAACTGCATTAGTGACAGGTCATGGTCTCTCAAGTATTATCTGGCCAAGTTAAAAATCGAGGTAAGACGATACTTGCAGACTGTGCCGGGAAAAAAGGCTAACATAAAATGGTTTTGAACCGCGGGCAGACACATATTAAATGGAGATGCTATGGAGCCTTAAACAAATGTTAGCAATTACCATAGACATGATGTGAAAGAATGTCGGCAGGTATCTGTCGCCAGTCTGAAATCACTTCAGTCGAGAGTAAAAGGCTAGTGACAGCATGAGACTCAATTAAAGTAAGGTATTCGTGCACATCCAGTCGGATACCATAAATAATTAAGGCACGAAGGGGATCGAAAAGGGATCCATGAAGTTAAGTGGTCTGCTTCGGTATTCCCCCTACAAAATAATAAGGCAACACGTCAGGTACTCACGTAAATATGTATCTTATCTGTCTTTAAATCTGTGTGTAAAATGAAAACATTAATTTTTCTATGTCTTCTCCCATTAATTTCCTATTGGTTGTTTTTCCTTTTCCTAACTTTTTGTGTTTTTATTCAAAAACATTTTACTCCTTCCTTTTTTTGTTTTTTTTTTTTTTTTTTGTTTTCTTAAGTGTCAAATAAACACTTTGTAAAACTTGACTGAATACAGGCGTTTTCAACATTAAAATAACATGACATTGTTGGGGAAAATATACGACAAAGCTGAAAAAATAAATATGCATTAATATGCAAAAACATTTCATGATGTAAAGATTTCCAAAAGTAATTTCTTGCTATTTTAAGTTCAATAAACTTTCAAAAAAAAAAAAAAAAGGATAAAAGAAAGACTAACAAGAGCAGTCTTTAGCGAATTGAAAAGACTCTACCTTTTCTACTTGTAAACTTGGAAATTTGTCTGTTTTTTTAAAGAATATCCAGATAAATATTTCATATGATTATATTTTTTCCATTACATTATTGTCAAATACATACGAGTATATCAAATTTCCAATAACCATCGTTACTAATGCCTTAAGAATGTCAATATTCTTGTTACTTTTTTTTTTTTTTTTTGGGTGCAACTTTAACATGCATTTTTTGTCACTTTTCATTTATTTCTTCATACGTTTTTCGTTCACCAAAGATTTTCAAATATTTACTGGCAGCTTTTTAAATTACATTCTCTGAGTTTTAATATGTATTGATATAATGTTTGACATATTTACAAATAAGCTGTCAAATATAACAAGCAAGCGAAGTTTGCAAACAAAAGTGACATATTATTATTACAGATATATACATATTTGAAGGATTAGGTAAACGAAAAATAAAGAGAATATGAACGAAAAAAAGAAACAATTTGAAAACTAGACAATATTTGAGCAGAACCCTAGAAATAAAGGAAGAAAGCTTCCTTTTTGGCAACGCTGTAATTGCATGTTACGCTATGTTCCAGCGCCTCTGGTGTCAAGTAGGCACATTAATGTTGAAGCCGTATAGCCGTTTTATTAATATTTTACTTCGCCAACGATTTGTTACTATAGAGTTTACCGGCGGAAGAGGACCCACAGTGGGATTTGTTCATACAATGTTTGGCAAAAAATATAAGGAGTGCCCGTAGAATGTTGAAATTTTGCTCTGAGCCTTTGGTTAGCTCAATTAAGAAAAATATAAAGTTTCATCAAAATTGGCCACGTCCACTACCTACCACCCGTAGAACCCAAAATTTATTTTTGGCCCAAAGTTTTTGACATTTGGCACAGAGCCTTTTATTACCTCAATTATGAATAAAATAAAGTTTCATTAAAATTTGCCACGCCCACCGCTCATAGAACTCAAAATTTATTTTTGGTCGAAAGTTTTTGAAATTTGACATGGAGCCTTTTATTACCTCAATTAAGAATAAAATAAAGTTTCATCAAAATTTGCCACGCCCACCGCTCATAGAAATTTATTTTTGGTCCAAAGTTTTTGAAATTTGGCATGGAGCCTTTTATTACCTCAATTAAGAATAAAATAAAGTTTCATCAAAATTGGCTACATCCACTACCCACCGCCCATATAACTCATATTTTTGTTTCTTTAATGAAACTAATTATTTTATAAATAAATTTCATTACATGCATTTAAATACAGACTTTTATTCATCATCTATCATTTTATCAAGTTCCAGAACCTGTTGACGGGGTTGACATCTAGTGCTACTTATACTGGGATATAATACCAACTATATTTTTCAACAAAAAGTTTTGCTGTATCTTGAACAAAATTCTTGAATTTCAAGGAATTAATACAAGTTATTATTTGTAGTATAATGCGAAATCGATTAATTATTTGCTCCACATCGCCAACAATTGCGGGGTTAGGAAAGAAACGCCTGGACGTATTTCCATCGTTAGTAGACCCAGTTGGTTGTTGAACTGCATTCACTCGTATACCCATCTGTTCCTTTAAGGCCCTCTGAATTCGAAGTTTATTTTCCAGTTTTAGACTTTTGTGTTCGTCCTTGAGCGCTGGCCATCTTTCAAATGGTTTGTTGTAGGCAATATGAAGTATAAATTTTATGCGAGCATGTAAGGAGGAAACGCCCATTTTGGTGCTTCACTATCAATAGCTTTGCTTGAAACTAATTTAAGATTATTCATTGCAATTAGTGAGTTCGTAACTCAGTTCACTATATAAAACAGAAAATAAACTCATTTTAATAATACCTTTTTCACTTCTCTATTTGCTATTTTCAAATTGTAATTTAATTTTTTAAAATTAAAAATTTCATGTATTTGGAGACAAATTTTATGATTTTTTAAAAGATTATTAATTATTTAAACTTTTTTTTTTAATTGATAGTATGGAGTCTTTCCTATCATTTTATTATAACGGGAGCACCGAGCACGACCGAGCAACCTTTTTTTTCTTCCAAGGAAGTTTGTAATCACGGCACGTTATAGAACACATTTTATTCTATCATATCTTTTAAACCATATGCGCGAACTTTATATATATATTTTTTTTTTAAATATGCAGAAAAGCATATATTTGAAAAAATTACTATTTGAATCAGAGCAATAAAATTATCTTACGTACAAACACTATAGAAGTGCGTAAAACGTTTTCAATATTTTGGACCAAAATATACATGTGACCTTACTTCGTTATTTTAAAGACAAAAAAACGTTTTTTTGGCATACAATTTATGGATTCATCATACTGAATCAATTTTCTACAAAACTGCATCATTACATTTTTCTGTGGGGCGCTGTAATATAAATATGTAAAAACAGAAAATCTAATAAATACCAGAAAAAATTGATGATTATGATTGGCGCGGATATGTACCCAGGCGACTCTAACGTGCTAACTACTTAATCTAAAGCATTTTCAAGTTGAGAAAGCGCTCGCCTGCAACGAAGCCTAACAAACGGCCAGTGACGACGGTCCTTACCGAATGGTATAACAACAGCATTTCGTTTACATATGGAATAAATCCACATAAATCCAACATTAATGTAGAAGTTTAGAGTTTACTCTAAACTTCCTTGCGCAGTCGAGTCTCTATCATAGGTTTTTTGTCTCAACTATTGTCTGTTCATTGTTGCAGTCCACATAAATTCAAATCTTTAGGTTAGCTTAAGCATACCGCTGTTTTAATGTTAGTACAATGAAATGTGTGACACCCACACTTTTTTGCGTACAACACGCTTCTCAGCAAGGGCCCATCCATTTGTGGTCGATTTGCCAGTGAATCGCACTACGCATTATAGGGCGAATTCGTTTTTCGCCGGAACGGTTCATATGTGGAATAAACTCCCTGCGGATGTCTTTCCTAACAACTTCGATATGAGAAAGTTCAAGTCCAATGTCCACAAACGCTACTCCATCTATCCTCCTTCCCATAGTCATTTCCTAGTTCTGACACAATGCATTGCATGAGTAGGGTTCATCCCCTGAGTGCTGGTCCAATAAAACAAAAAAAAAACTAGATCACAAGGAGGCCATTAAGGTCCATTGTGAATTCCACAAAGTTCCCTTTGAAACCTCAATATCTCCAATTTACTTTAGTACCTCATGTTCACATCAGTACCTACAGTTCCTAAGAAACACCTGGAGCTTTTTGGCAAAACTATCAGGCTAGTCGGTGTCGCATCGCTATGACAGTATAGGTCAGTGTTTGGCCCATATATTTAAACCAGCGTTATTATAGTCACAGAAAAAGTGATAAACGGACGCATCCTCCTCCTCATCCAGATAGCTTCTGCAGCACATACCATATGAGAAACCCCTACGTTCTGACATGTGTCCAATCATATATTGCCCTGTTATGATGTCTACTAGAAACGATATCAAGTTATTTCCAAATAGGCCAGTCCTAGTGCCATCGTTACTTTTCCTTTACCGTATAAAGGTCAAAGCATTCTGGATAGCCAGCAAATGGTTATCATAGACCGCGATCCATTTTATTTAGCTACCAATACCGTAACATGTTTAACCGTTTCTGCATTTTGCAACGTCCAGGTTCAACCCGTTCCTTGTGCATTCCTCAACCATCTCATTTCCACGGCTGCTCCCATTCTCCGCAACCCAAACAATTCGTATACCATGTACCATATACCATGCCATCCAATGAGGACTAGAGATCAAATGTACTCCAGTAAACATTTTGACTTTACCACTTTCGAATCAAGAGACTCGGAGGTCAAAATCCATACAGAAGATCGCTGATTCAATCGCCTTCTACATTGAAGCCATCCATAAAGATCGAAGTTCGGAGTTACGGAGTTCTCCTTTCACTCATCCCTATTTGGTATTTTATGAGAAACAAAATTTTATCGAAGTCCGTAAGAAGGATCAATCAAATAGCAGTCTACTCCACCAATATATTTCTACCAACCTGACGTAGAATAGTACCATGTCTAACACAACTACTCCTCAATTTGCCCGACTCCCTGAGTCTTAGGGATGACTTGGCAGATACGTACCTGATCCAGCATTATCACCAAACTGGCTTGAGGAGTTGACCTCATTGCGCCAGTGATTCAAATCTTTAATCTAGTGTAGTTTTACTATAAAATCTTGTAAATTTTTGTAGTCTATGTAGCTCTTGTCTAGTACTGGGTTATCCTCTCAGGGGTGCTTGTTATGTCTGCATAATAAAGAAACATGTAGTGGTTCATGAAAGCAGGGAGAGTCGTTAGACTCGCTATTTTGAAGAACTATTAGTAGCCATGAAGTCAAAGGCAACATGATGTTTAGAAATTGTTTCTGGATAAATTGTTAACCAGGATATAGAAGCACTAGTCTCTGAGGCATGTCAGGGGTCGTATTGTAAGAACATCGTCATTGACAGCTACTAGCATTTATCTGTACCACACTCTCCGTCGAGCCAGTCTTGGTAATACAACGGGAGCAGCTGAGACGCTTTTGAAGGAAATGTCCTTGATCACCACATTAGCGAAGCCACTAAGCTGTGGGTTGGAATATCAGCCGTGGGAATCATTAGATAAGCTGCTGTGACGGCGAATGGTGAGAATAATTGTCAGACGCTGCAAGATTGCAAGGATGAAACTTGATCACCTCGGCTTACGAGATATTAGCCCATATTCTACTTTGAAATTCATTAAAGTTTTTAAAGCTCAAAGCAGGTGTGTGGGTTGCAATATCAGCCATTTAAATTTTTAGCTAAGTTGCTCTGAGGTCGAATCCTGAGAATAATTATCAGAAGCTACAAGATTTCTTGGTCGCAGCTTTTTAAATGATAAGGCCATATGCCAAAGTGTCCATATGCCACTTAAAGGAAATGCTTTCTAGCAAACTCATCTTACGAAAAGGTAAATTCAAAGGAAAGTTCCTATTCTTCCTTACTACGTTGGAGCCTTCCTTTACTCCTAATGATAATGAATAGACAGTTTGCGAAATCTATATGACCTGTTTTCATCATTTTGAGTACTAATACTCCTGAATGGTCGTCGAGAAGCCATTGGGTAGAAAAAAAAACTATTACTTAGGTTTAAGCGGAGTACCCTAAGCTCGATAGGTGCAATGAGCGTGCTCAGGGAAAGTAATATGCAGATATTTTTAACCATAATAAACTTTATGAGTCTGATGTGCTGCTGCAAAGCAAGTGTCGAATGAAACTCTAGGACGATGGTGAATATATGCGATTGTATTTACCCAGTAGTAAGACCACCGTTAATTTAGACCATTATGGCAAATACTAATCTAAGGTGACCACTTCTGCCTAATCTTTAGTATTCGGTACAAACTAATTAGTCTGTAGTGTTATTAGACGAAAGACTTCTGTCTACTGTTTGTCTTATATTCCACGTATGTAGTTTTAAGTTATCCAGTTTAAAATTCCTACTTTTTTAAACAAAAGTTCGTTTATTTTCCTACGAAACTTTACTCACTTAACTTTTCAGTATTCCAAGGCTAAAAAAGGCATAGGTGTAGGAAGTAACACCGTTCTACTCCTTCACACTTTAAGTTAGTCTCATTTCTACACATGTCTCTTACATCTGATTTTAATGTTTCCCTGTAATTAACTTCATTTTATCTCTACAGCAGCCAAGCAGGCCTTTTATTCTAATAAAAATAACAAGAACAACAACAAAACACTCGCACCACAGTAAATATCTTATTTAAACAGAAAATGTACTTGACTTTAGATTTGAAGAGGATACTCCTCTTGACAAAGTATGTTGTCATTTTTTTTTTTGTTGTTTTTGCAAATGTTACTTTTTTTTACATACCACAATTTAACAGACTCTTCCCACACTCCCCACAGCTACTTAATAATACAGCTCTGTGTGTCACAGTTGTGTTGTGTTTTCAAGAGGAATTTGTAAAGGTGGGTATGAGTCTGTGTTTTATTCACCTTTTTCATCTGCAACAGACTATTGGGCGGGGAGGCCTTTTGTTACTATTTGTTTATCTTAAGCTGTTGTTGCTTTTAATTAATCCTTAGGCAATAATGACTTTAGAATTTAATGACAGTTATTACGGTTTTTTTTTCTTAAAGTATACTAGACAAAGAAGTTAGTTCCTGATTAAATGATGACAGGAAGTTAAATTTTGCAAGTGTTTTAATTTTGTATAAACTAAATGAATTAAGATTAAATTAAAAGGAAGTTCGTGTTTAAATTTTGCTAAGTGAGATGCTATAATTCATAAAAGTTTTTAAAATTCATAAGTAGTTCCAGTTATTCTGATCTCTCTCCCTATCTCTCTCTGTCTATTTAAATTATTTATTATCAAGGTATATTTATCTTACTAGGTAGTGTCGTCTGCCCAGCTGATTTAGTAGTTCGACCTGTCAAATGTTCTATGTGTTTAAAAATTTTATAGTGCACAAGCGAGAAAGCAAAAAATACATTCATGCTTTCTCAATTTTCTTATATGGTTTTTGACATTTCGAACTACAAAGCAACAACAAAATGCCATGTTGTTTTTGTATTGTTGTATTTGTTGTAGGGACGCTACTACCTGGTAAGATAAATATACCTTGTTTATTATATTTCACAATACAATTACAAATTCTATTCTACCGGGTATAGTAACGAAGACCTTAAGTCGTTGTAGTAAAACAGTCGGAGTCTTCGAACCCACAACTGACAGACTGGCAAAATACCTACTAGCCTACCTACCTACCCATTTTTAATTTAATTTGTTGCAATATCGATTCGGCGCCATAAGGCCCATTTCTGGCTTAATGGATATGTAAACAAACAAAATTGCCGCATTTGGGACGAAGAGCAACCTGAAGAGACTCAAGAGCTGCCACTTCATCCAGAAAAAACAACGGTTTGGTGTGGTTTGTGGGCCTGTGGAATCATCGGTCCATATTTCTTTAAAAATTATGCCGGTGCGAACGTTATCGTGCCATAATAACCGACTATTTGATGCCTGAAGCTGGTTTCAGCAAGACGGCACCACTTTCCACACATCGCATTATCAATGGATTTATTGAGAGAACATTTCGGTGAGCACATAAAATTCCTGTGGCGATATGTAAAGTCTAAAGTTTATGCGGACAAATCCGCTTCGATTCAGGCCTTGGAGGAAAACATCAGGCGTGCCATTCGCTAGTCACCAGTCGAAATGATCGAGTCATCGAAAATTGGACTCAACGGATGAACCATCTGCGACGTAGCAACGCCGAACATTTGATAGACATAATCTTCAAGAAACAAATGCCAAAGATGTTCTTTCCAATGATAATAAACATTCTCCATTAAATTGGAATTTTCTGTGTTTTTTATCTTTAAAAAAGTAGGGAACCTCGAAATGGATCACGCGTTACATTCAGATTTCCGACCCATTAAAAACATACCGAACATTAGTAAGTGCAAATGAATCATTTACCTCAGAGATTACTCTAACCGTCCCTAGTGTGGATTCATTATTCGTACCTTTTTGTAGAGGAAAAGGAAAGTCGGCATATTTCGTCAGCATCTCTCACTACGTCACTACGTGGTCTGACCGAAGACTTTCGATCCAGCCCCACCAGCTTTAATTGCTTCTAAATATCAATTTTTTTGCTGAGCAGTTGTCCATCAATAGCTCTTAAATTAAAGGTCATCTGCACAAAATATCGGAGATTTAATCGTGCGAAAGGTTGTGAAGGGATTTGGAAATGTTTTAGGATTCTCCTCAATTTTTTTTTTTTAAGAGTAGGCACACTTAAGCAATTATGACTGTCAATCAACTGAGTTACTTCCATTGGAAAATTGATAGAATATAGATAAGACAGATGGTGAAATAAAGGAAGAAAGCGTCACTTTTGGCAACTCTGTAATTGCACGACATAATTATATTTCGAACAGGTTGCAGCGCATCTGGTATTAAGTAGACGATATATTAGTTTTGAAAAAGTAGAGACATTTTTATTAATATTTTACTTCGCCGACGATTAAATGCTGTAGAGTATACTTTCGCAGAAGGACGCTGTAATATATACTAATAACAGCGTGGCTGGGATACGACCCCAGGCGACTAAGGCCTACCTATAGACGACAAATTTTTTATCGGGTGGTTAAATTTTAAGGGCCGATGCTGAATGTAAACCACACCTAAACGCCAAGTTTTTTTTCATTTAATTTCTCAATTTCAGACTAACTCAATTTGGAAAGATGCACAAAATGAACGTTCAAATCAAATCGTGCACTTTGTGATTTTTTCGGACAATCGGAAAAATCGTGCAAAAATTTGAGCAAACTGGGTCTGTAGGAGATGTGAAAACACCAGTGCATGCTCGTACAGCTCGTACAGTGTGGCTGAAGAGCCGTCCACCTCAACTTGTCGTCGCGCCCAACAATTGCACCTTTCACGCTCATCGTTGATGAACATTATGCATAAAAACTTGCATTTACACGCTTACAAGGTGCAATTAACTCAAGAACTAAGGCCTCTTGATCATTCCAAACGTCTTCAATGGTCGGAATGGTGGCAAGAAATGGCAACAGTGGATGATATATTTTCGAAGCGAATCATCTTCAGTGATGAGGCACATTTTCACCTCAGTAGCTTCGTCAATAAGCAGAATTGCCGCATTTGGGAGAATGATAATCCAAGAGTGATTGCCGACAAAACCAATGCACCCACGAGGAGTGACTGTTTGGTGCGGTTTATGGGCTGGCGGCATCAGCGGGCCGTATTTTTTCCAAAATAAGGCTGATCAGGTAGTTACTGTAAATAGGGAGATGATAACGAACTTTTTATGACCCGATTTGGAAGATGTGGATGTGGACAATATATGGTTTCAACAGGACGTTGTTATTTGAAAGTAAAGGTTTACGTCGATAAGCCAGCATCAATTCAATAGCTAAAGGATGAGATAATTCGGCACATTAACGGCATAGAACCTCGATTATGCCTCAGCGTCATCGAAAATTTGGAGCATCGGATGGAATCAAAATAAAAAGGAATGACAATAATTTCCTAAATAATTTATGTTTCATTCAAAATCAACATGGGCTCTTAAAATTTAACCACCCTTTACATTTGATATGCCAAATTTCACAATGCAAACGACATACAGAATTTCATTTAGAACGTGTTCTATTTTGATCTGAAAAAACCATTTGACATCAACAGTGTTTCAGTGTTGCCAAAAGCCTTTGCCGTATGAAAACAATCAACGGCGGTTAGCGATTGGCGGAAGCATTAGCTAGCTAAAGGTAATATTTTACAAGAGCAATATCTGGTTATACTTTGAACTAATTTTGTCTATTTGAGAACAAGTGTATAAATCGTGTATCATCATTTAATGCAAAATTGATTTCTTTAAATTTAGAGTAAAAAAAACTTAAAAATGGATAAGCGCACACAAAAATAATTCAGGGCGGCAACATTTTGCAACCGAACGGCTTGGACATCTGTATAGAGAAAAGTCAGACGTAATTGTATGTGTGCGTTTGTGAGCAAATATTAAAAGTCCTCTGTCAAACAAAAATTTTGACAGACATACAGAATTACATCTGGCTCACACAGATAAAAAGTCATATGTAAAAAACATGTCGTGTATATGTGGCTGTAGCTCCTTTTTGTTTTATTTTCATCAGGTTCTTCCCAATTGAAAAGCAGTATAAATTTCAAACAGAGCGAGAGTAGATTCGCATTTATATTACAACGGATCGAAAGATTTAAGAGAGTCTCTCTGTCATTATAAAATCCACTAAGATCTACTAAGATTTTAGCACTTTAACATAAAATATTCTCTAAATTTATTTAAATTAATTGCATTTGGTGTCAATCCTTTCGGTTAAGCCCGCTTTTTTTTTTTCTTTTTATTTTTTTGTTGGTACGGCTGCAGTACTATCCAAACCGTGGCTTGGATAAAGTATTGCCTATACCCATACTTAAAGTATTGCCTATACCCAGACTTGCAAATACAGAGTAGGAATAAGTACAAGTATGTCAATATTCTAAGTATATCTAAAGTATTTTATAAATATATGTAATATATATGTAAAAATACGTTTATTCATTCCTTCATCCTAATATAAAAATTATTTTGGTTTTCCATACTTAACCAATGTTCGGTTATAAACAAAATATTGCCAAACATCATACACCTTTTTATACACACAATTCCTAAAAGTAGTTGTTTTACTTATAAGTATACTTAAAGTATTAGAACTACTTTTCCATACTTGTGAGTATTAGGTAGTTATAAGTATGGGTATGACAGATACCCATCACATTATCTACCTACAACCAGTTGTACTCATACATGGATTACGTATACATTTTTAAGTTCGTTGTGTATAAATAATGTTTGTTATAAGTATTGCGTACACCCATACTTATTTCACTGCAAATGAGTATGTGTAGGTGTTTTCTGCGTTATAAGTATAGGTATAACTAATACCCAAAAATATGTGTAAATACTTGACTACATTTATTTTATAAGTACTTTTTGTCAGTCTCTGATTCTCATATCGAAGGAGCTCGCCAATCGTACCGAACAAAACAGCCAGTGACAACGGCTGAAACATTTTAAACTCATCAAGTTTATTCTACTTTATTAGAATTTGTACAAAATTTGTTTCCTGCATAAATTATACTTAAATTTATACTTAAGTCCTGTAAGGCCCATTAATACAATTCTATATTTCACTTTTATGTTTTTATTATTTGTGGTAAATCATACAGATTAATAAATTAGTTAAAGAAATGGAAGTTGCTTATGCATTGTTATAAGTATAAAAAAAAAGTTAAGTATAAAAAAAATTCATAAATAATTGTGTCAAAAAGAAAATGATAAATTAGGTTTTTACTATAAGAAAAAGCTAAATCATGCTTTGTGCAGGCTATAGGAGTGAACGGGAAAAAGAAGAAAATATTAAACAAAAGTTTTACATGACATTTAATATTCTTAAAACTTTTCTTTAACATTCATATAGGAAATTTACTAAAATTTATTTTCCTATTCCGTTCAGTAACATGAAACTCTCCACTAATTTATTATGTACCCCTTTCAGTTTGTCATTCAAAAACTAGTCTCTGTAAACCACTGAATCATTAGGAAAATGAAAAAGAAACTGTCTGGAAAATGTTTGGTTTTGTAGATTAATTCAAGAAAACATATTGCTTTGGATTTATAATAAATTAAAAAGAAATGAAAAGAAAAGAAAAGCATAAAGTAAATATTGATTTTATGGAGCAGTTGTAGCGAAAAAGTCTTACTTCTTTTTATAAATAAATACTAACATTTGTTAAATATAATCGTATTTATTTTCCAATTTAACTGATGGCTTAAAGGTACAATAAAACTGTCAAAGGGATTTTGTGTTTGTTTGTTTATATTGTTTTGGCAACTTACGGAGTGAGTTGTATGTTTCACGTGCAGGCAGCAACTACAACTTGACATTTTCTTAAATTGCCAGCGAAAGCTTAAAAGAATTTATCCATAAAAATAAATAAGTTTATTAGAAGGGGAAGAAAAACTAAAATGGAACTCGCAGAAAAGGGGTCAAAGTTTTGAAATAAAAAAATTTAATTTGAGTTTATGTTTTATTTACCTTGCAATACGATTTTAGTATAAAATAATTCTTGCAAACAAAACTGAGATAAAAACAGATATATGGGCATCAATTTTTATTATTGTTTTTACACTGATTATTACTAACAGAGTAATAAAAAGTGACGGTTCCAAAGATAGGGACACCCTTTAATATACAATTTTAAATTAAACACTTATTATAAAGGACTTATCCATACAGATTCTTTGTAAATTTCAACTGTCTGTCGTCTATAATGGTTCAAAAGTTTGACCATATATATCAATTTTTATTAACTATTGAGACACCCTTTAATTTATAATTTTAAATATTTATACTTTATTATACCGGACATAGCAGTGGAGATTCTGTCTAATTTTCAAGTGTTTGTCTATAACGGTTCAAAAGATAGGGCCAGATAGGTCAAATTACATCAATTACGGGGACACCCTTTAGTTTCCAAATCGAAATTTTATACTTGATATTATAGCGGAATTAGATATACAGGTTCTTTGCAACCGTCTCTGTTACGGTTCAAAAGTTTGCTCTATATCTCAAATTACATCAACTATTGGTACACCCTTTAATTTCTAATTATATATATTTAATTTCCAATTATACATATTGGAATTTCTGTCCAATTTTCAAGTGATTGTCTACAATGGTTCAAAAATAGGGCGATATAAGTAAATTGACGTCACATATGGGGACACCCTGTAATTTTTAAGTTTATCTTTTTATTACTTTCTGTTATTGGCAGCTATATTGATATGCAGTTTTTTTTAATTTTAAAATGGTACCCTTTACGGTTCATAACACGTTAAAAACATGTATGTTGTATGGGACACCCTTTAATTGTTAAAATTCTGAACTTCTTTTAAAATGGGACCAATCTGTAAGTATATGTTTTCTAATAAATCCTTTTTTAAATCGTTTTAGAAATAGCTGAGGGTACAAACATAAAAAAGCAACATTCAGACGAATTGATAACCTCCTTCTTTTTTTTAAGTTGGTTAAAAAGAGATTAAACCAGGGTAGAACAACAATATATAACCGCTAACGAGGCTATAGTCTGAACTTTAGATAAGACCTAAAATATGAATGTACAAAGGAAATCTCTGTGGGGCTGGCTACCGGTTCCCGTGGGACCAGTTGTGTTGGACAAGAAGGTTTTGATCTTCCTGTTTCAGGCTTATGCTAGTCTCTATGACTAGCGTCCCCATATACCCCTGAATAATTGGCGTCCAGGTGTTAAAAGTCAACAAAACTTTTGCCCCCGGGAGGAAGTTTGAATTTTAGCCATCACTATACACCTGATAATAAACTTGATTTAAGATTTTATAACTAATTACACTAAATCGACTCTAATCATAGCATCATGTCCGTAGACAAACAATTGGTGTAAGCTCTGTGTTATTTAAAAATAAATCAATTCAGAAATAGAGAAGCTCTGTGCGTTATACTTAAAGTGAAATTAGTATTAACTCGTGATATGTACTTTTGTCTTTAATTTAATAGCATCAGCCAAAAAAATCATAGATCTTGCCCGTGCGAAAGCAAATCAATCACAGAGAATGTTTTAATCGACCTACCTCGGAGGCATATTGAAATTTTTCTGCTTTTTATAAAGCCGTACCCAATGAGACTCTTTTTACTCCGCCGACCATATGGCTCCTTTTCCGCTACTGCTATCACATAGTGGTATCTCTTGAACCGTAATAAGTAGACACTTCAAAATCTTTACAGACAGATGACTTTTTATTATGACAGGAAAAACAATAAATAGTAAAAATTAAATAAAGTTAAATATTTTTTATTTAAATTTTAATCAACCCTAAAAGCATGCTTCAAAAAATAGGCTTTAATTAAATTAAAATCACATTTACAGTTGCCAGAAAAAAATAATCACAAAATCGTTAAATTAGTAGAAGTCGTAATAATTGTGTCGATTTTGTTTTACTAACAATCGGTCGGTAGCACAGATTGCATATCGTCGTTGATTTTCCATTCGTGTTGCGCCAAAACTTTCGCCACTTAGCTGATCAACTCGAACAGACGGTAATAGCTAAAGACCTAGAAGGGCGTGGCCGCCAACAAACTGGCCGTTCTGTCGAGAACATTGTGGCTGTGGCTGCCGATGCCGCTAAAAACGAAAACACATTGAAACATCGACGACGTGCCACGCAATCGGATATCACTGAAAACACCCTACAGGGAGTTTCAGTGAAATACTAACAGGCTAAGCTAAACAAGCGCAGTATGCGTAACGCTTTTTAGCGCCTAGCTTTGAAGAAACCTAAATAAGAGCGCAACACTCTCTAAAAAACAATAATAAACTTTAATAAAATTTTTAAAATTTAAACGCGAAATAGAGATAAAACACTAGAGCAGAAAGTAGCTAAAATGGCATCACTCTTACACAATAACAGTTTGTTTGCTTCTAACTTCACCACCTAACGCTTTGTTAAAATTGAATTTTTTTTAATTACTACGTTGATGCCGCTCTGTTTAGGTTTGCTTCATTAATTTCGTAAGTACATGAGAATTTTTGACAGTTATTTTGCGCTCAACGCGCTTGTTTAGGTTTGGCTGCTACACATGTTACCATACAAAGTGCAAACAGTTCATCAGGGAGTGTCTGCTGACCGGCACTCGCGAGTGAATTACTATAGAACCATCCTCAATCTCAACAACGAATAACACAATTTTGAGTCAAAAATCAGCATGAGCGACGAAGCGCATTTTCATTTAAGCGGTTACGTCAATAAAAAAAAAAAATATTCGCTTATGGGCAAGTAAAAATCTGCGTGTGATGCATGAAAAGCCATTACATTCACTCAAGACCGCTGTGTGGTGTTGCGTTCACACGGAAAATGTGATTGCACCTTAAGGCTATTGTTACTAGCAAATGCTACAAGGCCATGATATGCAACCGGAATTTAAGGGTCATGGCTTAATGAACATGTGGTATCAACAAGCGCCACAATCGATATTGTGAAGGGAGCCTTTTCTGGTCAAGTAATCTCCCGTTTTTTCGATTTGCCACAACCAGCAAAATCGCTCGAATTAACCATCCCAAACTTATTTTTTTTTTTTGGGCTACTTTAAGTCGTGGGTTTATGGTAAGAAGACCTAAACAATCGCAGAATATTTCGACATTAATCCAAACAATTATCGCCAAAAATCATGGAAAATGCGTGAAAACAAGTCAGCTGTCGGATATCACTTTTTCCGCTTAACAGATACAATTTAAAAGATCCAAATAAAGATTTCCATCATTTAAAATCATATTTTTTTTTTATTTAATTAAATTAAAAAGTTATTCAAAAACAAAATTTGATGATTGAATTTGCACCACCCTGTATTTAAGAAATACCATTTTCCAACTGCCTTTATCCTTTATATGCAATAAATAAAAGAATTCAAGAGTTTAAATTAATTAGTTTTTATGGCTGACATTTATTTTTAAAATTCCACAAAAGTCAACTTACATGACATGACATATTTTTAATATAAATTTATTTCGTGCTATTATTTGTCTAAAATGTCTAAAGATTTTTAAAATTTTTGTTTTATTTCCTATTTGTTGTTACAACTTTAATTGCGATATTGTTTCCTTAATATGATTGCGTGACTAATTTTATCAAATTAAAGAATTAAAAAATGTATGTCTTTTCAAATAAAAAAATAAACATTCCCTCCCCCCTCAAAAGATTATTTCTTTACTTCAAACATCAGTAAATTTACAACAGTTTAAGGTTAATTTATACCATCAGCTTGTGCTCCTTATTTTTTCAATAAAATAATATTTTCATTGTCATTAGAAAATACCAAGAAATCATTTACATTTTTTTTTTTTTTTGCTTTTCTTAAGATAACTTTTATGAAAATGAAATTCTATAAAAAACACTGCTTAATGCTCACATTTGAAGCATATAAATTATTTTAAGTGTATCATTTATCTTTAGATAATGTAAACAAACACATACATATACACATACACTCCCTCGCCCACTCCCACTGTAAATCCTAAATCGGTAAAGGCATAGTTGCCATATAAAATTGTTATAAAGTCGGTTAATTTTGAGTTAAAAATCGTCAAATCGACTTATCCAAATCGTGCAAAAAAGTATTACCGCCAGTAAATATTCAAATAGTGTTACCACTAGGTAATATCAGAAAAGTGTTACCGTTTGCAAATAATTGTTGCTTGTAGTTCTTTTTATTGTTGCTGTTTGTATAACCACTCGTTGGATGGGGTACCTTTGCTGTTAGTTTCATTTGTACTTGTTGTTATCTCTACTTATTGTTGTTGTTGTAATTGTCAAAGAAGGTACTCCATATATGTAATTAAACACACATACATATATACGTTATATACATATATTTTTTAAGTATTTTCAATGTCCACAAGTACTTATGTGTAAAGTACTTATAATGTACTTTTAGCATACTTAAATAAGTCCATTAAAGGTCTATTAACATACATCAGTGCTACATGAGTGCCGTTTAGTTCAGTATTCGAGACAACATTTCACACACATCCCTTGTTTCCTCCATATCAAACACTACTTGCAGCAGGATAACATCAGCTTATACTGTTATACAGAATATTTTCTGTATAAAATACTGTTATACACAAAATTTTCTTTAGATTTTTCCAAATATTTTTTTAAAGAAAATACTCTTATACCAATATTTTCTATAGAAAATGCTTTTATACAAATTATTTCTATAGAAAATAATGTTCTACACAATATTTTCTATGGAAAATACTGTTCTATAAAAAATTTTCTATAGAAATTATACATTTATTGTCTATAGAAAATAGTGTTATACAAATATTTTCTATAGAAAATAGTGTTATACAAATATTTTCTATAGAAAATAGTGTTATACAAATATTTTCTATAGAAAATACTGTTATACAAATATTTTCTATAGAAAATACTGTTATACAAATATTTTCTATAGAAAATACTGTTATACAAATATTTTCTATAGAAAATACTGTTATACAAATATTTTCTATAGAAAATACTGTTATACAAATGTTTTCTATAGAAAATACTGTTATACAAATATTTTCTATAGAAAATACTGTTATACAAATATTTTCTATAGAAAATACTGTTATACAAATATTTTCTATAGAAAATACTGTTATACAAATGTTTTCTATAGAAAATACTGTTATACAAATATTTTCTATAGAAAATACTGTTATACAAATATTTGTTACTGTTTTACACAATATATTCTTTAGAAAATACTGTTTTACACAATATTTTCTTTAGAAAATACTGTTTTACACAATATTTTCTTTAGAAAATACTGTTTTACACAATATTTTCTTTAGAAAATACTGTTTTACACAATATTTTCTTTAGAAAATACTGTTTTACACAATATTTTCTTTAGAAAATACTGTTTTACACAATATTTTCTTGAGAAAATACTGTTTTACACAATATTTTCTTTAGCAAATACTGTTTTACACAATATTTTCTTTAGAAAATACTGTTTTACACAATATTTTCTATAGAAAATACTGTTTTACACAATATTTTCTTAGAAAATACTGTTCTATATAATATTTTCTATAGAAATTATACAATTATTGTCTAAAAAAAATATTATGCGGGAAAAAAGTAGTTGCCACTTGTAAAATTTTTTTTCCATAATTGCACGTTGACTACTAATCATACATGTTGGCTTAAGTCGCCTGGGTTCATACCCTCGCCGTCTCAAACGTCAACATCAATATTTTTGAATATTTATTAGTTTATAAAGGGTGGTTGATTTTTAAGGGGCCGATGTTGATTTTAAATAAAAACACAAATTATTTATAAAATTATTGTCATTTCTTTTGATTTTATAATATTGGTATGGTTCAATTATGTGTGGAAGAAAATATCGGCCTCCATCCGATGATCCAAATTTTCGATGACGGTGAGGCCTAATTGAGGTTCTATGCCGTTAATGTGCCGAATTATCTCATCCTTTAGCTCTTCAATTGTTGCTGGCTTATCGACGTACACCTTTTCTTTCAAATAACCCCAAAGAAAGAAGCCAAACGGTGTCAAATCACATGATCTTAGCGGCCAATTGACATCGCCACCACGTAAGATAACACGGCCATTGCATTTGTCCTGTTGAAACCACATATCTTCCTCATCCATATCTTCCAATTCGAGCCATAAATAGTTCGTTATCATCTCACGATAGCGAACATCATTCACAGTAACTGCCTGACCGGCCTCATTTTGGAAAAAATACGGCCCGATGATGCCGCCCACCCATAAACCGCACCAAACAGTCACTGTTTGTGGGTGCATTGGTTTTTCGACAATCACTCTTAAATTATCATTCGCCCAAATACGGCAATTTTGCTTATTGACGAATCCACTGAGGTGAAAATGTGCGTCATCACTGAAGATGATTTTCTTCGAAAATTAATCATCCAATGTTGCCATTTGTTCCCACCATTCTCACCATTGCTCAATTGTGTATCTTTCCATGGTTCAAATTGAGTTAGTCTGAAATTGAGAAATTTCAAATTAAATGCAGAAAAAAACTTGACGTTTAGGTGTGTTTCACATTCAACATCGGCCCTTAAGATTTAACCACCCATTATCAAGCGATCTCCTTCGCCGGTACACTCTATAGCAGTAAATCTTCGGCAAAGTTAAATATTAATAAAATGTCTAAAGGGCTTCCAAATTTACATATGTGTCTACCAGAGAAGGTGCAACACTATTTTAAAAATAATTCTGACGTGCAATTACAGAGTTGCCAAAAGTGAAGCTTCCTTTCTTTATTTTACCACTTATCTTATCTCTACTCTATCCCTTTTCCAAAGAGAATAACACAGTTATTTCGTAGGCATAATTGCCTGACTATTATTTCTCTTAAAAATAAAAAGAATTCATCATATTTAATCGTATATGAAAAAAGTATAGCCACTTGTAAATCGTCACAGGGAAAAGTGTTGCCAATTCGAAATATTTCTAAAGAGTAGTATTGCCACTTGAGTTTACAAAGCCTATTAGAAATATTATGTCACTTGCAAATCTAAACAAATTTATCTATTCATATAAAAACCAGTAACAAGAGCATGTCAGTACATGAAATATTTTTTGAAAATTTCATTGCGTTGTTCTCGTTCCACATTTTTTAGCATCAACATCCATACATGTTGATACTAATCAAACGCAGGCTTTAAGACTTTGTTCAGCTCTTAAATAAATTAATGCCTAAACATACACAACATTAGTCTAGTAGCTCGTTAACTTACTAAAGCATACTTTTAAGTGTTTGTTTATTTCTGCATAAGACTTTGCAAAGTGTGCTCCATTTCAAGCTAGAAATGTTTTATTCATAGTTTTTTCCCCATGAAAAATTAATGTTAAACAAAGATTGATTAGTTTTTGTTAAACAAAAAAAACAATAAATAAAAAAGCCCACAAAATTTAAGGTTGAAGCTAAAAATATACAAAATTTTATGTTAAATTTAATTTCTCTAGCATTTAGAGCATTGAATGAGCAAATCTTCGATTTTTGTTTTCGTTAGCAATGTAAGTCTCGTTTAGGAACTTTACCTTTATGTTTTTAAAAATTACGCCTTAAAGTAGGCAACAGTTTTATCAGCATCAATTTTATTTTAACAGAAAACGTCTATCACGCTTTAAAACATGATTCATGATGAGCTTTATTCCTTAAACAAGAGTTTTATTTTGACAGTTTTATCACAAATTTTAAAAAATATACCCAAAGAAAGTCCTCTATTTCTGAGCCTAAAAATGGTCACTAGTTTTTAACTAGAAAGACTATAATGCCTGAAGAAATGACTTTTAAAATCATACCATTTTTGCTCTCTTAAATACACATTAAACATTTTTTAAATTAAAATTCATAATCTTATTAAAGAGCCATGGAATTCATTTTAGAGGCCATCTGAACTCTATCGCTTTACAACAGTCTAAGGCTACCAGTCCCTGTGGTGCCAGTATGTTAAGAGGCTAGTCACACACCTGTACTACTTGTCATCCAGCTTCAGGACCAGATGTGTTCAAGATTAACGTGGGCTCCTGCCACGGTGGCTTTATCCCACGGTGCTCTTAACACCGAGTGAAATAAAGACGTAGATTAGCGCCCCCATTGTGTAGTATAACAACACTTTACGATTGCCACCAATCGCAATTTGTGGCAAGCCTTTCCAAGGAAAGCCTAGATCCATATTATAAACTCTTGCTTAGGGGTTTGGAGACTATCCAAACTCCGTCTGTTGAGAGTGCAACAGCAGACTTGATCGACCTTGCACCACATCTGCAATAATCGATCTTAAACCACAACCACCACGTGTACCCCCGAAGGGGACCTCACCAATAACCGGTCACAGAGAGGATAGGCTCTCTGTGGGGCCACCGATTCCCGTGGTACCAGTCCTTTGGGCACTGGTCGGGCCTCAAAGAGGACCCGTGTTAAAACAACAGACCTTTTCTTCCAGATTTAGGCTCTAGGAACCCTAGCGTCTGGTGCCCCTATTTTCCCCGAGTGAACCGTGTCAAAGCATTTGCCATTACTGCAGTGACAACTGGAACCCCCTGGGGTCCAGCTTCAGGACCAATACAAGCTGCAGGGATTGTCGATTCTCTATATTCCTCAGCTAGCAGTTTATTAAAGAGTCGGGGATCTTAAAGATGTCCTGCCGCTAGGGGAAAATTTAATGTCGGATATTAAGTAGAAGAGAATATTGGAATTTTTCCAAATTAATTTTAGAGGGTTTATTTCAGGACAATTTATTTTCAAGGGATATTATACATGAAAGCCAAATTTCTTTTACTAATGATATTTATTTTCTATATTTTTTTATAAGATAACACTAACTGCTACAGGAGCTATTCCTAATTTTTCAGTATAAACACACCCGAAGTCTTTGGCTGAAGTCGAATCCGCAAACCACAAATCGAATCCGCACTACCAATTAGTCAATGGAGGCACTCATAAAACAAATTAATTGTTCTTATGTTACTTTTAATCAGCGTGTAAGCTTTTTTTCGACTCCCCTAAAGTATGCAATTATTTCTTCCAATAATAATATCATATTAAGTGCTTTTAATTTATGAATTATTATTAATTATAAGCGTAGGGATAATATCGAAGCACACCGCTTACTTTATGGGCCTCTCCGATCCAATTTGTTCCTAGATTTAATTTCAAGCAACCGATTTGTAACACTTGCCTTTCTTCGTTAACTGTAGTGATTTTATATTCGACGGGAAAATGTCGACCTTCTTCCTAATCATGGATTCTCTTGTAATTTCTAGCATTTGTCTAAGGCATTATATTTTAACAAGCGCTTGACAGTGGTCCTATGTCTTATGCTACCCAGTGCACAGAGGGGTATTTTGCCGATCTAGCCGAACATTAGGCCAAAAATTTTGAAAAATATAAATACGCATTTAAGTACGCAGCTCGATAGACAACAAAATTCTGCATCGTATAGTGAATTTTCAGGGCCTTTGGTTGATATTTGTCGTTTTGGGACCGTGTTAAAATCAAGAAAGTTGAGTAAATCTTATGCGTTTTTTTTTTTTTTTTGACTTTATACGATTTTGAGAGGTTTGCAATATACTTTTTTAGGGCTTAACGAATAAAGATTTTATATTGATTTTTTTTCCGTGAAAGGCTATAGTAACAGCTATTTATATTAATTTTTAGAAAAATTTTATTTTGAATTTTTATGATCAAAAATTTTGTTCGAAATTAAAAAAAAAGATTTTTTTCTTCACTTTTTTGTTAAAAAAAAGTAAAAAAGTTTTTTAAAAGTAACGGCCATCGCGTTCCTAAAAATGCTATATCACTATAAAATTTACGACCTCTACTTTTATACTGTAGAAAAAGACGTTGCGCGTTTTTTCGCCATTTTTAGCGATTATCTGTTAACCTTTTTTCTGTTTTTGCTCATCTTGCATTGGTAGTTACGAGTAAAAAACCCTTTTATCAGTCATAAAATGTTTATGGTTTCTAATAAATTAATTGTTATTATTTTATATAAAATTTATTGTTACTAATATAAATTATTTATTACACAGCACAACAAAATAAAAAAAATTTTATGTGCTCTTAAAACCACTATATAATTTTGATGTATCATGACTACCTTTGTACAAAAATGGTAAAATTTTTAAATTCTATGGATAGATTTTTTTTTAAAAAATTTTTTTTTAAAATTGCAATTTTTTTGAGACGTTTCTTCAAATAATTAATGATAACTCAAAAACTACTAGTCCGATATTATTAAAATAAATTCAGAAAAATTAAGATTTGCATAGCCTTTAATTCGTCTATATATCGCGTTTCAATCGGATCAATAGTATCGGAGTTATAATAAAAAACTTAAGAAAAAAATAAATTTTTTACGTAAAAATGGCAAAAATTTTCGTTTTAAAAAAATCATAAAAAATCGAAAACGGCAAAAAACTTCCAGATTCATTCTTTTATCGCATAGCGACATATAATAGCAACAAAATGAGATATCGACCATAAAAATCGATTGATTTTTTTCGAATTTATTCACATTTTAGTGAATTCGCTCATTTTCACAAAATTTTAGTTTTTTGCTTGATATACGCATTATAGCAGGTTTTCAAATGTGTGAAAAACATAAATTTTCCAATTTCAAGGGGTGCATGTCGGATTAATGTTAGATTTGATGAGAAACTTCCACCCACAAAATTTTAGTCGAATTCGACAACGTTAACACGTAGCGCATAGGCCCCAAATCTGAAAAAAAGCGTTTAAATCGAAAATAATTGACAAATTTTCAGTTTTTGCAAAATTAACGCTATTTATTTCCCCTTTTGCAAAAAAGTGGATCCTGGTCCTTAGGGCAAACACAATGAGATTTACAATAAGCTACATGTCTTTAAGTTTTCGAGTTATTACAATTTTCACTGGCCATTATATGTCCTTGCCGAAGACAATTTACAAAAACATTTTACTTTTAAATTTTTTATTTTTTCTTTTTTAACAATAAAATATAAAATTTCGCTAAAATTGACTGATATCTTCCTATTACACAACGCAACAAAATAAAAAAATTAGATGCTTTGAAACCACTATACAATATCCAGGTACTGCCAAAGTGTTTTTGGATGAATGAGAAATGTATGGCAAAACAAGTACGCGAAATACTGTTTTGGGCAAAACACGTATTTCTGTGGGACACGTGTTACTGTGGAAATACAGTATTGAATGTAGAAAATTGTTTGGAACAGATTTTTATGGCATTTTTATGATTTTCAGAATTAAAAAAAGTAAGCAATAAAGGAAAAGTTTTTTAATTTTTACGATTTCAGTAGAAATCTGATAAACGATGAAATGCTCCTTTTCTGTTGGCTACCTGTCGCCCTTGCTTCATTTTGACAATTGCGGCGGCAAAGTAATAAACGTTCATAAATTTGCGTGCACGCCGAATTGGGTTTTTCCGCTGGCTACCTGTAAAGATTGATTTTTTGCATAGCATTCCTTAATGTCATGTTTTTTGTCAATTGCCTTCGGCAAGTAACTTGAAAACTGTTTAACCGATTTAAAAGATATGTAGCTTATTGTAAATCTCATTGTGTTTGCCCTAAGGACCAGGATCCACTTTTTTGCAAAAGGGGAAATAAATAGCGTTAATTTTGCAAAAACTGAAAATTTGTCAATTATTTTCGATTTAAACGCGTTTTTTCAGATTTGGGGCCTATGCGCTACGTGTTAACGTTGTCGAATTCGACTAAAATTTTGTGGGTGGAAGTTTCTCATCAAATCTAACATTAATCCGACATGCACCCCTTGAAATTGGAAAATTTATGTTTTTCACACATTTGAAAACCTGCTATAATGCGTATATCAAGCAAAAAACAAAAATTTTGTGAAAATGAGCGAATTCACTAAAATGTGAATAAATTCGAAAAAAAATCAATCGATTTTTATGGTCGATATCTCATTTTGTTGCTATTATATGTCGCTATGCGATAAAAAAATGAATCTGGAAGTTTTTTGCCGTTTTCGATTTTTTTTGATTTTTTTAAAACGAAAATTTTTGCCATTTTTACGTAAAAAATATATTTTTTTCTTAAGTTTTTTATTATAACTCCGATACTATTGATCCGATTGAAACGCGATATATAGACGAATTAAAGGCTATGCAAATCTTAATTTTTCTGAATTTATTTTAATAATATCGGACTAGTAGTTTTTGAGTTATCATTAATTATTTGAAGAAACGTCTCAAAAAAATTGCAATTTTAAAAAAAAATTTTTTTAAAAAAAATCTATCCATAGAATTTAAAAATTTTACCATTTTTGTACTAAGGTAGCCATGATACATCAAATGTATATAGTAGTTACTCGAGCATATTTTTGCTGTTGCCCTGTGTTATCTATGCATATAAGAAAGCAGTGATTTTCTGCCTGTCTGTCTGTTTGTGTTCGCATCACGTAAAAACTATTGGGTGAATTATAATAAAATTTTATGAATCGGTACCTTTATTTCGTGGTTCAAATATAGGATATTTTTTTTCCCGTAATACTATATCTCATTACCAAAAAGTAGTAAGTAGTAGAAAGTAGGAAATTTTACCGATTCAGTGGTACTGCAAACTAATTCAAAACACTACTTACAATACTCTACAATAATTATGAATTTTATACAAATTCTAGATCTTTATATAAAGCCTATTTTTCTAAGTAATTACCCAGGGATGGGTACCTTTATATAAAGTAATTACATAAACTATATCTGAAGCACTATAAAAGTAAGAGTCTTAAAGTGGATTACTTTCAAAGCGAAATAAGGACGTGGAGGAAGTGGCGGGCATAGCTAGTTATGAATAAATAAATTATTCTTAGCTAAATAAAATACTATAAAGTAATAAATTACAAAAATTACTTTTATTAATATTCTTCACTTCGACGTAAAAGCTTAAAAATGAATATTTTTTAAAATTAGCAAAAAAAAAATTTAAATTCAAATGGACTTTCCAGGGGAGTGTGATTGAAGGGATACCACCCCCTGCCATAAAAGCTAAGGCGTATGTAATCCATTTCTTTTAATAATTACATTATTTTTGCAAATAATATTTTATGTCTCCGCCACAAAAGGGGGCGGGGCTATAATGGCATTTTAGAATCTTCAGGGTCCAAGTTTAAGTTTTTGAACATTCGCTTTCTATAAGAGCTAAACAAAAGCATGGGAAAACCAAAAAAAAAAAATAAATTTATCACAGGTAGGATTACTTCTCTAAGGGGAACTTTTTTCTCCTCGGTCCGATTTTTCTTATTTTATAGCTTTAAGAGCCTATGATATAAAAAATTTTTCTGACAAATTTTATTAATTTGGGGGCACTCAGTTAATGTTTAGAGCCAATATAAACTAAAAAAAAGTAATGTCCGGCTAGATTACCAAAAAGGCCCCCCCTATGTGCAGTGCTTAATATTCACTCACAATGTTCTCTAATATCTCAGCTCCCTATACCTCTATAAAAAACACCTTTTATATCTCTATAATTACAAACGCCTTAGTTGGTTGTGCAATAAAAGAACTATGCTATAGCTCTCATAATCAATTAACTCTTAGATATAAAACTATATTAGTGCGCCTTAAAGTATGCTGTTTTTTTTAAGAAAAACTTAATAAAAAAATAATAATCAATAGCAATCTTTTTTAACTTCTGTTAACTATTGTTTTAATCTAACAATTGCAAATTAATCGTTTTCTCAGATATGTTCTTGTTTTTTCTCAATAGCCCAAAAGTATGCAAATTACTACTTTTACATCTATTGCTATTGAATTACGAGTACTAAGAATAAATATTTCCTTAAGTGCCCAAAAGTATGCAATAGCAGCTAATAAAGCTATAAAATTACAATGCTTTGAATTTATTAATGAATAAATATTTTATTTAACGCCTAAGGCTATGCTTTATTGTGCTGTAAATAGATACTGTAAAATAAATCATTTCTGTTTTATGCCCAAAACCTAGGAAACATAATAGACCAATTAATTTAACAACTTTAATTTTAAATATTATAACAGATATTACAATTTAAAAACCAGAATTCACTTTACAATTTGAAAGTGCTTAAAGGCCTAAAAGTATTCTATAGCAAAAACTGAACTGATTTCTGAATTGGCAAACATTTTTTTTATAAAGTTTACTAAATAAAATTTTCCTTCAATACAGTGTGACAATAAACTCACATTAATTCAAAATAATATTTATAATTTTTATTGCCTGAAAGCAGGCTTAAAATGCTTAGAATTTAAATAAACAAACAAACAAATGCTTAAGGTAGTGCAGAAAAAGGAGTGAGGTATAATAAGGAAACTCAATCCCTTTATATTTTTAAATGACTCCCTGTAGTGCATTCTACAACATTTCCTTTTTTAAGCCCCTTGAAGTATATTACAAAATCAGCATAACTTAAGCAAACCTCAAATTTTCATTTTACCCAATTCAAACTACCATGGTTTCATTTTATTATTCTATTTACTCTTACAATAGTTTTTAAATATATTATATGCTTAACAATAATTTACATAAAATTTTCTCTTCAGTTACCATGTCATCAATGTGGTATTTGCAACAAATCTTTCCAGACATAATGAATAGCAAATCTTTGTGTTGGCATGTTAAAGGCAATATAAAATTCACAATATATTATAACTATAAAGACAATTAAGTATAAATATTCCAACTTCTTTATACAAGCACTTTTGAGCCAAAAACTATGCAATAAAAAACATGCTTTAGCTGCGTTACTTTTAACACAAAACGATTGTAGCACTCCATAAAAATGGCTAGACAGTTAACACAAAACATGGTTGTTCTTTTCTTTCATGGCTGGGGTTTTGATAAAAATCTACCTCAACACAACATATATTTAAAATAATATATGCATAAAACTATGCTATATATGATTCTTTGTCAAGCAGCAACAAAAAAAATAAAAAAAAATTATAAAACATTTATTACATTGAAATAAGTTTAGTGTAGTTTTTTGTGATCTTGTATTAATAGCATACCTAATAGGCTGCTAGTAGAGACAAAAACCTTTAAGAAAGTTTATACTGATTTTTCTTTTTTTTTAATTTTTATATGGTTTTTTGTACAATATGTTTAGGTGCTATTTTATGTTAAAAGTTTTTAAAAGAGTCTGCTTTTTATTGCAAATGCAGTTTACAAAGTTTTCTGTACAACAAAATAAAATTAATAGCAAGAGATTGCGTATCCAATCAAGTTAAGACCAAAAGTATTGCATATTTAATGCAGTTTTTTTTTTTTTGAGAGAAACGTATGTATTCGTATTGTGTGTTTAAAGTTTTTCGTAAGAAGCCGTTGAAGCATAATAAAAAAATATAAATTAAAAGAAATAAAATACAAGTTTTAAATAGAAATTTGTTTCTTTACTTTAAAGGCCAAAAACAAGGAAAATGTAAAGCATACTTTTAGGCACTTTTGTAAAAATTTTAAATATCTGAAAAATCTGTTTAAATAATATTACTTCATATAATATTTCCACCAGATTTTAAAGATGGCTAGACTAGCCTCAAAAAGTAGGTAAGACCTTATTATGTCTCCATAGAAATTTCAAGTATCATCTAACCAAGATGAAAATGGAAGAAGATGATACGTACGGACTGTGCCTAGAGGAATCTGAGACGTAGCGCACATTGTTTGTGAATGTCCAGCACTGGCTAGCATAAGACTTAGGACCTCGGCATAATCTTGTTAAATGTGGATGCCAAGGCGGATGTAAGCCTTGGATAAATGCTAGCAATTACTACAGACTCCACAATGAGAAAGAAGGCCGATAGTTACCAGTCAACAGTTACCAGTCGACAGTTATCAGTCGACAGTTACCAGTCGACAGTTACCAGTTACCAGTCGACATTTGCCAGTCAACAGTTACGATTTCATCCAAGTACATCCAGAGATTGACTTTGTTACCATCAGATCTAGGGCTTCAAAAGTATCGTATAAATTTCGATGTTTGGCTAGCTTTTTATTAATTCCTTAACCTTTTCTCCAGTCCCAAATACAGCATATCTCAGAGCTTAAAATATGGTACAGATATAATGAGATCTGCCTCGTTATCGCCGTCGGGGGCGCCATATCCAATTTGATCATATTCTCATCCTCCCGACTATAAGTCGCATATATCTCTCGCTTGAATTAAAGAATATTCCACATACGAGATTTAAGAAAAGCCTATATTCCTTAGGGCCCCGCAGACTGTAGACTTTTTATCGTCCGATCGTTTGATGGGCTTCTTTATCAGTATGGAGAGCAATGCATATGCGCACACTTCAGCGATTCAGTATCGGCCGATAAAAAAGTTTAATGGGCCTCCTGATACCATTCAAACTATTCTCTCGGCCAACTCGACTAAACTATGGGCCAATAAAAAGTTTGCAGTCTGCGGAGGCCCTAACACTACTCACATCAATACTTAAAATAAGGATATGGAGGATACTTCACATTGGGGATTTACCATGCCCATAAAAGCCCTCACTAGTTAAGTCGCGTCTGGACACCATTTTCAGCAAAAATTCAAATTTGGTTAAGCGAATTCGATACTGGCAGCGTAAGAGCTTAATTAAGGATATTATCTGTTGAGCTCCGCAGGAATATTGGAAAAGCATGGATGTAGTCTAGGTCAAAAAGAATCTCACAAACTCTTAGTTTTTAGAAAACTTTAGTCATCAAATGTACGAATTACTCCTGTAGAATCCAGAAATAGTTACTTGAAATATGACAGTAGATTTAACAAAAGTCTGGATTAAAACCTTAGACTAAAATACTGCAAATTAAAAATTTAATTTTGATTGAATTATTTGCTTGCACAAAACTTTTGAAGAAACAGAATTATGGAAATCAATTTTAAAGTTGTTTAAATAATCTTATGTAAATATAACAACATCCTTTTATATAACATAATAACTCCTTCTGACCATCCTATTTTCTAGCTACTTTTTTTATTAAAATAAAATTCAAAGTCTATCCTAAGGCTTGTTATTGTATTGTTTGGACAAAACAGAAACTCTGCCTTGAGAACTTAACGAAGAAATATCTAGCTAAATAAAGTTATGAATAAAAGGAAGTTTCATTTATCAACTGTTATTAGCTGAGATACTCTTATGGCTAGAAACTAATTAAAAAGATTAAAAGCATACTTTAGGGGATTAAGAAAATAATATAAATAGAAAAGAAAGTATACAATACAAATATATCTTTTTATCTTACATTTCAATTAAAATATATTATTAATATTGAATTTTTAATATTATACTTTCAAGAAAATATTCATAGTGTAGTCTTAGGCGCCAACCTCATTTTTTTATTATGATTTTTATCATAAAACTTTTGCCGTCATCAATTTTTTTGTTTTTTTCTTTAACTTGTTCACAGCTTTTCTAAATGTCCTTCCTTAACCATAAAATATATACTTCAGATTTTTCTCGTTTACTCATCTCATTTTTATCGGTCTAGTTGATGTGTGTATGGGTATGTAGACTCATATATATTTATTTTGTATGCGTGCGATTGGAAGGAAGCAAGTGGGGGTTAATATGTTTTATTATATAATCGCATTACTTTGCAGCTTCGTATTTCTACATGTTGGTTATACTATGATAAAGCAGAAAATTTTAACCTTTAGCTGCATGACTAAATAATGGGAGAAACCAAGATTTTGTTTAAGGTTCTGAAAATAATTTCCTATAATGATTTGTTAAAAGAAAAAAAAAAGGTCAGATATAAATAAAGCGAATTTGAAATAAATGAAAGTATTTAAAGTAATTTTTTATAATTTATTTTATACATATATAGAGTAGGAAACTGTATAAAATGGTCCTTCTAACCGGGAATTTAAAACAAATCTATATTAAAAAAATCTATTTAGATTTTTTATGTATTTTCTATTAGTTAATTTAACAGTCCTGGGTTTTGTTTTTGCCTAGTTTGGTTTGGCAATTAATCATGAACAGACTTAAGCAACCTTTGCAATTTTATTGAAATAAATTATGAAATTAAAAAAATAGTTTTTTTATCTTTAAGTTTCTATGATAATTACCATAACACAGTGCAACACGGGAAAAAATAACCATATACGGACACCACTAAAATCAAAAAAACTTCATATTCAAGGTCAAAATCGCAAAAAACTTTAAAAAATTCAATTTTTTTTTACTTTTTTTCCCCTGTTCAGGTCCATAGGTAGCAAACCGTTCAAAATTCAAGGAAACAATCAACTACAAAAATAAACCTAAGATCTCAATAAACAACTTTCTAGAACATATGAACTTCCGCGAAATTTTTCACTTTTGCGGCTACTTAAGCGCTACCTAAACGGTGTTAAGAATCAATCCTAGGAATGATGCGATTTTGACCTAGAAGATGAAGTTTTTTTGATTTTATATGTTCACAATTTTTGTTCTTTATGACAAGAGCTACAACTTTGCCTCAGAGAGTATATCAAAATTCCAAACGGTTTGCAAAATATGAGCTTGAGTAAATGATCATTTTTTTGAAAAAATGACATCGAGGCCCCACATCTTTGAGGGCCCATAAAAAAAAACCTTGAGGACTTTGGGCAAAACTGGGAGACAGGGGTCTTTTTTTTGGTCTTTTATGACGTAGTGGTGTCCGTATATGGTTATTTTGCCATGACTTAAAAAATTACACAGTGTGTAATTATCGCATTTAGATCAATGGTAATCCACAAACCATGATAGAATCTGGAAAAACCCATCGTTTAATGCCTGGTGGAATTTTTTGTCGATATATCATTAAGTTGGAAGGCATAATTATTGCATATACATATTTCTTTTTAACAGAAGCGCCGCCAATCTAGCCTGCCATTATTTTTTTTAGTTTAGTTTATATTGGTTCTGAAAATTTACTGAGAGCACCTAGATTAATGAAGGCAGAAAAATCTATTATGCTCATAGGCTGTTAAAGCTATGAAATAAGAAAAATCAGACCGAAGAGAAAAAAGTTCCCCTTAGAAGAACTAATCCTAACTCTAGAAAATTAAATTTTTTTAAAGTTTTCCCATACTTTTGTTTATCCAATTCAACTTTTATAGTTAGCAAATGTTCAAAAACCCAAACAGGGACCCTAAAAATTCTAAGATGCCATTTTCGCCCCCTTTTGTGGGAGGTGAAATAAAATATTATTTTCAAAAATAATTAAAAGAAATGGATTACATACGCCTTAATATCATAAAACTAAAATTTTTAAGTTTTTATATGCAGGGGGAGGTATCCCTTCAATCACAACCTCCGAAAAGTTTATGTGAATTTTTAAAAAATTCATTGCTAATTTCCAAAAAAATATTAATTTTTAAACTTTTATGTCGAAGAGAAGAATATCACACTGTGTAATTTTTTAAGTCATGGCAAAATAACCATATACGGACACCACTACGTCATAAAAGACCAAAAAAAAAGAACCCTGTCTCCCAGTTTTGCCCAAAGTCCTCCAGTCCTTCTTAACACCGTTTAGGTAGCCGCAAAAGTGAAAAATTTCCCGAAAATTTTTTAACGGTGTTAAGAATCATTCCTAGGAAGTTCATATGTTCTATAAAAGTTGTTTATTGAGATCTTAGGTTCATTTTTGTGGTTGATTGTTTCCTTGAATTTTGAACGGTTTGCTACCTATGGACCTGAACAGGGGAAAAAAGGTAAAAAAAATTGAATTTTTTAAAGTTTTTTGCGATTTTGACCTTGAAGATGAAGTTTTTTTGATTTTATATGTTCACAATTTTTGCTCTTTATGACAAGAGCTACAACTTTGCCTCAGAGAGTAAATCAAAATTTCAAACGGTTTGCAAAATATGAGCTTGAGTAAATGATCATTTTTTTGCAAAAATTACATCGAGGCCCCACATCTTTGAGGGCCCATAAAAAAAAACCTGGAGGACTTTGGGCAAAACTGGGAGACAGGGGTCTTTTTTTTGGTCTTTTATCACGTAGGGGTGTCCGTGTTGCACTGTGTAATAAGTAAATTATATTAGTAGCAATAAATTTCATTTAAAATAATAACAATTAATTTATTTAAAATAACTTGGGAACCAAAATTTTATGACCTACAAAAAGGTTTCTTACTCGTATCTACTTATGGAAATGAGTAAAAACAGAAAAAAGGTGAAATTTGGAAAAAATCGCCAAAAAATTGCGCAAAAAATGCGCAACGTTTTTTTCTACAGTATAAAAGTAGAGATCGTAAATTTTATAGTGATATATAAAATTTTTAGGATCGCAATGGCCCCTAACTCTCAAAAACCTTTTCATTTTTTTTTCCAAAAAATTGAAGAAAAAAATCCTTTTTTAAATTCGAACAAAATTTTTTATCATAAAAACTTAAAATAAAATTTTTCAAAAAATTAATATAAGTAGCTGTTACTATAGCCTTTCACGGAAAAAAATCAATACAAAATCTGTATTCGTTTAGCCACAAAAAAGTAAATTGCAAACCTCTCAAAGACGTATAAATTCAATAAGAACGTATGCGATTTACTTAACTTTCTTGATTTTAACATGGTCCCAAAACGTCAAATCTGAAGCAAAAGCATTGAAAATTCACTATACGCATATGCATAATTTTGTTATCTGTCGAGCTGCGTACTTAAATTTTTTACATTTCTCAAAATTTATTTTTGACCTAATGTCTGGCTAGATTGGCAAAATACCCCTTGTGCGGCGTCAAAAGCCACTCAGCATGCTATAACTTTGCAAGTTACTGGAAAAAGCATATACAATTCACTTTAGACTTCTAACCTGGCGACTGTGTGATTGAAAACCATGTTGTTTTCTATGGATATTTACCTGTCATTTATACGCATCGAGCGTTGTTATCGATTCGCTATCTTGACACAATTTCCACATTAATTTACTGTGGAAATTGTGTCAAGTCAGTACCTTTTGTTAGTGTTCTTAGTGTTCTTTTTATGTCAGTTTATCTAAATGGCTAACAAGAGAGATAGAAGAAATCCTCGCAAATCCAACTGGTACGCGATATTATGGCCTTCTGATTCCAGCATTTAGTGCCAGCCACGACGGACACATGCCCGAAATCATATTCATCAACCAATCCTATTAAATTATCTTTTAAGAAACACCAAATTGTTTAATATTCAAGACATTTTTATCTATTTTATTTTAGTTAAAAGTTCTTCGCCTTTTAAATAATACTCTCTTTAATATTATTGACTTCCACATAAAATGGTCCTTCAAGCCACATGCTTCTTAAAATCTTCTCTATTCCAAGAACTTTTTAAAATTATTGTCATAAATTTGTTAGCCTTTCGCTTGCTTAATTTGTTGCTAAATAACTGGCAACTAAAAGTTTTGACCATAAATATAAAAATGGGTCCTTCGAACCGTTGTATTTCTAAATAATCTTTCAGATATTTTTTTATTTTTTGTTGGTCTCTCCAAGGGTTAAGAATAAAACACAATATATTTGAATGCAAAAAGGATTTGGGGTGGAGTTTGTATGCTCAATATGTCTCTAATAAAACTATATTGAGTATGAATAATAAAAAAAGTAACAGCAATTTAATATTCATTATATGTTTATGTTAAGAAACAGCTGAGTACAAGATTTTTATAGCAGGTATGAGGATGAATTAAAAAAAAAACACAAAAGAAAATGGCATTTTAATTATAATGACCATTTGCATTCAGTAGGGTATAGTGGAAAAAGTACAAGAAAGGATTAAAAAAATGCTTAAACAGATGATTTGACACTTTCAATAAGCAGAAATATAAGATTTTTCAATTTGAAAAAAAAAAAATTAAAAAAGTAAATAATTTATTATAGAACAAAGTGGTTTCGGAGGGAAGGCTACTGCTCTTCAGTGGAGTACATTGATGTTAAGTCAGATGGGGAACAGAATATCGGTCAGGGAACGAAGTGGTTGCAGTATTAAATTCGGAACTATGACTACAAGTATGAAAAATTGGAATCTTTATTAAAAACTAGGCTGCATTTAGGTTATTGGCAGGTGCTTAAACATCTAATTCAGAATTGCTAAACTGAAAGCCATAAAAACACACCACTAGGTGCTTGAGCTCGGGTCTAGTACTGCTAACTTTATAGATAACGAATAAAATCTGGAAACCCTATTAAATCTCAGTCAGGTAACCATCTGCCATCTGGCTTAAGTCAGATGACTAAACGACCCTACCTAAAGCCCCTTAAATCTAAGCTGACCCAGAAGCAGTTATCGTTGATATTGCCAGCAAAAAACTAATACAAAATATGTTATAATCAGAAGAGAGTGAAAAATATTTTTTATCTGCTTTGTCTTTGTTCTTGTATCTTGCTCTCTCTACAATCTCTTCAGATTTTCGATAAAAAGGTTAACTAAATTTTTTTTCTAAATTCACCTAAAGTTGAGCTGAATTTAGACTGATGTTGTATAACTGGATTAAATTAGTAATCCAAAAATTGGGGTAATCGTGAAAGAAAATCTCTGGTGATCTTTACATGCTAAGGTTTTCCTTTCTTTATTAATAGCTTCTTCCTCTTCCTCTTCGGCTTCCATCTTTCTCTTTTCGAATATACGCCCAAGCTCTCTTTTCCTTTTTTTACATGAATAACAAAAAGGGAGCGATAAGTGGTTTTTAGCACCTTTAATCTTTTTAGGTAAATTGTACCAATACATAACCTAATCTAGTTTCTTTGTATATTAATAATGAGCCTAAAAACCAGCATTATTTTTTTTATTTTATCCATCCTAAAAGTAGGCTTCAGTTTAGCTGATTCACGTTCATATATTGCCTAATAAGAAGCATTACTTTTTTATTTAATGGATCCTAAAAGTAGACCTTAGTTTAGCTGATTTAAACTATATTCTCTATTTAAATTTGACTTAAAATTCTTTATATTAAGAAATCAGCTAATATTGACTAGAAATTCTTAAATCTACTGAAATTGTTATTTTTTTATGATTTAAAATCTTCATAAAAATAATATTAGATATTAAGTAGCACCTAAATGTATTCCTTAGTTTGTTCTTTTTAGGATATAAAATTAAAAAAAAAAGCTATTTTGTTCACAACTTCTTTTATAATCAATTAATAAGCTAACGTTTTGTAAAATAAAACGATCAACATTAACTGAAGAAATTTCAAATATATTCCAGTATTTTTCATATAAAATTCAAACTTTTATTAAAGTTAAACTTTAGAAAGTCAAACTCGAATAAGTAATTGTATCAATCCTACACAAAAATATTTCAAATCAAATTATGTTACAAAATCTACTTTAACTTTAACTCTTACTATCCCCTCAAAGTAGGCTACTGTTTTGTAATTGTAAATTTTCATTCAAAACAAATATAAAAATATCATGTTGCTTTCATGCTCAGTTTTAATATTTAATAACACCACTGACCCTGTTTTCTTTAAATTTTTCCTACTGTAAAATCTTAGATTTAAACGAAGTTCTATAGTCTAACTGACAGGCTGAAAGTGGCAACATGTCTTTCGTTGCAATATTAAAATCAAACTTTATGTCTTTTAAGGATTTCGTTAAGAAAATTTGACAAGCTATACTAAAGTTTCAAATAATTTATACATGAACATGTTCTCAATAGCCGAAAACGTAAAGTATAGCTAAAGGTAAAACAATTTTACGAAAGATATATTGCATACACAAAAGGTGCACTGTACAAAATTTACTTATGTGGCAATAAGGCTTTTTATACAAATTAGTTGGTTTGACATTTATATAAATTGGCTGGGTAAAATGGAAGGAGAGAAGAAAAAAAAAAGAAATTGAAAAACTGAAATTTTGTATTGCCTAACCACAAGGCTTAAAAAAAACGTTTATAGGTTGGAATTTTAAAATAAAGTTAAAAAATGACAGTTTTTGACAAGATTTTGTACTGCTTCAAAGTGTATGAAATTTTTAACTAAAGCATACTTTGAGGCTTCTCTTAAATCTAAACACATATCGAAATATTATATTTAATAAAAAATGTTGTACATTTTATGTTTTATTTTCTGTCGATTTTACTTGCTATTTTATTTTACAGCGACATTTTTAGGGTCCTAATAAAAGGTTATTTTATAAGATTTTTTTGTTTGCATATTTTGTGGCGCTCGCTGTAAATTACTTTAAAACTCTACATACTCCAAGTACAAGAAAAGCCTTTTTTCGAATTCTTTAATGTTCCACCGTTGAAGCTTGTAATTAAGACTGGTTGGTGTTCTTAAAACATGCCAAGAATTTTTCATGGTTAATTTCGCTATAATTAATGTTTTCAGTAAGGAAACGTTTTGGCACTTAAAAGGTGTAAAAAGCAAGAAGAGGAAAAATAAAAGTTACACAGAAAAAATTGTTTAAAAATAAAATATCATCTAAGAATGTTTGCAAAAAAAATCTACTTAAAAAACCAAAACATTTAGTAATCAAATCGAAAAGTTTAAAAGAATTATACATAAAGTTTTTAGAGTAGCATGTATCTAGGGGCTAAAAAGCCAATTTTAAATAATAACAACAAAATTCAACAAATACTTTTGAAAAAGCTACAAACAGTGCATTGCAAAAAAAAAAAAACATTACTAGTTATTATTCGAATAATTTTTTAATAGATTATACAAACCGGGTTTAAAAAAAAATTAACAGAAAAATAATTTTTACATACAAAAAATCAACTTTCAAACACAGTGAAAAAAATTTCAAAGAAAACATTAAAAAACAAAGAATATACAATCTACTTCTAAATTCCGCATTTTATGGGGACACCCTATATTTTTTTAATGTTACTTTCTAAAGATCTGTTAAAGATTCTTTTAAAAATTATACAAAATGGTTTTATTGCGATAAATTTTAGTTTTTTTTTTTTTATGGTAGTAATTTTTTTAACAACCGGTTTTTAATCGAATATTTTTTTTACAAACCGGATATTACACCAGTTTGTAAACATTTTGCATTTAATAAAAAAATTACCCAAACCTTTAGCATTTCTTAACAAAACCATTTAAAACCTTAAACGCTTAATGTTGAGAACCGGTTTTAAAATCGTTTTGAAATTTTAATTTAAATGTAAAATCTCGTTATTACAGCGGACATATTTATAACCCTGTGTAAGTTTCAAGTGTCTGTATATTACGGCTTCAAAGATATAAAAACGTGTAAATAGAAAATGTATTACAGAAAATGCATTACGTTCTGCTTGTATCTGATTTGTCGTTATCAAAGATATAATAATAACAAACTTAAGCCTAAGAACATTTATATACATACATATATTAAAAATTATTTTAAAAATCATACAAAATGATTTATTGTGATCAATTTTATTATTTTTTAAATTTAACTTTTTTAAACAACGGCTCTTAATCTAATATTTTCAAAGAACTGGTTATTAAACCGGTTTGTAAATTTTATGACGCTAATTAGAAAAAATCTATAGCTATAGATTTTTTAATTGAAAAGAATGTTTTTATTGTGCTAAATTTTATTATTTTTAAATGTAATTTTTTTGAACAATCGGTTTTTAATCGATAATTTTTAAAGAACCGGATATAAACCGGTTTGTTAATATTTTGACGCTAATTAAAAATAATATATTTGCTTTAGATTTTTTTAATTGAAAAAATATTTTTATTGTGATAAATATTATTGTTTTAAATGTAACTTTTTTTAACAACCGGTTTTTAATCGAATATTTTTAACGAACCAGATATTAAAACGGGTTGTAAAAATTTTGACGCTAATTAGAAATAATCTATGGCTTTAGATTTTTTTAATTGAACTATCTGAAACCTTAATCGATTAATTTTGTAAACCGGTTCTTTTAATCGGTTTGTTAAAACTTGTTCATTTAAATGTAAAATCTTCAAAAAATACCTGAAAAATTATTTGTATATTTTTTTATTCTATTTATTACTCTTAGCCTAGTTTTAATCGAAAGAAAAATTTTTGAAACACTGTGTATAAATTATACAAAATCGAATGATTTTTCATTGGAATCAAATTACGACTCAGGAATTATTAAAAAAATACAGAAATTTTTTTTCCAATAAGTTTTATTATTTTTTATTAATCGGTTTTTAATTGCATGTTTTTTACAAACCGGATATGAAACCGGTTTTTAGATATTTTAAATCTAACAACAAATAATCTAAAGCTTTAGTTTTTTTCACTAAACCATAGGAAAGCTTAATCGATTAACCTTGAGAACCGGTTCTTATAATCGGTTTGTTATAATTTTTTTATTTTAATGTGAATTCTTCAAAAAAAAACACTAAGATATTTTTTGGATATTATATTTGTTGTACTTATTATTATAAGCCTGCTGGTCATAAAATTTTTCTTCCATTTGTTTTTGATATTGTCATTATAACGTGCAGGAATCTGCATCTTAGTACCTTTTTTGAAAAACCAGATTTTAATCGAATATTTTTTACAAACCCGATATTAAAACTTTAGATTTTTATCATTAAATCATTGGAAACCTTAATCGATTAATCTTGAGAATCGGTTCTTAAAAAACCGGTTCAGAAAAACACTTAGATACTTTTTGGATAGTATTTTTGTTGTACTTATTATAAGCCTGCTGGTTTTATAAAATTTTACTACCATTTGTTTTTGATATTTTCATTATAACGTGCAGTAATCTGCATCTTAGTATCTTTCTTGAAAAACCGGTTTTTTAATCCAAAATTTTTTACAAATCGGATATCAAATCTAACAACGAATAATTTAAAGAGTTAGATTTTTTTAACTAAACTATCTGAAACCTTAATCGATTAATTTTGCGAACCGGTTCTTGTAATCGGTTTGATACAATTTTTTCATTTAAATGTGAAATCTTCAAAAAATACCTTAAAAATTATTTGTATATTTTTGGTCATATTTATTACTATTATCCTGCTAGTTTTATAATCTTCTTCTTCCATTTGTTTTTCGATATTTTCATTATCACGTGCAAGAATTATTAAAAACTTTTGTTGTGAAAAATCATAAATGATTGTTATCTTAATTCTAACTTAACAATCTTAGTTTTTGTTTTTACCTAACAATCTCCTAGGATGTAGAAAGGAAAAGAACAATAAGTACTTACAATACACATAACTGACGAAACGCTGTAGTCTAACTTTTGTATCTTAAAAAGTTTTGAAAACAACTGCATTAAGATTCTAAATAAAATATATGCTCGTTATGCACGCCGTCTTAACAATCACGCGAATTGTTTAATTACTTCATGTTCCATTGTGAAAATCATGGCAGACACTTACAAACTTCCTTTTATTTTCGCTCAAAGTAGATATTACTTTGGAATATAAGTTACTGCAAAAGTGTTTAAAGTCTTCTAAGAACTTAATTCTTTGTCGCAAATAGTCTAGGGGATTGTTAAGTATTTTAACTTCCTTAGAAATGGAAACGGAAATGCAAAAATGTTTTTGAAGACATTGAAACTTGAGCGTGTTTGGTTTCTGCTTGAAATCTATAAATATTTAACTCGTCACGAAATAAATAGATTAAGAATAATTAAGAAATTTTGAATATAAACTTCAATAAACTCATTAAAAATACAGCATGCTATTAGGCTTACGCAAATGCGTAATATGAAGCATACTTTTATGTAAAATAATTAGAAATTCTTTTCTTACTTTACCCATTTCTCTTTTAATTATAGGTGCGGGCTATGGAACAAAGGTTGAGTGAATGGCCAAAACCTCCACCAACCACAGCCAACACTAACACTAACAACTCATCGAATCATCAAGGCCAAACGCAACATCAACAGCAAACATCGCAACAAGCCCAACAGCAACCCAATCCAGCCAATTCAACAACTTTAACTGCCAGTCAACAGCAACAACAACAATTATCCTCAGGTCTTCCAGATCCAGAAAAGACTATAATAACATCTCTTGAAATTCAAGTCGAAGAACAACGTCAATTACGTTTGCAAGACGCCAAACAAATCGAAGCCAAAGCGGCCAAAATCAAAGAGTGGGTCAACAATAAATTACGCGACTTAGAAGAACAAAATCAATTACTGCGTGAACAAAATCAAAAGTGCAATCAACAATTGGAATTATTAAAAAACTATATAGCCAATCAATCGAATAGACATAGTGTTATAGGTCCCGTTAGGAATAGTTTAAGTTTGGATGTGCAAGATTTTGCCGCCTCCAAAGAGAATCGACGACGTAGCGAAAGTTTAGATACCCAAGAAATTATAAATCGTCCTTTAACCGCCTCCTATCCTCATCACCAGCATAGAAGAAATTTGTCCATGGAGCCGACGGAGCTGGAACGTAATCTAGTGGCGGCCGTGGATGGCCTGCAATTGGCACCATTAGCTAGCATATCAAAACAAGCGGCTGCCGTTAAGAATGGCAGACCCGATAGTTCCGATACGGATACGGCGCATGATTATGCCGAAATTTATACACCTTCTTGCGACAAAATGCCGGCCTGGATTAAAAACAATCCAGCGTTGATGGCAAGTGGTGGTAATTCAAGTACTACTACCACTACCAGTGAAATGTGTGGAGTACCCCGACCGCCCACACCTCCTTTACATCGTTTTCCCTCATGGGAGGCAAAAATCTATCAGGTGGCCAATGATGGTTTGGCGGGAGTTGCCGAAAATAATGGCACCTTAGACAGTCATGCTCAGCAACAACAGCCGCCTCCTGATATACAAGAGTCCGCTATCAATGCGGCAAATAGTCACTCGAATACCTTAAATAATGCTGGTCATTTGGGTCGTCATACACCTGCTGCATTAAATGAGGGCAATGTGCCCGGAACACCCCAATTACCCACAAGGCAACAGCAAACGGCCAGTGGAGGTTTCTGTGATATATCGGTGCCCGTTTACGCGACAGTTAAAGGGGTGAGTTGTGTGTAATAGATATATATATATATTTTTTTTATTTGAAACCCCGTTTCTAAAAGAGTTGAGAAGAGAAGAGTTGCCACCCTTCAATGTATTATCCGAAATAAATATGAGCTTCAAATTTTTTGAGTTTCGAGAGGAATATGTTTCATAGGATAAGAGAAACTTTTGATCTAAATTCGCTAAATCGATTAAAATCTTTGTAGCGAATATTTATTGCTGCTAAATCATTAACGGGTGGCAACTCAACTATAACGAAAAAATGGCTAAATATTTTTCTAGACGTTGTGACGGGATAAGTTTTTAGCATCAAGATAAACATCAATTCTTAAAAATTAGCTAATAAATAAGTTTTTTAATACCTCTTAAAAGCAGGCTATACTTAATATACTTTTTAAACGTTAGTAAATATGCTAAAGTTTCGTTACGCTTATACTTTTTAATTCTAAGTTGAATCTTGCTGAAAAGAGGTAATATTTAAAGCTGTTTATTGCAATGCTATAAAAAAGTTAAAAAGCAAAGTGGAGGGAAGTGGTAGAATATACAAAAAAAGCATTAAAAGTTTTTCAGCTGCTAAATTAAAGCTCCATAAAGTATGCACGTTTTTTTTTTTCATTATAAAAAAAAACATTAAAAGTGTTTTAATTAATCCGAAAAATTTTAACATAAAAATTGTGTTTCATAAATTTTTATAACCTAAAAATTTTTTTTGCCTTGTGCTTTTAAAAAAGGCCATTTTAACTTCTACATTTATTTTTTTATATTTTCTAGTTGATATTTAAAACACCCTCAAGAACACTTCAAAGTGTTGTTTAACAAATTTATCACGTATATCCAATATGCAGAACATGTTTAAGTTCCTAAAAATATGCTACATTTCGTATAAATTTTTAGGTTACATGAAAAATGTGTCACATATTTTTAGGATTTTAGTTAAGTTGTGCCATATTTAAAAATACAAATTAGAACAACTTTAACAGCGTAATATTAAAAATATTAATTGGGTAAATTTCTCAGCTAGTTTTTAAGAACTATAAGCGGTGATCCATTTGGAGGTTCCCTACTTTTTTAAAGAAAAAAACACAGAAAATTCAAATTTAATGGAGAATGTTCTTTGGCATTTATTTTTTGAAGATTATGTCTATCAAATGTTAGCCTTTGCTACGACGCACATGGTCCATCCGTAGAGTCCAATTTTCGATAACTCGTTCGAGCATTTCGACTAGTAACTGGCGAATGATACGCGTGATGTTTTCCTCCAAGGCCTGAATCGAAGCGGATTTGTCCGCATAAACTTTAGACTTTACATATCCCCACAGGAAAAAGTCTAACGGTGTAATACCACATGATCTTGGTGGCCAATCGACCGGCCCAAAACGTGAAATTATGTGCTTACCGAAATGTTCTCTCAATAAATCCATTGATTGATGCGATGTGTCGCCTGAAACCAAATGTCGCCAAGATCACGAGCTTTAATTTCAGGCATCAAATAGTCGGTTATCATCGCACGGTAATGGTCGCCATTGACGATTACGTTCGCACCGGCATCATTTTTAAAGAAATCTGGACCGGACCACAAACCAGACCAAACCGTTGTTTTTCTGGATAAAGTGGAAGCTCTTGAATCTCTTCAGGTTGCTCTTCGTCCCAAATGCGGCAATTTTATTTGTTTACAAACCCATTGAGCCAGAAATGGACCTCATCGCTAAACACAATTTGCCTCGAAAACGTGGGATCTTCTTGAAACTTTTCAAGAGCCCATAGAATTTCCATTATGAAATGCCAAATAATACTAAACAAAAATAACATGACAGTGTCATGCTGTGATCTGGAAAAAAAGGCTATTGAAAAAAGTACCTCGAAATGGAGTTTACAAATTTTTTAAACAAGACACAGAAATAACAATCGGATGTAAAGTAGTGTTTTAATGATATCGAAATATCATTTATATCTAAAGTAAAAACTTGTTATTTTCTTATTTTTCCTTATTTCTTTCCAGCGCGCTTCCCAAATACGTTCCATGCCCTTTACCGGCGACTCTAGCGATGACTCGAGTGATGGTGAAGACCATGCCGTTATGTTAACCCACAATTCACACAACTCTTCGAGTACCGATAATACGGAAACTTCAACTTCCGGCAGTGCTTCCAGTCCTTCGAAAAGTTGCAAAACTTCATCGTCTTTAAGTCCCGCTAAACGTAGTGGTTCAGAAAGTCCTAAAAATACTAAACCGAGAGGTAAGTTGTAAAGTTTCACCCTTGATTATATACAGTCCACCCCTTTTTCTCTGTGAATTTATATTTCTATGAATGCGTAGTTAATGATTTGTTGGTAGATTAACAGAAAAAAACAAACAACCCTGTATTTAAATCCCAAATTTGGAAATGGTAAATCAAGAAACAAAACTTAAATTATCCGAACACTAATTGACACCAGAACCTGGAATGTTTAATCCTAAAAAAGTAACAAAAAAAATTCCACTGATTATGATTAAAGTATGATTTTAGTTTTTATTTGCGCCTTAAAGTAGGCTTTAATTTTTTTAAACTAATATTTGTTTTTTATGTAACCAGCTATACTTTAATTATTATTTTTTTTAACAGTTTTATTTTTGTATTCCATAAAATCCCCTTTACTTTGTTCCTAAAAATATGCTTTAATGTTTTTTTTATTTGTCTCCTAAAAATAGGCTAAGGTTTCTGTAAAACCAATTTAAGCTTTCAAACAAGTTAAAAGTCTTCGAAATAAAAAATAAAATATAACTTTTTATTGATAATTATTTTTTTTTTTTTTTCATTTTCTTTTCGAATAATCAAATTTTAATCGAATAAAATATATTAAACTAGTTGTTAATACAAAATTTAAAATAAGATTTAAACTAAAATAATGCGCTAAAAGCATTATTATTCAACACCATTAAATAAACTCGGTTTCCACAAACAGTTTAACACTATATTGGTTTCTCAGCCTCGAGGGGGGTCATATTGGTAATGACCGGGCGTATCGTTTAGGCAACCTAGGGGCCCGACATAGATTTATAGGACCAAAACCTTTCTATGAAATATTCATTCAATATACTAAGACACTAACTGATTCCTGGGTCGAAGCAGGGTTCTCTCGTCATTGGAAAGCTCTGACAGGGCTCAAACAAGTAAAAACCTTTATTACGTCATCTCGGTGTACATCCCAAAGGCTACTATCACTCAATAAGAGTGACTTTAAGATACAGGATGGCTTACCGGACCTTGTGATCGGCGTTACCACCAGTTTACAATAGGAAACAATGATATCTCAAAATTTCACGATCTCAAAATTCCCACGTAGAACAAAATTTTCTAGTTGTGAATGATCTCTCTCCGCAGCCTAGAACTTGTTTGATGAATAAAAAATGATAACAGCTATAATTTTTAATCTGTTGGGTTTGCCATTTTGTAATAAAAACTTGTGAAGGGCTTATTTTTTGACTGGAAACCTTTTTTTAAATAACAGGTTTTTAATCGAATTTTTAACCGGTTTTTAATCGAATTTTTATCCGGTTTTTATCCGTTTTATTAATTCGAATATTTTTTTTTTGCAAATTAAGAACCTACCTTCGTTCGTTAATGTATTGTGGTACCCAATTTATAACTACCTTACTTTCATTAAGTCCCATGCTTTCGACACATGATTTTTTTTCGACTGTACTGAATTCAGACTGTCGTTGTCGAACTTATTTTTTTTACCACAGAGTTATTCGCAATCGTCCAAGACTCAGCTCCCCTAAAGCATTCACATTTAATATGTGTCTCTTCGTGGTTGTAGGTCTACTATTAGCCAGTGTTGGACATTCATCCACAATATGTTCTATAGTCGTCGCCACTTCCTGGCTAAGTGTGCAAGTATCGTCTTCTTTGATTTTCATTTTGATCAGATGATATTTGAAGTTTCCATGACCTATCACTGATTTAATTATCCAGCTTATTTATTATTTATCGATTATATCTAAACAACTTTCTGCACTCCCTGCCGAGGGCTATTGCCTCAGGACAGTTTTTAGAGTTTAAGCCGTTCACCTCTTACAAAGTGTTCTTGTTTATCTCATTTGAGAGGCTTCCTTGTTCATACCTGTCAAATAGAAATTATCCAATTTCCAGGAATAGAGAACAGATGTCCACTCTACTCCATTGAGCTCTGTATGCGCAGCTAGGTCTATATTAAACCTGGAGTTCCATACGTATTCAAAGTCCGCTGTACTTAATTTAGCCAGCCTAACTGGGAGCCCTTTACTGGCCGCCACCACCAGGAGTTATAGTTTCATTTAAGTTTTAGAGGTTTTAAAATAATTGATTGTTGCTTTAAAAATTTATTTCAAAGGTTTTAGTTTATTTTTATTCCTTTGCAGCAGCGATAGGCGCTTGATTCTCCTTCATTTTTTTTAAGCATGTCTTTTAATTATTTCCCTAACATCCTGCCTTTTGTTTAATTTACTTTTAAAATCCTTACTCCTTAAAATTATTTAATTTAATACAAAGAGAAACTTAAATACTAAACAAAACTATTTAAATTCTCACATTAAATCATGCACAATCATGCACAACTTCACTGCACTTCATCAATAACTTGTTATCCAATCCAATCCACACGCTCATGTTCTCTTTCTTTCTTCTTTTGCTGTAAAGCAAATCAACTCAGTCGACTATCTCATGTTGTAGCATCCCAAGAATATAAAAATCATACCCTGCCTTACACTCACTATCAAACACATTTACACACTAACTTTAATGCAACTCTTCATAAATCACCATCACAAACCAATCCAGCACAATATCATAGGCTTTCGTCTGCCAACAATCATCATCTACGCGTCCCTCACCATCCTATGCGTGGCACAGTAATTTCAGATATTTCATTTGAATCAGGCCTCTCCGACGACTATGCCCTGCCACCAGATGCCGTTTCAGAATCAACATGTCCCATGGATGCCAGCATGCCGTCGCTCCTAATGCGTCAGTCATTTGTGGATTCGCCCAGTAAGAAACTAGAGTCTTTGGAAAAGGTTGGTATAGATTTTAAGAGAATTTCTACTCTCCCGAATTTATGATTTATACTCTCCCTTTTAGGCTGGTCATTTGGCAAAGCTGGGCGGTAAATTGAAAACTTGGCGCAAACGTTGGTTTGTTTTGAAGAACGGTTCCCTGACATACTGGAAGAGCCAGCATGATGTCAACCGTAAGCCGCAGGGTCAAATAATGCTGGACGAAGATTGTCGCATTAATAAGGCGGAGGGAGCTTCCACTTTTGAAATTGATACCGGTAAAAAAGTATACTATTTGACGGCCGATTCAAATGCCACCATGGATGATTGGATCAGAGTTTTGCAAAATGTGCAAAGAAGAAATGCCACCAAACTGCTTCTCAGTAGGGATGATCAAAAGCCTACACTGCAGGGTTGGGTGACCAAAGTTAAGAATGGTCATGCCAAAAAATGTTGGTGTGTTTTACTGGGCAAAATGTTTTTATACTTCAAGGCTCCCAATGAAACTGTAAGAACCATGATTTGTTTGAAATTCAAATAAATGTAGCTATAACTTTTTTTGTTTGATTTTTTTAAACAACAAAAGCAGAACCCTTTGGGTCAAATAAATATGCGTGATGCCAGAGTGGAGGAAGTGGAACATGTTTCCGATTCAGATTCCGAAGAACGGGAAGATCCTCAAAGTCAAGCTCATCTAACGGTGGCCATTTATCCGGCTCATCAGGGCCCTACCTATTTAATATTGCCCGGCAAGGCTGAACGTGATAATTGGCTGTATCATTTAACGGTGGTATCGGGTGGAGGACCCAGTGCTGGCTCACAATATGAGCAATTAGTGCAAAAACTAATGGAAACTGATGGGGATCCTAGTGAGTTTTAAACATCTTTTTTAATGCTAAACTCTAATATTAAATTTTATGATTCTTTGTTTAAAGACTGTGTTATTTGGCGTCATCCCATTTTGCTGCATACCAAAGATACTATATCCGCTCCTTTAACTACTTTGCACACCGAACCCATGCATCCGGAAGCCATTAAACTATTTAAGGTATTTATCCCGAGGATTTTGATTAAAACTCTTAAGATTTAATATTTTTCTCTCTCCCTCTGCTTTTTTCTCTCTCTCTAGAGCATCCAACTGTTTATGTCGGTGGCTGTTAATCAACCCGGCATTGATTATCATGTGGTTTTGGCTCAAAATGCTTTGCAACATTGCTTAGATATGCCCGAATTGCAAACGGAAATGATTTGTATATTGATTAAACAGACGTCTAGGCATACGGGCCAAAAACTCAGTGTTGGCGTCCAGGTAAACAAGAAACTGGGCAAGCAAACGCGCGTAAGTTTTTTAAGTTGCAAACTGCTTTTTATTTTCATTTAGTTTTTAAACTTTAGTTTTAATTTAGTAAATTTTTTGTTTCAATATTTAGTTTTAGTTTCATTTTCCATACTAATCCGTAGTTTTTATTAAAGATCTTGTAGAGAAAAAAAAACAAAAATAGAGAAAGAGAGAGAGAGAGAGAGCAAATAAATGACAAACTCTCGAGCAACTAAGAGAACATAAAACTGTAAATACTTCCAAGTCATTTTTAGCAACCATATAAATGTTAAGAATGCTGAATTTGGCTTAACTTGTATGACACGTAAGCCAGGAACTTCTTGTCTGTCCGTAAGTGGGTTGAAGTCAATTTTGCCAAGGTTTCTAAAACTCCACAAAAAACTAAGTTCACCAATCATTCAGGCATTATTTCGAAAGATTATCTACTGAAATCCGGCCTCATTGGCGACAGAAATGTTGGAACTAAGGTCAAAAAATGGCGAAGCCTTCTATTTTCCTGATGTCTTTCTCATGTTATTGGTTTTTGTGTGTTATTATTGTCTTTACTGTGTTGTATTGAAATTTGAAAAATCCGAAGAAGTTTATAGATTTAAAATTCACTAAACAATCGCTATTTCAGCAAAATAGCACATTTTCACCAAAATTTCACTATAAAAATTTAATTTTACCAAAAAAAAAATTTTATTTCGATAAAAAAAATTAAATTTCATAAGAACCAAAAATGCACAAATAAAAACTAATAAATCAGTCTCAAGCGCGAGTCAAACTCACACACGCAGGGTTCCGTACTATGTTCATTACAACTTTAAAAATACAAGTTGGTATATTTTTCACGTCTTATGGGGCACCCTTTTATTTTTAATTATTTTTTATACTAGAGCATAGTACTAAAGACCCTGTGTATATATCAAGCGTCTGCCGATAACGTTTAGAAGAGAAGGTCAAACTCCCTTTTATTTTTATCTTCTATATATATAAAAATGAATGTTTGTCTGTATGTTTGTATGTCCTTTATAGAATCGTAAACTATGCATCTGATCATGTTATGATCTTAAGCAAAGTTGTTGCCCATGAGCCGGCGAAGGTTTCTAAGTTGGTTCGATTAACTTCCGATGTGCATTTGATGATGGTATGTGCATTTGATGATGGTATGATCTTTAGGAAAGTTATGGCGCATGAGCCGACGGAGGTTCCTAAGTTGGTGAGATTAATTTCCGACAGGTGGCGCCACAGAAAATTACTCAAAACGAATTAAATCATAAACTGTGCAATTGATCATGCTATGTTCTTTAGCAAAGTTGTTGCGAATGAGCCGATGAAGGATTGTAAATTGGTGCGATTAATTTCTGACAGGTGGCGCCACTGAAAGTTACTCAAAATTAATTAAATCGTAAGCTGTGCATTTGATGATGGTATGATCTTTAGCAAAATTGTTGCGCATGAGCCGACGGAGGTTCCTAAGTTGGTGGGGTTAATTTTCGACAGGTGACGCCACAGAAAATTGCTCTTTTTTCTGAAAAAGTGCTGAAGGGAAAAATTTCGCGTATGAGGTAGTCAAATAGAGCTAAAAAAAAGTGCGAAAAAGGTTAAGTTGGCATCGCTGAATACAACACTAATGTTTGCTTAGGGCCAGCAACGCGGACCGGGTCAGCTAGTTAAATATATAATCTGCGTACATTTTAAGTGTCACATATTAGGACTTTCTATGAAAATATCAGGAGCCTACCTATAAGTGATTATTAAGTTATTGCGGAACACCCTTTAATTGTTTTATGGCAACACATCTACTTTAAAAATTTCAAGAGTCTACCTATTACAGTTCAGAAAATAAGACCATATACATACATACGTTCCAATCATGTCACTGTCGGAACACTCTTTAATTTTATTATTTGTTATAGCGGCCATGGCAATTCCCTTTCTATGAATATATCAATTACCTACACCTTTTACGATTCCCAAAATAAGGTAATATACGTGAAAAACACGTCTCTATCGGAACACCCTATAAGTTTTAGTATTTGTTGCTATAGCGGCAACAGTTATACATCTTCTCTGAAAGTTTCAAGTGACAGACGGATGGATGGACAGACTTTGTAGCGAAAGCAATAGGGTTACGTTTTTACCCTTTGGGAACGGAACCCTAAAACTATCAATAATTTAAAAGTTCGTTAATATACATACATGCATATATAATTTGCGCAAAAAAAAAATTCTTATTTTATGTGCTTAAGTTGAAATTTGATATTTGTTGAAAACATGGTCAAAACAGACGAGCCGCTCTATTTTCCCTACTTTTTCCCCCATAAAGTGGTTTTCTGAGTTTTATTACTGTTTTTGCAGTGTTTTGAAAACCGAACCGAATTCAGAAAAAGATTCAAGATTTAAATAAAAAAAAAACGGAAATTCACTAAACAATGAAGTTATCACCAAAATATCACATTTTCACTAAAATTTAGACAAAAATTGAAAATTGAAAATGTAACAGCGTAAGGAAATATCTCACATCACTGTGGTGAGTAAGATATATAAGATTCGGCACGTCCGAATTAATCACTCTTACTTATTTTATTTTAAATTCTTTTTTAATAAACATGGCTTTGCTTTTGTTTGATTGAGCTTTTGAACAGCTTTTCACATAGAATTTAAACATAAAAAATGTACTCTCTTTATAATCTCTTTACATATTCTCTTTAACATTTTATTATATTCATACGTTTAGAAGTAGTTTAGAAATGCATGTTTAAATAATCATAATATTAAAAAAATACATTTTTTAAAATTACATACAAATTTCTCTGAGTATATAATACAAAAATACTCCTGTGATGCCATACTTTTTAATAAAAATTTGTAAAAGTGTTTAATATTAATATAAAAAATTTTATTGTGCCAATTTTTTAGATAAAAATATATTTTAATTTACTTCTGGCGTATAATTTCTAAAATAAAACCAAGATTAACACACAACAATTTCTCTCAAGGCGAATTGATACCAGGTGTGAGCACTACTGCAACAACTACAGCAAAACAACAACTTTGCCATTCTACTAGCATACATATACAGTGGTGTTCGATAAAATAGAGCCACCTTTTACTATATATTTCGAAAAAGAAAAAAACATACTAAATCTTCATAACAAATTTTAAGGTTTATATTTTTGTGAGACCGAACAACTGACCAACTAAATTACTATAGACCTATTTTAATAAAAAACTCAAAATGAAATATATACGTAAAAACATTCGTAATTCAAGATTTTAGGTGTGCAAAAAAATAAAGCCATCCACCTTAATTATCTAAAAAACACAAAATTCCAAGAGATGAGTAAAATAATATAATTTAATTTCATTTCAAATTACTTTAGTACTTAGTGGAATATAATTTATTTTTGATAACGGCTGAGCACTATTTTGGCATAGAGTCAACAAGTTTTAGGCATGTCTCAATTGGAATATTACGCCATGCTCCTTTTTCTAATGCCCACAAGTTATCTATTAGTTGCATATTTTCCCTTAAGAGCTGATTTAACTATTCGCCACAAGTTCTTAATGGGTTTAAACTGAGCAGGCCAGCTGAAAACATTAACCCTACATTTTTTAAACCAATCTTTTGCCCACTTCGATGTGTGTTTCGGGTCATTGTCTCTTGCTGAAACACAAATCCAAGCGGCATTTCTTATTCTGCGTAAGCCATCACATAACTGTTAAGCAGATTTGTGTAAAAAATAGCATCCATTCTTTCTTCCACCCGTATGTGAAAAATACCCCCACACCATAATATTTTCACCGTGTTTAATGGTCTTTATGGTGTATTGAGGAAGACGTTTGGTGGCCTTCGTACACAGTGGCTGCTTGTCAGAGTTAAATAAATTTAGTTTTGATTCGTCAGACCACAAAGTTTCTTTAAATTAATTAAGGACAGTAAAATGTAGAAAGTGAGACTGTACATATAAAATAATATATTTTTGACAAGACATTAGCGAAAAAACGAGAGCAAAAAATATTCAGCTGAACTATTGCCTCCATCTAGTATGAATTCGCCTTCATATGCATATAACCTTGTAATTCCGTTTGTTTATTCTAAAATATTCAACTGCAATTCTTATTGGTAGGGGATTAAATTTAACAATGTTTATCTGGCAATTCTGGGTTGAAAACGATTAACTGAGGACCCTCGATTACTTGTGGGAATTTTCACAAATACAATAATTGATATTCGATGAAAATCTAAAACTCCACAATAAGCAAATTAATAGCTTAAATTCAAAATTTTACCACAATATCGAAATATTACAAAAAAAAACAAACAAAATTTCAACTAAAACCATAAATAAATTCACAAAAATATTGAAACTTAAAAATTTCGCTAAAAATTTCGCCAAAAAAAATTAATTTTTCCAATATGCAAGAGAAAGTTGATCATTCAGTGACTTCGTGTATAAAAGCTATTTTTCCGCAAAAAAAAACTTATTATTTCTGAGCATAGTTTCTATTGAGCATTGGCGTAGAATGGCCATTCTAGGGGTGCAATCCCCCTCTAAAGTTGCTGCCACCACCCTAAAATTTTTTAAATTGTTCTACATATTTATTTTCAGAATATTATTATCTAATAAAAATGGTTTTGCCCCCCTCTACCCTTGAAAAATTGTCCTCCTATGCTAAAGCCTTTGAGCTCGATAAATTTGGTACAGCGCCTTTCAATTTCTTTTATTCCCTCCAAAAAGCCACCAAAAACGCCTTTGTTGGCTTATCATCCAGCTATTTCTTTAAATTTAAAACTAAAAATTAGGAATCGCATGGTAGTAGTTAGTCTAGGATTACATTATGCCTCTTTTGTTGCTGCAATTCTTCATAAGTAAGCGAGAGGGGAGAGAGGAATTAAAAAGGGTACACACATGCATGTACTCTTGAAATTCGTTTTGTACTCTCATTCGTAGTTTTAATTTTAAAGTTTAAAATGTAAACAAATGTATACATCCATACAAATTGCTGCAATAAAAATTGGACGGTATAAACACAAATGCAATATTAAAGAAGAAACGAGAGAGACTGCAGCGACAAAAGTTGCATAATGTAATCCGGGACTTAGCAGCCCTATTTATTGGCCATACTGACTACACGTTGTCTTGGTATTGCGCTTTTTTATATCTAAATATTCATGCAGAATGCGATGTATTCTTTCTCGGTTGAGATGTCTAAAGCCTCAGGCACCTTACTCACTTCCAAGTGCAAAAATTTTATCGTCTATTTTTGGCGAGAAGGCTTTTTGAGTCTATCTAAAGAAAGCTTAGCGCAATTTGTACCGGTATGTCCACAACGGAACACTTTTTAACCGTTTATAGTCTCCATAGTATCTATCAAGCCTTTCTTTGGTTTCGGTGATGTTTTGTTTTTTACTTAAAAAATAATCTATAATCTTCACAAGAAATTCACTTTTTTCCATTTGCGTTCACATTAACTAAGTTGTCCGCTATCGAACAAGCGCAGCTTGTTCAAAATTTGACAGTAGTCCAGGGTAACAAATAACAGCTAACGGGAGCATTGTTGAATTAATTTTTTTTACGTGGAACATATGTACCAAAAGTTTCGGAATCAAACTATATTCGAATAAAAAAAATGGAAAAGAAAATTGGAAAAATGAACAATTTTATAGAAATTAATATAAGGGCTTTCAGTTAGGACCTCCGAACTTTGACATTTGAAAGCGGCCATAGTATTGAAGCTGCATCTGTCGTATTGGGTGTTATTTTTTCAGTCTGTTTAGCCAAATCACCACAGACGGCTTACACGTGCTAATGATAAATTTTTAAAAGCGATTTTCAACGCCAAATCATCTTCAGCGATGGGGCCTATTTCTGGATGAATGTGGGTAAGTCAGCAAACAAAATTTTCGAATTTGGAATGATACCAATTCACAAGAGATCGAAGGACGTTTAATGCATCGCAAAAAAGTCACTGCTTGGTGTAGATTTTAGGCTGGCAGAGTCATCATTCCATATTTTTTGTGAGAACGACGTTAACCAGGCCATCACCAAACGACGAGCGCTATAGGTCGATGATTACCAACTTTTTATAGTATTGAAACTACATCTGTCGTATTGGGTGTTATTTTTTCAGTCTGTTTAGCCAAATCACCACAGACGGCTTACACGTGCTAATGATAAATTTTTAAAGGCGATTTTCAACGCCAAATCATCTTCAGCGATGGGGCCTATTTCTGGATGAATGTGGGTACGTCAGCAAACAAAATTTTCGAATTTGGAATGATACCAATTCACAAGAGATCGAAGGACGTTCAATGCATCGCAAAAAAGTCACTGCTTGGTGTAGATTTTGGGCTGGCAGAGTCATCATTCCATATTTTTTGTGAGAACGACGTTAACCAGGCCATCACCAAACGACGAGCGCTATAGAACGATAATTACCAACTTTTTATGGCCTAAATTGGATGAAAGACGATACTAACGGTATGTGGTGGCGCTACGAGCTACACAGCTTATGCCTTATTGGACATTCTGAAAGAAGCAATTTGAGTGCATGATCATCTCACTTAGAGTGATGTAAACTGGCCGCCGAGATGTTGCGATGTGAACTCATCAGCCATTCTTGAAGGGTTTTCTTAAGGCGCATGGTTTTTTTTCGATTTATGCAAAAAAGAGGCAAACTATAGCGGTTTGAAAAATTTCCAAAAAGTTTAAGGTTAAGATAATATCGTAAATCACCATGGTGAGGGGTGTACAAAATTTACTAAGGCAGAATAAAGTACTGTTACTTATTTTCTTCTATTTTTTGCTTGTTTTGCCGTTAGTTTTAAAATTTATTGTTGCGAGTTGTGTGCAACGTTTCATTAGAAACTTGGTTTTAGAATTTAAAAAAATCGTACTTTTCGAAATGTTCACATTTGTTAAAATTACTGTTCGATTCGAAAAACATTTGAAATGTTATATTAGAGAATGTTAAGTGTCTTTAATTATAATTGAAATCGAAGATTTTTTTTTTTTCAATTTTTAATAAATTTGAAATTTAATATGGAATTAGCCAGTGTTTTTGTTTGTTAAAATTATTTAATTTTTACTTTTTATACATATTTCTAAACACTTCAACAAATTGCTGTCTACACTTGTCTTTACCACATTTTGTTACCAAATTTACAATTTACCAAACATTTTACCACCAAATAAACACACACACACACACGTATGTACATACATGTAATTGCTGTAAATGAAAAGAAAAATAAAACTTCTTGTAAACATTTTTATAAATAAATATCAATTATATATTCTTCTAACTATATAATAAAAGTGTCTTTTAAGAAATATACCATTTAAAAAAACTATCCTTTTACAAAGCTATCTTCAGAAAAAGTACCTTTTGACAGCTTTAGAAAAAAGTACTTATTGAAAAAAAATTCTCTCTAAAAATACTACTTTTTTAAAAAAAGCACCTATCAAGAGTAGTATTCTTAATTAAATAATTAATCTAAAGTGTATTTATCAGAAAAGTACTTTGTAAAAAATACCTTTTTACAAAAAACTATTTTCCCGAGAAAATACCTTTTAACAAATAATTATCTTTTGAAAAAGTCTCCTTTTTAAGAAGACTTTTGAAAAAAAAAACTTATTTAAAAAAGTACTATTTGAACATAGCACTTTCTTAAAAAGGCACCTTTAAGAGTAGTATTCTTAACTAATAAATAATCTAAGGTATATTTTTTAGAAAAGTACTTTTTAAAAAATACTTCTTTACAAAAAACTATTTTCCGAAGAAAGTACCCTTTATCAAAATATTATTTTTTAAAAGGCCACCTTTTCAAGAAGACAACCTTTGATAAAAATACTTAATTAAAAAAGTGCCATCTGAACATAGTACTTTCTTAAAAAAGCACCTTTTAAAAGTAGTATTCTTGACTAATAAATAATATAAAGTGCCTTTTCCACAAAAGTACTTTTTGAAAAAATACTTCCCAAGAAAGTACCATTTTACAGAAAATTATCTTTTGAAAAATCCACCTTTTTAAGAAGACAACTTCTGAAAAAAATTTCTTATTTGAAAAAGTACTATCTGAAAATTTTACTTTTTTTGAAAGCATCTTATTGGAATAGTATTGCTAACTATTAATAAATCTTAGGTGTCTCTGTTTCAAGGTACTTTAAAAAAATACCTTTTTACAAAAAAGTATCTTTCCAAGAAAGTACCTTATAACAGAAAATTATCTTTTGAAAGAGCCACGTTTTTAAAAAGCCAACTTATGAAAAAATACTTATCGAGAAAAGTTTTCTCTGAAAATAGAACTTTCTTAAAAAAGCACCTTTTAAGTAATCTTAAATAATAATTAATAAAAAGTGCCTTTTTCACAAAAGTACTTTTTGAAAAAATACCTTTTTACAAAAAAGTAACTTCCAAAGAAAGTACCTTTTAACAGAAAATTATTTTTTGAAAAAGCCACCTTTTTAAGAAGATAATTTTTGAAAAAAAATACTGATTTAAAAAAGTATCATCTAAACATAGTACGTTCTTAAATAAGCACCTTTTAAGAGTAGTATTCTTAACTAATAATTAATATAGTGTCTTTTTCACAAAAGTACTTTTTGAAAAAATTATCTTTTGAAAAAGCCACCTTTGAAACGACAACTTTTGAAAAAAAATTACTTATTTAAAAAAGTACGATCAGAACATAGTTATTTCTTAAAAAATCATCTTTTAAGAGTAGTATTATTAACTAATAATTCATCTAAAGTGTGTTTTTTATAAAATTACTTTTTGAAAAATTACCTTTTTACAAAAAAAAAATATTTTCAAAAGAAAGTACCTTTTAACAGAAAATTATCTTTTGAAAAAGCTAGCTTTTTAAGAAGACAAGTTTTGAAAAAAATACTTATTTAAAAAAGTACCATCTGAACATAGTAGTTTCTTAAAAAAAGCACCTTTTAAGAGTGGTATTCTTAACTAATAATTAATCTAAAGTGTGTTTTTTAGAAAATTACTTCTTGGAAAATAACCTTTTTACAAAAAAATATCTTCAAAAAAAAGTACCTTTTAACAGAAAATTATCTTTCGGAAAAGACACTTTTTTAAGATGCCAGCTTATGAAAAAATACTTATTAAGAAAAGTTGTCTCTGAAAATAGTACTTTCTTAAAAAAGCACCTTTTAAGAATAGTATTCTTAATCATTAATTAATCTATAATATTTAATGCATATTTTATATATTTATACAATATAATAAATATTTGTTAGAAATTTGTTTCTATTTAAAATTTTGTTTTTAATTAAAAGTTGAGTTTTTTGTACCTTTTAAGGTACTTTTTTGTATCATTTAAATTGTGTTTTTTTTTTGACTTCCTTTTATTTCTGGCGCTTTTTTTTTAGTTTGTGTAAACGTCCTGAAAATGCCCAAAAAATAAACATATTTTAATAAACCTTTTATTCTAAATATTCAAAACTACACTGTACAAAATTTCATGCTCAAAATTCTTAACCAAAAAAGTTTACAAAATTTAATGCACTTTTTACCCATATATTTTTTTCTTCGGCCCATTTCTGTATCTTTTTCTTATATTTTTCCGAAAACAAAAAAAAATTAAAAATTATATAAAAAAATTATTGCACAATGGGAAAATTTTTAAAAAAAATGTGAAACAAAAAAATTTACAGCAACTACTATTATGTGCTACGCAAAGTTTATTTGCCTGTGATACTCAACAAAGTGGTAATGCTCAAGCAAATGGCAGTTCACCCACCTCCTTACAGGTATTGGCTCAAAGGAATTTTGTTATTTTAAAAGCATGTTTTCGTATGTGTGTGTTTTTCTTTTTTATAATTTTTTTTTTTAAACTTTGAAAATTTCTTAACAAATTTTCTTTTAAAACTGTGAAAAAAAATGTCAACTTTAATTTTAGGCTCCTGTACCTCCTCCAATAATAGACTGCAAATCCAATCCTCCCGCCTATTCTTTTGTGCAGGGTTGGCAACTGTTATCTTTGGCTGTTTCATTATTTGTACCCAAATCCAGTCGTTTATTGTGGTATTTAAAATTGCATTTATCGCGTAATGCTGATTCTAAAACAGAGACAGGCAAATATGCTGCCTATTGTGAGCGGGCCTTGGAGAGAACCCTAAAGAATGGAGGCAGAGAAACCAAACCCTCACGCATGGAGGTTTTGTCAATATTGCTCAAGAATCCTTATCATCATTCTTTGCCCCATGCCATACCAGTGCATATGATGAATACCACGTATCAGGTGAGTGACCTCTCCCTAACCTTACCTAACCTAACCTAATTCTTCTTTAACCCCTTTTCAGGTGGTCTCCTTTGACGGCTCTACCACCATAGAAGAATTCCAAAGTACTTTGGCCCAGGAGATTGGCACTAGAGACTCTTCAAATGGTTTTTGTTTGTTTAGTGATGATCCCATTGAAAAGGATTTGGAACATTATCTAGATCCTTTGGCTAAATTGTGTGATGTTATTTCCAAGTGGGAGACGGCTTTGCGTGAAAAGGGTTCGGGTAAATTTGAAAATACGCGCGTTATACAATTGTCGTACAAAAATCGTTTGTATTGGAAGCATACGGTGAAATTTGAAACCGATAAGGAAAGATTGCTGTTGTGCTATCAAACCAACAATCAAATAGTGCAGGGCAGATTTCCTTTATCACGTGACTTGGCCTTGGAATTGGCTTCGTTAATGGCTCAAATAGACATGGGTGATTATTCGCATGAAAAATCTAAAAATGCCACCACCAATGTGGGCATAAAGGCCTTAGATAAATTCTATCCGTATCGCTATAGAGATATTCTGAATCCCGATCAGTTAAAGGAAATACAAGAGTTACTAATAACCAAATGGATATTATTAAAAGGCCGCAGTACTTTGGATTGTGTGCGTATCTATTTAACCTGCTGCCGCAAGTGGCCCTATTTTGGTGCCAGTTTGTTTCAGGCTAAACCTCGACACTCGGATCGAGCTATGGCCTGGTTGGCGGTATCAGAAGATGCTTTAAATGTTTTAGAGTTGTCTTCTATGGCTCCCATAGCCCGTTATCCCTACACCAGTGTCATGACATTTGGTGGTTGTCAAGATGATTTTATGCTGGTGGTTTCCAATGAAGACACTTTGGCTTCGTGTGTGTCGCAAGAACAAAAATTGCTTTTTGCCATGTCAAAACCTAAGATTTTGGAAATTACTTTATTAATAGCCGACTATATGAATGCTTTGGGTCACACGGTGCCCGGCACGCCACATATGAATTCGCTAACACGCAACGGCTCACACAGATCTTTAAGAACTCGGCCGGCTGTGGGTACCGGCGGCAATACCACTGTGGCTGGTACTTTGTGTGGCAATACTATGGCTGGCATGAGCACTAATGCCACCACCACTGCTCACAACACCCTCAACTCACATGCCACCCACACTCTCAACTCCAATCATTCACACACTTTAAGTTCCTCTCACTACAGTACCGGAGATCATGAACGTCTGGCAACCATAGGTGGTGGTGGTGGTGGTGGTTCACGTTCCCAAGCTGGTTCTCAACAGGGCACCATGAATTCTTTGCACAGTCAAAGTCATCATTTACATCATCCTCACCAGCCGGATATTTTGAAAAGTACACCCGATCATCAGCGTATTAAATAGGCCAGCAACGACGCCCCAACCAAAAACAAATTGTAAATATTCTTGATTATAATTATATTTAGCCGAAAATTTAAAGATACTTTAAAGCGTAAAGAGAAAGCCTAAATATGGCCAAAAAAAAGTTAGGTTATAAGAACAAAACAAAAAACTAATTTTTATATTCACAAAAAAAAACAAAATTTAAAGTTTGTTTAGAAAACTGGTAGGAAAAATGGTTTAGTCATTGCGACTACAAGTTTTTCCTTTATTTTATTAAGATACGCAGGGCCTGTTCGGAAATACAACACTGTGCTGCAAGTCATGGGCATTGTACGCGAGAAGTTTATGGAAATCAGCTGATGGGAAAACAAAAAATCATTTGTTTACCAATTTTGAATATTAGTAATATGACACTCTATATATCGCGCACTAAATCATAAACAGTCACAAGCAAAAATTTATCAAAATCGAAGAAAACTTCGTTTGCGTCACTGTATTTTTTAACTGGAAAAACACCATTAAGGTGGAAGTCAATATAATAAAACAATAACTTTTTTCCTGCATGTCTGTGTGTCTCTCTGTGTCGCATCAGGTAAAAACTACTAGATAGATTTTAATAAAATATTGTGAGGAGGTACCTTGCCGAAAAAATATCCCAATTTTAAGAGAAAATAGAGTAAAATTAATGAAAGTACGCTATTTTACCGATTTAAAGGTATTGCAAACTTCGCAGCAACTTTTATTGTTGAAAACAGAATATTTTAAACTCTACGTAAGAGTACAATATTTTTAGAATTTCATATAAATTTTAACATTATCCAAGGATGGGTACCTCTTTATAAAAAGAAAATACATAAACCATAACTGAAGCTCTATAAAAGTGGATTACTTTCAAATCAAATACGACGAAATAGCGGGTCAAGCTAGTACGATTATAAAATTTCAACCATCGAAATACAGTTTTTTGCCTGTCCTAAACATTGGTGAATTTTCGGTTGTTACTGTTTATGATTTAGTGTGCGATATGTACATACCAAGGCGAATTCATACCAGGTGTGAGCAGTAGGACAACAACTACAACAAAAGAACAACTTTGACATTAGATTAGCAGATATGAAACAATGTACATTAGCAAGACATTAGCAAAAAAACGAGAGCAAAAAACAATCAGCTGGGCTATCGACTCCACCTGGTATGAATTCGCCTTGGTACATACATATATAATAAAACTATAATAGGACCGTGTGTGTATTTTTGGGAAATTTTGATAGTGCAGATGGTAATCGATTTGGAATAAAAAACCCTATAAACTATTTTTTCTTAAAAAAGATATTTTTAACCAAAAACAAATAACACAATTTTATCGATTTCAATGACTTGGCATCACCTTTTATTTTTGTAAAAGGGCAATTTTTACCACTATTTACAGAACTCAACAATAAAAGAATTTTATATGAAAGCTGTATTGCAGCATCCTAATCAAGGCATATTAAGACAGGCGGCAGCGCAAGGGTACCATTATTATTAAGAGGAAAATTGATTTTTATAGAATTTGACAGTAAAAAACATTTAATTTAAAATAATTTATAATGTCAAATTTAAGAAAAAAATATGTATACAAAAAATTTCCCCTTAATATTATGAATCCGCCTTTCGCTGCCATCTTGTTTAATATGCCTTGATTCTAAATAATTACCTAGAGATGGGTAGCTAAGTATATGCCAAGGAAATATATAATAAACATCATAATTTACTTTTAAAATATTGTCTGTAAAGCCTAGTACTCTGTTCGAATTTGTGAAAAATGTTGAGTAACATTTATTATTTCACAAAGAAAATTTGACATTTAAAATGTTGTGTCTATCTCGCGATTTGGAAGAATTTTACGATTTTATTGCTCTTAAGTATACGACATTGTTTTACAAATGTTAACAAAAGCCAGGTGATCAGCTGTTGTTTGTAAAATTCCGCATGAAATAATGCCCATTTGCTTTATTTCACAGCTTTGATAAAATGTTGCCAGAAACATTTCAATGTTTTTCCACATCAAAAATAGAGTACTACTTCAGCAACATTTCTTCATGACTTTTTCATACAAATTTTTTATGTATGTTGTTTGACAGCATTCCGCATGAAAAACTGAACAGAGTACCAGGCTTAATTTATTAATAAATAAATTTAGTTTGAATTTTGTTTAACTCTTAAAAAACAGCTCTGGGATAAACATTATCACATTGTTATCGCCAAGGCGAATCCATTTTACTAGGTGGCAGCACGGCGAAGTTAATTATTTTCTGCTTTACTTTTTTGTGTATGGCGGCTGTCAAAAGTTATTTTATTTATTTAATATTTGAAAAAAAAGTATTTCAAGATTAAAGAAAAATTTACAAAATACTACCAGAAAAGGTAAAGAAGAAGTGTTTTTTGTTGTTGGATGTAATATTTTAATTAGTGCTTTTGGCGTCTGCCGTACATTTTACCAACAACAAAATGCATTTGGGTGTTTTTGGTGTTATAATTGTTGTCGCGGCGATGTCACCTTATATAAGTTCGTCTTGTTTAACGCCATTATTTTGTAAGGGTTGTCAGGCCTCTTTCAGTTTCTCTCCTATCGAGGTCTCAGCGAGAAGCTATGGCTAATAGTTTGCCGCAGCTATTGATGTGGTGAAATTGAAAAATTTTTAATTTAATCAATTGAATATAATAAAACGGTTGTTATGAAGAAAACACAAATGGCTAATTAGATATAAATGGCACTATTAGATATAATAAGCACAATTTTAAAAATAAAATTTAAACCATTAGATTGGATGAAAGAACCTGATAGAAACCCTATGAAAATTCACAAACAACTTCATAAATTAAAAGCAAACAAAATAAATCAATAAACATTTTGATGAAAAAACCTGGTGGAGAACCAATTAAAACTCACAAATCGAGGCTTGTAACCTCACTTAGTTGACGTAGTACAGCAACAATAAAAAAACTAAGGTTGGTAGTGGTGAAGAACATAAATACTCTGGGAGTTGATTTTGGGAGCCGATTACTTCATGTGCAAAGTTGCAGATCAGCTAAATATTATTGAAGAGGACTTCTATGTATACTTGTGTATTAATATATCCTGGCAATATAAGCTACTAGTGTTAGAAATTTTGAAACCAAAAACCTCAAAGAATTATACAATTTTCGAAATTTTCGATGCGAAAAAACCATAAATAAATACCTACTTATTAGGCAATTTTGCCTACTTATAGGCAGCCATTTTGGCGTTTTTTTTTTTTCTATAGTAACACATAGGTTATTTCCTCGTCTAGGATCTGCAGCCCGACTTATGCCTTAAATGAGAATTACAAAATAAAACTTGTAAAAAATAATTTGAGTATTGTATAGTACTCCACCAACGTAAGACTTATTGTTTTAACATTTTTAAGTTAATACACGAAAAATGGAGAATAAAAGTGAATGAACAAAAATGCACTCACATAACTTTCACACTGCGCAGGGACTCATGCCCTCATATTCGCATAAATAACCAAATGATACCACAGCTTTCAGACGTTAAATACCTGGGTATACATCTTGACCGTCGCCTTACTTGGAAAAGATACATTGACTTCAAGTTAACACAAATGAAACTAAAAGCAGTACAACTAATTTGGCTTATTGGCAGAAACTCCACCCTGAGCTTAGATTGTAAACTTCTACTGTACAAGTCGGTCCTCAAACCAATTTGGTGTTATGGGATTCAGTTATGGGGCACTGCCTCAGCTAGCAATGTAGAAAAAATTCAAAGGCGCCAAAATAAAATTTTACGTATTATTACATCTGGTATATAAAAAATTCGAACATCCACAAAGACCTAAACATGCCATCAGTTAAAGCAGAAATAGCGAAACATGCAGTCACATATCTAAAGAGGCTTGAATCTCATCCAAACCCTTTGGCGCGTAACATGCTGAATGAACCTGGTTACATTCGACTAAAAAGAAGAGATACTGCTTTTCTTGGCCGTACATTAGAGGGATGACCCGCAAATGATTTCAAAATCCGTGAAACAAACATTATTTTTGTCTAGCACTGGCTGGACTTAAAAAGAATATTTTATTTTAGACTTAAGATACGAGTAATTATTGTTAGTTCAAAAATATTGAAGATACAATAAATAAATTATGAAAAAAAAAAAAAAGAAAAAAAAATACACGCAAAAAGACTTGAGTGATTCTTGCAACCTCTCATAACTCTACTGCAGTACAGCTATTCGAAGAACACCAATCAGCCAATGTGAGAGTAAAACACAAACCACTCAAACGCCAAAAAACAATTGTGGTCTGACTGCCCTTAAATAATAATGACAATGACGCTCACGAATATATCATCCACCCATAGCTTCTCAACGGCTGCAGCTATTTTTGTATTGCATATTTTTGACACATTATCTACTTAAGTGATGCCTATAAAATATAAATATAAAATATGTGTTTTTTTTTTTTAAAGCACTGCGCATTAGATAAGCAGATCAGTGATGAATATCCGAAGAGGCCCGCAGTTAGTAACTGTAAATATTCAAGAAAAAAATCCAGTGATTTATTTAAAACAAAAACCAAATAATTTTAAAAATTCAGAACTTAAAATTGGCATTTAAATTAAAACAAAAAAAAAAACAAACGAGAAAATTTTTTATAATATAAACATAATGCAAAATAATATATATTTTATTTAATGGTTATTAATTTTTTTAGTTTTTAAAAATAGCAAAAGAAATGAAAAATTATTTTATATTTAACACTTATATTTAAGTTATTTATTATAATTGTATATGTGAACCGGTCTATGAAAAGGGAAAAGGTGGCTTATGACTCAAAAACAAAATTTCGAAAAATTAGTTGTTAAAGATAAACAATGCAAAAACAACAACAACAAAAAGTGGAAAATTTTTTTTTGTGTCATAAGCCATCTTTTCATAGGCCGGGTCACATATTATTTATTTTAATAACGTTATTTCTAAATATTTAGCACAGCTTTTGTAATGGAAGGTTTTTAAACTTATGGGTATTGGAAGGAGTCTTCGAATTAGATTGTGTCGGTATTGAAATGGGTTAAAACAAGCTTTATTTGACGTTTTATAAAAAAAAACCCCATAAATGCCATTACTTTTTAAATACAACATTGTTAAAATATCTGCCGCCGCTTCGCACAGTGTCAATTTTTAATGGCTCTGCTTTACCCCGAAAGGCGAAGTTGTACGCCAATCACATCTTTTATGAGTGTTGTTTGTAATTAAAGTTTATCTTTTAAAAATAGAAGCAACTTAATCTGCAATTATGATTAATTTTTCAAATTTGTACCACATTTCACCAAAAAATTCCACATAACCTCAATTAGTTTCAATAAAACTAACGCAATCTTTTTAAGGATTTCCAAGCAATTAAATAAAAGGCATATTCAAAAGGGATTATTATTAAGAAAAAGGTAAAATCGAAGCAGATTGCTTCTGTAAAGGGTACCTTTTTGACTCCTTTCCGCCCTCAATTATTATAAGCAACCAAGCGATTTATAATTTATGGCAACCTTAATTCATTGAGTCACGTGCTACCACCAACCTTTACTCTTGACTTTGACTGTCGGCATTTTTTGTCATCACGGAGTCTTTAGTAATTGCTAGCATTTTCCAGGGCTCAGTTCCTCCATGGCAACCAAAATTAACAAGCTTCTTACGTTAGCTAGGGCTAGACATTCACACACAATGCTGCCTTTTGCAGACACAAACATCTTCTTCGATTCTTATATTGGCTAGATGATACTTGACATTTCCATGACCTGTCACTAACGCAGTTATCCAGCTTTAGGTACTTACTTCTCTTATATCTGGACAACTTACTGGCGTTCCTGCCAAGGGATGATAAATAAGGATTCAAATATAATTGCGTTGGCTACACAGTCAGTTCGCTAGCTTGAAATATTACACGTATGTATGAACAAGCAGCCATCGAACAAAGTTTCAGCCTGTTATAGGTACAAAGTTAAATTTTTTTTGTTTTATTAAAATAAACTACTATTTCTTTAGCAAATTTTGATAAGTGATATCACAGTGGATCCTCTGGGTCTCCGAGTGGAGGTGCTATATTATAGCACAGCCCTTCTTGATAACTGATAGCTGCCTACAGTCAAATTGGAAAATTATTTAACGTGGATTTAGCTGCACCCACCAAACAATTTACATACATATACTGTCATTTAGAAAACCTATATATATATTTATGTACTTGTGACCAAAATCTCTTGAAAAACAGTCCACCCTGATTGACCTTAAATGCCACTGAATATCCCTAGTTTACGTTATATTGTAAATTGTTGAATTTGTGCAAACTAACCTCACTTTTTTTAAACAATCGTCAAACAGTCACAAAGCTAAAATTTTAAATATCTACATAAAATAAAAATCAAGTAGTTTTTTTGTAATCTTTTACATGACCCATTTTTTATAAAATTTCTTTTAAGAAAGTATTTTTTCTCACCTCAAATGGCTAAATATATTAAGATTCGAAATGTCGCAAAGCCAGTAATTAAAATACTGTTGTCATACCATTCGATAAAGATCGTCGTCACTAGCTGTTTGTTTGGTACGGTTAGCGAGCGCTTTCGATGCCAGAACTTGATTATCATGCCTACTATATGACAACAGCAAGAAAATTTTCATTAAAAAAATTTAAGTATTTAAAAAAAATTTAATTATTATACAAATGAATTTTTCTTCCTAAGTAGACTCAAGTTCGTTTATTGCAACAACCTGAATAGAATTGAACTAATATTTTTTTAAATTAAAAAATTAGATGATTAATAAGATTAAAGGGAAATACATAAACAAGAGGGAAGCTTTAGATAGTGTTTGACTTTGTTCTAAACAACTGACGACAGATGATGCGATCATATAGAATTTAATTAAATTTCTCGTATTCTATTATTTTAATTGGGTTGGTTAAATAGATGATATTTACAAGTTTAGATGTATGCAAAGAATGCTGCCTGCCAAAGGTTGCAAATTCAAAAACGATGATTCCCTACAATACAAACAAAAAACTTGTGAAACTAAAATTTGTAAAGGGTGGTAAAATTTTAAGGGCCGATGTTGATTTTGAATAAAACACAAATTATTTAGGAAATTATTGTCATTTCTTTTTATTTTGATAATATTGGTATGGTTCAATTACGTATGGAACAAAATATCGGCCAAATGGCCGGCGCAACCTCGGCCGCACACCTACATCCAGTGCTCCAAATTTTCGATGCCGCTGAGGCATAATTAAGGCTCTATGCCGTTAATATGCCGAATTATCTCATTCTTTAGCTCTTGAATTGTTGCTGGCTTATCGACGTACACCTTTTCTTTCAAATAACCCCAAAGAAAGCAGTCCAACGGTGTTACACCACATGATCTTGGCGTCGCCACCACGTGAGATAACACGGCCATTGCATTTGTAGCGCAAAAGAGCAAGTGCAACAGTCCTGTTGAAACCACATATCGTCCACATCTACATCTTCTAATTCGGGCCATAAAAAGTTCGTTATCATCTCACGATAGCGAACACCATTCACAGTAACTGCCTGACCGGCCTCATTTTTTAATAAAATACGACCCGATGATGCCGCCAGCCCATAAGCCGCACCAAACAGTCACTCTTTGTGGGTGCATTGATTTTTTGGCAATCACTCTTGGATTAGCATTCGCCCAAATGCGGCAATTCTGCTTATTGACGAATCCACTGAGATGAAAATGTGCGTCATCAATGAAGATGATTTTCTTCGAAAATTTATCATCCAATTCATAATAAGCCTGAATAACTTTAACGCAATGCTCGATTGTGTATCTTTTCATGGTTTAAATTGAGTTAGTCTGAAATTGAGAAATGTCAAATTAAATGCAGAAAAAAACTTGACGTTTATTTGTGTTTCACATTCAACATCGGCCCTTAAAATTTAAACTTTCGATATAATAAATCTAGCATACGGCTGGTATATAATCTATCCAGGATTTACTATCATACACGATCGTACGATTCAATCAGAACAAAAAAATCTGATAGAATACTACCCAACTCCAAAAATCATTTCAAAATGGCGTTGTAGGTGGCCACACTACCGTACAAAAAGAGGTTTTTCATAAAACATTTTTTTCCATGTGATCAGAGGCATGGAAAAAAATATTTTATGAATTTTTTTCAAAAAATTATCAAATCGTACAGACCTGTCAAAAAGTCTGTCACACACATACATACATTTCTATTTCTATTTTTGACAGATCGTTGAATTGAGTGTGATAGTGAATCATGAAAGGTTAGTATTAACTATCCTACACAATCGTACGATTCAATCACAAAAAGATCTAACACAATTCTGTCCTATTAAAAAATCGCTTTAAAATTACATTTTAGGGGTGGTGCCACACTATTATACACAAATAAGAATTTGCAAACTCTGATCTGATCTCATGGGAAAATGAATTTTATGAATTTTTTCAAAAGATTATCAAATCGTACAAAAGTCCTGTCAAAAAGTTTGTCACACACATATACATGTCTAATACACACTATCATACTTTTTGAGCACACATGGTATTTTTGACAGATCGTACGACTGAGTGTTATAGTGAATCATGGCCCTAAATTACATTTTTCCCATTTTCTCTAATATTTTTAAAATAGTATTCTTTCAATCCTATTGAAATGTTAGATAGAGTAAATGAACTTGAGCCTACTTAAGAAGAATTCGTTTGTATATTAAAGAATAAAATTTAAATTTAAATTTTAATTACAATTATATTAATTTAATTTTAACTATTTTAATTAAAGTGTTTTTTATTAATTTATTTTCTTTTCTTTTTTTTTTCTTTTTATTACAAATATATTATTTTATTGTTTTTATTTATTTTTTTTTTAATTTTGAAAATTTTAATTATTATTAGTCGAACTGTTTTATTTATTTTTATAATATTTAAGTTGTTAAATATTTATTTTTAAAAAAAAAATATTTTATATTTACTATAATTTGTGCGCCTAAAAATAGGCTTTATATTTATGCTAATATGTTTGTGTAAAAATGAAATCATTTTGTTTAGAGTTTGAAAAGGAAATAGGAATAAACAAATTGCTAACGTAAAGCTTAAAAAGGGTACGAAGAAAATATTTAAGGAAAATTAAGAAAAATAAATAAAATGTTAAACAAAACCAAGGCAAAGCACCAAAAAAGTAGGCTTTAATTCTTTTGTATATATAGAAAACTGCTAAGATATACATACATATAATAATTAAGCTAAGAAAAGGAAATGTTAATAATTTGGTATAGGCATGAAAAAGGTTAAAAAAGTTGAGAATTATTTTTTAAATGGGTTTATTTTAAGAATTTAATTTTACATAGAATTATTAAAAGTAGTTTTTCTTAAAAATTGAAGGACTTTTTGGTTAAATGTTTTTTTTTTAAATTGTAAGTAATTTTAAATAAAAATATTTTTAAAAGCTTTTTGTTTTGTTTAAAATTTTTTATTTTATTATAATTTTTTTTTATTTAAAGCTGTTTAAAGTCGGCACTAGTTAACATTTTGTTTAAATTTTTGAAAAATCTATTTAATTGTTTTGCTTTATTTTTTATATAATTTTTTTTTTTTAACCAACGATATGTATTTTTTTTATAAAAGTTTTGAAATTTCTGAAAATAACAATAACAACAACGCACATAACGAAATTATGAGGAAAAAATAAATTTAAACGATTTGCAAACAATAATATTATTTTAAGCATTAAAATAAAATTTTAAAGAAAAACAAAATAAAAATTTTTTGATAAATTTACAAAATTACCAAAAAGATTAAAAACAAAATATATTTATTAAAAAGAAAAATGCTGAATTTAGACAAAAAAATAAAAATTACATCAGGTAGTAATAAAAATAACAAAAATCAAATCCAAAGATCACACAATTCGTATTCCAAATAATTACAGTTAAAAAAATAATAACTTTAAAAAATAGTAAAAAAAAAACAAAACCTTTTAAAACAATCACTTTAAGATTCCTATTTATTTAAAACAATAATGATTAAAAAAAAAACGAAAAATAACTTGGCTTAAATTAAAAGAAACTTAAATTTTAAAAAATCTATACAGAAACTTATTTAAAGAAAAAAAAACCTCTCACAAAAATCAACTTTATTTAAATAAACTATTTTCAAAACGATTACTTTTGTAAATGATTACTTTATTAAGAACAAAAAATAAAAACAAAATACTCGTATTTGAAAGCTTAAGAAATCATTTAAAAGGCTTAAGTATACACTTATTCTATAAGCTTTATTTATTTGGAAATTTATTTAAATAATTTTATTATTAATAATCAATCCTAGTGATATAAATGTTGTATGTGTAACTCTCTCTCTCTCTATCTCTTTCTATCAATCTTACTATCTTTATCTGTCTTTATGAAATTATAAAAATATATTTATATGTCATGTTTATATACAATTTACCTATATATTCATCAAAAATCGCATATACATACATACATATATACACAATTTATGGTTAATAATACACTATTTAACGACGCCATATTTAATTTTTAAGTTTTTTTTACTTTCTTTTTTTTTGTAGGCAAAACAAATAAATATAAACAAATCGTATAAAACAAATTATACACAATTATTAAGATGAAAAAAGACCGTAATAAAGAAAAAAAAGTATATTATTAAAAAAATGTGTTTTAATTTATAAAAAAAAAAATAAAATTCGGATTTAAGTCAATAGAAATGCCCATTTATTTGAGTCACTTTTTTAGGTCCTAACTACATCTTTTTTTAACCTCCGCAAAGTAAAATTTATCAAAATGGGATTTTATTTATATAAAATGAACTCTGCATCACAAATCAATGTCGTAAGATGACCTGTGTGAATGCCTGTATTAAGAAGATAAAACAATATTTTGAGTTGTAAAACAGGCAGTTATTGATGGGATGTCACCTACCAAGTCATCCTAAACATTGGTTAATAACTGCCGACAGCATCACAATAGCTATCCCAATGACATTCGCGACGTTATTCCGGATGCCTATAGTGTCAGCTCAAAGATTCCCTGAAGATAACGTGACTAGTCCATACAGGCATGAAATTATATTCCATAAGGGACTAGGACTAATCCAAGGGTAACCCAGGTGTATAGAGAAAACATGATCCATTTAACATTACGATGTCCTAGGGCTGGACCATATAACCCAACTTTGCATTACATGGGAGTAGTTTCAAAATTACTCTAAGTCACTACACGATGGAACACATTGCACGAACTGTACAGCTCTTGCCAACACTTTATGCCATCGTTAAAACTCGACCACTTGTCGTTTAACAACAAACTCTTGTTGGCAAATAACATGCTCCATGACTGCCTTACATAGGACCATTTTGCAGCTAGTCCATTTCAGTTACAATGGACTACGTAGTCCAATATTATCTGCAGGGTTATTGCCCTAGCAGGTGGTCACTGTAGTCATTAACCCAATAACGACGAACGGTTAGAAAAATACCCAAAAATAGAGATGTCTTAAAAAAAATTCGAGCTATAATCAGGTGAGAGGTATCGGAATTCTGATTTCATTTCATTGACATATAAAGGAAGGATGGAACTAGTTAAAAAAAAATTGGAGAGCCATTGGGCCATATATTGGGGGGGAAAAAACAGGGTAAAAATTTGGCAATTTTACAAAGTGAAAAAATTTCAACATAATTGGCTCTGGAAAATTTGATGAGTGGATTTCACGAAAACCCTCTTAGGACTTTATGGCCTTGAACGTCTCTATCTATAAAGCAAAAGTCAAACATATAGGTCTACCCCTCTGGGCTACAGGTTCAATTTTATAGCATGGCTATTTAAACACCCACTTAGGCATAAAGGGGTTCTAAAACATATCAAATAGGATTTTTATTTTTAACTGAAAATGCATTTTTACGATTTTACTATATACATAATATGTATTACATATGTAAATGTGTATTTACATAGAGAAGTATTTGTAATATAAGATTACAATTTAGATTTTTTTAAATTAAAATATTTTTTTGGATGCAAGTTCGCGTTGCATTTTGCGCATTCACACTCAGTTATTCCTCCACATTGCTCACAGGAGCCGCGTTTGCCAATTTTGTCAACTATGTGATCAAATTTATCTATTCGCTTTGTCGTCATTTGCGCATTCATCACAACTTTACGCAAGCACGGGCTACGATTTTCAGGTATTGTTATCAATGCTTCAACAACTAAAATCCGAATATCGCGTTGACTTATGGGTGGCACGTCTTCAACTTTTCTGCAGATGCAATGCAACATCCAAGCATTCACCATAGCAGCATCCATAGCACTAGTGAGTAATGGCCAATACCATTTCTTTTCACGTACTTTGTATATTTCCTATATGTATTTTCCAACAATCGTAAGACCATCTTCTCTCCAAGACCGCAGTGAACTCCGACTTGTTGGCAAAAGCGCCAGTATATGGAAACATAGTGTAATAATATCATGTCCCTGAAGCTTAGACTTAGTACTTGTATCAAAATCGAATCTATTTGTTTTCATAAACATTTTTAAAGAGTGGCGACCGTAGAATGCAAGTATCAGTTCGTCCACTGAAATGTTGTAAGCAAATACTCCAAATTTAATATTTTTTCTCACGCAATACCAATTATCTCGTATAATGCTTTTAAATCAATCTTTTCATTGCGAAAGGTTGCTTATCAAAAATACTCTTTAATTCATTTAGGCTTATTTCCCACTGAGGCACGACCTTTTGTTTCGATGTATGTAGAGGTCGCATCCCACGGTGCAACTATGTTTCAGCGAAATCTGCGATATTTTCCTGAGACGTCCATCCATCTATTAAGGATACATGTCTGTAGCGCCTTCAAATTCTACCTAGCTTTAGTGCGGATGCTTGAATACTTGGTCATAGACTGGAAGTAGTTAGTTGTTTGAGCTGTTCACAAAGGAATCGTCCTGGCCACTCCCTACTGAGTGACAATCGAAGATTTCCCACCTCTACAAAAAGCACAATTCCATAAACATTTTGTTTTTCTCAATTTCTAATGAAATTAGTTTCTTGTAACTACATCGTTTTACTACTCAGTTTTCTCAGAAACGGTTGTCTAGATGTATTTCGGGATTTGGTCTTTTTTCCAGATCTTACCTCTGCAAATATTTTCTTCACAAGTGTTATTTTTTTTTTCACTTCAAACATTTGAGAATTAATGGTTGGAACATAAATAATTTTCAAATATACCGTTACATATTTTTAACGTGACCACTTTTGTATTCTACATATGGCAGCACTTAGCAAAATCACTATTGTGAATGATTCATTTTACAGCTGTTCGTTCTGTAGTTATTGTTTTCACGTGTTGAAATTGCAAAAATATTAAAAGAAAACTCTTAAAATAATAAGAAATTGGTTAAGAATCATAAAAAATGAGTAAGAAAAGTAAACAGGGTAGTAATTTAGGGCGTACATTAATAAAAGATCGTTTTGGTCATAAGCCCAGAAGGAAAGTTGACAATGATTCAATGGTGCGACACAAAAATGATTATAAACTTTTTGGGAAAATGTCTATAAAATCTGTTTTTTTAGTTGCACACCACCGAAATTCAAGATGGTTATGATTGGGGTCGTTTAAACCTCAGTTCAATAACTGAGGAGTCTTCTTTTCAAGAATTTTTGCGGACAGCTGAATTGGCGGGCACCGAGTTCCAAGCCGAAAAGCTAAATATAAGCTTTATAAATCCCAAGCAAGGAGTAGGCTTACTGTCACGTCAACAACAATTACAAATAGAAAAGAAACATAAAGACAATAAGGATATGTTGAAAATTCCCCGTCGACCCAAATGGACTGCTGAGACTTCGGCTGAGGAGTTGCAAAGAGCAGAAAGAGAAAGTTTCTTAGATTGGAGACACAAGTTATCCTTATTGCAAGAAGATGAAGAAATTGTAATGACACCTTATGAAAAAAATTTAGAATTTTGGCGGCAGCTGTGGCGTGTGGTGGAAAGATCAGATGTGGTAGTCCAAATTGTAGATGCCCGCAATCCTCTACTATTTCGAAGTGATGATTTGGAAAAATATGTCAAGGAAGTTAATCCTCATAAAATGAACATGATTTTGGTTAATAAATCCGATTTACTAACCGACAAACAGCGTCAATATTGGGCTGAGTATTTTGATGTACAGGGCATTAGAACTGTTTTTTTCTCGGCTGCATTGGCTAACGAAGAAATAAAAAAACCAACCGATAGTAAAGAAGAAAAGCCTGCCAAAACAGAGCTTAAGTTGAAAAAACAGCAAGAGGAAGAATGTGAAAATACCAAACATGATACAGAGTCCAGCGAGGAACACAAAGAACAGCCTGAGGATATATCATTGAAAGAACTAAGAAAGGCGGCTAATGACATAAATAATACTTTAGATCAGCTAGAAGACAAATTGCAACAAATTGAATTAAAACTGCCAACGCCACAGGATGAAAAATCAGAACAAAGCTTTATCAAAAACAGTTCAAAGTTGTTATCCCGTGAAGAACTTGTAGCATTTTTTAAGAACGTTTATAGAGATACCACCTATCTAGAAAAAGTCACCACTATTGGTCTGGTGGGTTATCCTAATGTGGGAAAGAGTAGTACAATTAATGCTTTAATGATAGAGAAAAAAGTGTCAGTATCGGCCACACCAGGTAAAACTAAACATTTTCAAACTTTATACTTGGATCACGATTTATTGCTGTGTGATTGTCCTGGTCTGGTTATGCCTAGCTTTGTTTTGACTAAAGCAGATATGATTTTAAATGGTATATTGCCTATAGATCAGGTATTTACTACAAACTCATTTGTGAGTTATTAAAAATTTTATTAGTTAACAATTTCTTAGATGCGTGACCATGTGCCAGCGGTTAATCTTTTATGTACCCGCATACCCAGACATGTGTTAGAGGATAAATATGGCATTATTATAGCCAAGCCTATGGAGGGAGAAGATCCCAATAGAGATCCTTATTCAGAAGAACTTTTATTGGCCTATGGCTGTAAGTTTTGTTCAATATTTTAAATATTTTTTATTTTAATATTTAATTTTTAGATAATCGTGGTTTCATGACCGCTAATGGTCAACCGGATCAATCTCGCTCGGCCCGTTATATTTTAAAGGATTATGTTAACGGAAGGCTGTTGTATTGCGTAGCACCACCTACTGTGAAGCAAGAGGAATACCATAGGTTTCCCGAAAGATCACGGAAAGTAATAGAAGAAAAAACTTTACCCGATCAGCAGCAAAGAGCTATGAGAGTAATTATAAAAAATATATATTTTTTTTGTCAAGTTGTTTCAAGACATTCAATACTTGCTTTGGCTTTAGATCAACAAAAACACTTCCTCTAAGGATGTAGATAAACAGTTTTTTGTCCAGCACACAGGTTCCACCCATATAAAGGGTCGCGCAAATTTCCCGCACATCAGGGTACAGGCTGATGGTTCTATAGTGCAGTCAGATTCAACTGCAAAACCTTGGCGTAATGTTAAAAAGGAAAGACGTGAAAAATTGCGCAAAAAGTTCAATCATTTAGATCAACATTAAGTTTTTATAAAATAATTTTAATTTTTTTAAAAATTTTTAACTGAATTATAAATAATTGTAATGGGAATAATGTCACTTTACGACAAATTTCTAATGCAATTAAATTTTGTTTGTTCTCAATGAATTTAGAAGAAACCTTTTTAGGATTTTGAAGAGAATCGATCGTTTTTAAAATGAGAGAGAGTGGTGGTATCAAATATTTTCAGTTATATTTTAAAGTTACCATAAAGTTAAGATCGAACATTAGAAAAAAATTAATTTAAAATAAATAAAAAATAAAAAAAAAAAAAAAAATAAACTTTTTGAAATCGAAATGGTTACTATGGTTTTTTATTTTGTTTAGAAATTTAGATTTGGCTTTCTTTCTAGACTGATTGAACTTCTCATTTAGTCTATTAAGTTTTAAGCATAAGAATCTGAGTTTTTATTCAGAAAAATTGGGAAAAATCCACTGATGAGCTAGTTGAGCACTAGCGAAATAGCTATCTGGATAGGCTTTCCCCATAGTAATCAATTTCGATTATTATATTTTTTGAAAATAAATATTTTATACTCATAAAATATTTATTTAAATAAATTTTCAAAAGGAATCATGCGTGAATAAAAACAAATAATATATATAACCGATTCCAAATATAATTTTTTTTTTTTTTTTGTATATAACAGCATGCGCACGCTGAGTAAATACGAGTTTCGTATTTTTAATTTGTATTTTTGTTTTTCAAAACTCTTTTTGATACATTATGAATGGTATCCAATGGAGACCCTTAATGTAGAAAATTGAAAGAAGTATAAAATAAACTTTTTGAAATCGAAATGGTTACTATGGTTTTTTTTTTTTTATTTTGTTTAGAAATTTAGATTTGGCTTTCTTTCTAGACTGATTGAACTTCTCATTTAGTCTATTAAGTTTTAAGCATAAGAATCTGAGTTTTTATTCAGAAAAATTGGGAAAAATCCACTGATGAGCTAGTTGAGCACTAGCGAAATAGCTATCTGGATAGGCTTTCCCCATAGTAATCAATTTCGATTATTATATTTTTTGAAAATAAATATTTTATACTCATAAAATATTTATTTAAATAAATTTTCAAAAGGAATCATGCGTGAATAAAAACAAATAATATATAAATAAAAAATATTAAAATATTCTTTGTAATAAATATATGTACATACATACAGATGTATATTAATTAAATGACCTAAAGTCCTTTTATATTAATATTATTAATGAATTAATAAAAACGAATAATAATGAGCAATCACAACTTCTTCTAAAGCAAAAGAAATCCATTGGATAAGTATGTTTGGCGATTAAAAAATTAATTGTTCGTAAACTCGCCCATTTAAATAAAACATTTTTTTTTTTAATACAAATATTGTTTTTGGGCAAAAAGAAATCTGTATCAAAATGAGAATTAAATTAAGAGTGCAAGAATTTCTATAGATTATTTAATTTGTTTAATTAATTTCTTATTGAGTACAAAAATTGATTTATACTAAAATATTAAATAAAACGTTAAGAAATGAATTATTGGAAAAAGTATAAAAAATCTTAATCTTAAAGAAGTTTATTAAACCTTTAGTTTTCTTTTCTTCTAAGTAATAATTTAACACTTCTTATCGACTTTCTGTATAATGCTATTTATAAGAAATCTTTGTGGTTCCGACAAAGATATAAAATTATGACGAAATTCTTGTAATGCTACTTTCAAATCACGCGGCTTATTCAGATGCCAGGCCAAAATTATCTCAGCCAAAGCATATTTTTGAAATTGAGTCAAATACGAACCGGGGCGCCAAGAAGAAAAAGTATGTACTTCATGAACTGGCGATTGGTTGGGACTGGGCACCAAATTTTCCTCCGTTTGAAACTCTGCCAATTGAGCATAAAACTCAATGAGTTTGATATGAGCTGGCGTTTGGCGAGCTGGTGGCAATGTTAGCGCCACCAATAGTAAAACTCTTAAGATTTCTACTCTTACTAAAACCTCTTCATAAAGATGTTGCTTTTTACGCTCATATATATTGTCAACAATATCATCTAGTTGTTGCAATGCTTTTAAATAGTCATGATTTTTTAAACATTGCTCGGTAGCCAATTCCAATTCGTATATACGATGAGCCGGCGAATTAAAAGTACTTGTCACCTCGTAATGAGGCTGCAGCGGAGTCATTTCGCGTATAATAGCCGCTTTCATGACACTGTCATCGGGACATTTCTCTACAGCTTGGGTGAAACAATGCAAAGCAGTTTCTTTATATTCTGGACGATTCGATCTTAATAATAAAGACTCCATTTCTTCGTGAGCCTTTAGAAATAATCGAGCTGCCTTTAACAAAGCCTGACATTCGGTCAGAGAATTTTGCAAATAATTTTCACATTTTGCCACACCTAGCTGACACATAGCAGCATATTGATAGATACCAGCTTCTTCAAATTTTATGGCCAAGCGGCCATAATCGTCTAAGACTTCCGAGACATTTGGTCCAAAACGTCTGCAAACAATTAACAAGAAATCTTTAGATTGCTGTAAGATTTCAATTTAAACTTTACACACTTACTTGAACACAGCCTTTTCTATTTTTTTAAGCTTTGTAGAAGTTTTTAAATACTGATTTACCAAATTTATTGGATAACTATCCATTTCCGACAAAGTTTACGGTAAAACTAAATTTAAGATGAATTTAGTTGGTTCTCCTGCATTGTACAGGGTGATTTGTAAATTTTTATTTTAGAAAAAATGTTGCCAGATGTTGAAGCCCAACAGGATAAAATTGAAAAAATCAAATTTTGAAAAAAATTCTAAATGCAATTGAAGCCATCTTAATAAAAACAAGTTGGACAAACATAACACAAATCAAAATTTCAACTATTCGTATTTGCCTATTGTTAGAAGTTTACTTTATTGAGATCAAAACTTAATTGCTTTCATTTATAGTTAGTTGTTGACTATAATCTTTCCACTTAATGCAATATCATTTTAAATGCTGGATTTTTATTTTAAAAATTCAAAATAATGCATTGCGCCAAGTACCATTTAGAACTAATCTATTCTCATTTTCAAAGTGCATATTTCCATATATTATACAACTTCGTATAGAAATAAAAATATAATTAGCAAACAATTGTAGTTAATTTTATTGATTAGCAAACAATGAGAAATTTTAATTGTTAAAAGAAAAGAAAAATGTTAGATAAGCGGGTATTTCTTTATTTCAAATGCAATACTTGTAAGTTTTCCAAACCGGCGGAAAAACCTAACCCTTAAGACTGGTCATGCCAGCACGCATGACTTCATCGACCAGCAACAAATTGCTGGCAATAACGGAGCAGGAATTTATGATTTGTTTCTTAACATTGTAATTATCATAAATACCCATATCCACCGGTTTCATGGGTTCGCCGGTGGACAAATCTAAACCAACAGGATCAGGATTAAGACGGTCTTCTTCAGTCAACTTAACAATAGTATCTTGGGCGTCGTATCCACTATTAATGGCCAAATTTTTGGGTATAACCAACAAGGCTTCAGCAAATGCTTGTATGCCCAAGCGTACTTTACCCTTGACAGTATCTTTGTATTTCATTAATTGATTGTAGGCTCTGACTTCAAAGGCAGCAGCACCAGGAATTACGGCCTTATCGTTAATGGCATTGTTTATAGCTCTCAAACCATCTCTGAGGGCATCTTTAATTTGCACAATAGTGTGTTTGTTGGGACCCTTGATGAGTATTGTAACGGATTGGGGATTTTTACATTCCTCTACAAAAGTATATTTGTTTTCGCCCAAAGTATGTTCATAAACAACACCAGCAAAACCCAAATGCGACTCCTCCAAATCATCTAAAGAGTTCATTGCAGTTCCGCCACAAGCCAAAGCCAAACGTTCCATGTTACGACGTTTAGCACGACGCAAAGCCATTATGCCTTCTTTGGCCAAAGCATCCAAAGACATTGGATCGATACCCTTTTGATTAATGACGACAAATGATTTTTCAGTGCCATCGCAAACTTTACGTTTCAACTCAATAATTTTCTTAACTCTCTTATCGATAAAATCGCGTTCAGCTTTAACAAACATCTCGCGTTCTTCAGCAGTCTTATAGAAGAACCCGGAATTTACTTCAGATTTCTCATATTCTAACGACACATTGCATGTCAAAATATAAGCATTTTCCAAACGCTTAGGCATATCGGGATGTCTAGCCCCATGATCCAAAACTAAACCCTTGATCAAGGAGGTATCAGTAACGGTCTTGTGCTGCATTTCCATAATTTCAATCATATGCAAATCTGCTGGCTGGTCATCTTTACGTATGGCCAAAACGGCATCTACACACACATCGGTAAGGAGATCAGCCAATCCAGCATGTACCTTAGTCTTTAAACTGGTACTAGCCACTTCAGCCAAACTCTTCTTGTCGACTTTTATTGACACTTTCATGGTTTCCAAAATAGCCAAAGCTTGTTCGCGTGCCTTTTCAAAACCCTCTGTGACAATTCGTGGATGAAGACCTTCAGCCACAAAAATATCGGCCTGTTTAAGGAGCTCACCAATCAAGAGAACAGTAGAAGTGGTACCATCGCCAGTAGAATCATCTTGAGCGGTACTAGCACGAGCTATCATAGAAGCAGTAGGATGTTGAATTTGCATTTCATGCAACAAAACATTTCCGTCCTTGGTGATTTTAATATCGCCAGCACCAGAAACCAACCTAAAAAAGAGAGGAAAATAATAGGAAATATATTAAAATAAAGAATAAAATAAAAGTAATCACCCACGCCTATTATTCATAATAGAGACGAAAGACAAGAACAACAATGTTGCTGTGTAGTTCCAAATGTCAAAAAACAAGGTAGATTTGTCTTAATAGGTAGTTGCGTCCCTACAACAAATACAACAATACAAAAACAATCTTTCATTTTGTTATTGCTTTGTAGTTCGAAATGTCAAAAAACACTTCTCACTTCTGCACTATAAAACACTAAATCAACTGGTCGGCAACACCACCTAGTAAGATAAATTTACCTTGGCTGTTTTCTTTTTCAATTTTCTGAATTTTATTTCCTTTTTTTTTGTTAAATCTGTTGTTTTTGTGAAATTTCGATGTTGTGGTAAAATTTGCTTTTGACAATTATTAAGATTTGTATGTGCTATGTGATGAAACCTTTTATTTTTTGGTGAAGCTTCGTTTTTTATAAAACAGATTTTTTTGAGAATATTGGTGTTTGTTTAAAATGCGATTTATTTTGTTTTCTAGTTAAATGTTTGTTTTTGGGAAATCGATTTCTTGCTAAATATTTCGATTAATTTGCGAAGTTTTCAAGTGTCTGGGTTACATTTTGGGGTTTAGTTATACTAATCAAATATTATTCCTTTTTTGCAATTTGCATGCATTTTAAAAACAATTAGTTTGTACATTTAAAATTCTAACTAAATAAATATAAAAATATATATGAATATAAAAAATGTATACATACATATGTATGTATAATAAAACTATAGCAAGACTATTCTCTAAACGAAATATATTTTTGAAAATTTTGTTGCTGGTGTAATCGAAATAGAATACAAAACAGCAATTTTTGGAATTGTTGTGTCTGTCTGTGTTCGAATCACGTAAAAACTACTGGATGAATTTTATTAAAATTTTGTGAGGAGGTACCTTAGTATCTCGGATACTTTTTTGCTTAAATATTACATTTCCAAGAGAAAAAAGTAGTGAAAGTACGCAATTTTAAGCGGGATATTTTAAACACTATTTACAAAACTGCAATAGTTTTAATATTTTATATAAGTTTTATAATTTTATAAAAAGCCATTTGATCTAGTGATGGGTACTTCTACATAAAATAAATACATAAACGTAACCTAAGCTCTATAAAAGAATCTTAAAATTGGTGTGGATTACTTTCAAAGCAAAATCGAACAAAAGATTGCCAGGACGACTTCGACGTGGCATGCACAGCTAGTATTATACAGCTGCGGTCAGAAAAATAGCACCAACCCTAAGAAAATATGTCTCCAATACATATTTTTCTATAGATTAAATTGATATATTTCAATATTTGTCATAAGACGCTTAGGAGACTGTAAAACTATATAAAATAATAAATTTAATTTTTTCTAATTATTTTATTATGAAATTTATACTTTATTTAAAAAAAAACTTGAAAAACAATCAGTCAAAAAAATAGCACTTTACTTCAATTTGTACTAATATTAAACACTAAATTAAGAACAAATTAAAAAGAATTATAATTGATACATTTTTTACGTTGAGCATGATTTGTTTATTCTAATTAATACCTTCTTGCATGTCCTTTATTTGTAATAGCGACTGCACAACGTTTTGGTATCGAATTTACAAATTTTGAATCTTTCCTTTGGAATTTTATTACAGATTTACTGGACAGCTGTCCAAAGCGCTTCGTTGTTAGTTGGCTGCATTTGAGACACTGTTTTTTTATATCTTCCCATAAATTGTTAATTCGTCTGGGCTCTGAGCGGGCAATTCCATCACATTGACTTTATTGTCCCGAAAGCACATTGTAGCAAGCATGCTTGTGTACTTCGGGTCATTATCCTGGCATTTCTTCAGAAGCATAAGAGAGCGTTACTTCCCCCGAGTATACCATCAAAAATGTTCTTATTGTGGTTTTGTAGATGTTACACCATAGTAAGAAAAACTACCCCATACCATTAAGCTAGATCCACCGTGTTTTATGGTTATAATTGTACGTTTTGGGTTGAATTCTGCGTTTGGGGGTTTTCTTACATAGGAATGTGATCCGTTGCTTCTAAATAATACAATTCTGAACTCATCTACCACTTATTTTTTCGTTGGAATGAAGCTACATTTTGTCGTTGGTGCTATTTTTTTGACCGGCACTGTATCAATTTACTGTATTATAAAATTGTTGATTAACGGTTCCAAAAAATGACAATCATTTTAAAATATCAAATTTAAAATAAATTAATCGTTTCTATAGCGCAACATTTATAATAAATTATCAAAGATTTACAATAATTTATAGGCTAAATGCGCAAGGCTTAAAATCAGTGTTATTTGAGATTTTTTAACACAACATAAACTAATAAACTAAAATAAAAACATTTCTAATCAAATTATTGCTTTTCTTGTCGCTGAAAAATAAACACGTAAACAAATTTGGCCTGAAACTATAACAAATTCTGAGCTACGGTTTAGAACGCAACAACCTTCACTTGACCATGAAATCAAAATACGCAAAAAGATGGTTTGGTCCTACCCTAAGAAATTCCTAGAATACAACCCATGTGGATCAAGAAGGAGACACCTTGAAAATATATGGAGATGCCAAGTACAAGCCGAATTACACTGCTGGATTAACCTGGAATGAAGCCTACAGAACAGCATCAGGCAGAATCCGGTGGAGATCACTTATCTTTCACCTATGTTTCTTATAGGAATTTTAAGGATTATTAATATATGTATATACAAATACCTATAATGTCTTTTTTGCATATTCTAATTACTTTCCGGCAGTATTCGGATGACATTTATCCATTTTTCCTAGTGACGAAGGTTTTTTTTGGTAATTAGACGACTCTTCAATTATTCTTAAAAATAACTCCAGGCATTTTATCGTATTAAGATCCGGTAAAGTATGCCTGAAGTTTAAAGCATTGGTGGAAATGCTATGGTAACCAGTTCCTAACATTGGAAACATTTTGCTTATGAAATATATATATATATATATATATATATATATATATATATTGGAGTAGTACAATTTCAACATTGTCAGATCCCAAAACTGGTTTACAAGAGCGTCTGTTACTGCAGTCGATGACACACACAAATAAATATATAACCTCACTTTTACACATGCAAATGCCGACACCCCACGTCTCAAGCAGATGCTGCAAAAACTTCCTCTAAACAAAGCCAAGTCAATTAAAATATTTATGTCCACTAAGGAGACGCTAATATTGCATACAAAAATTACGATTAAACTTACATTTTCATTGTTCCTTTCGGTCCCAAATTGGTACGCATTACATCTTGCAAACCCTTTGCTGCAGAAATATTTATGGCCAAAGCTTGGGCAGCCCGAGCAAATTCAGCTTTTGGATTTAACAGACTTATGGAAGCCATTGCAAAATATTTTTTCTCTGAAACTAGTTTTAATCACTCTTTTAAAAATATTCCAGATTATATGGATCGTCTGCCTGTATTTTGCTATAAAAACGAAGAAAATGTGAGGATTTCAAGCAGAGAAACAAGCCGAACGGCTTAAAGCCGACGGCGCGCCGCCACCGGATGTTTCTACATCGCCGCTTTTTCGACTTGTTTCGACCCAAAAATACCGCCGTTTTTGTCGACTTATAGGCTTTTTACACTGATCAACATCTACCATCAATTTGCGAAGATTTTGACATCTTTCCATAAGATTTCCACAGGGCTAAAACTCAACATCTTCACTTTATTTCATTTAACATCTTTCGATTATTTTAGTGTCATCATTAGAAAAATGGCAATAAATTAGATTTACTTAGTGAAAAATGTCTAAATGTCAAACTACTTACATAAAAAATTGGTATGATAAAATGTTGCAGAAGTAGTACTCTGTTTTTAATCCGGAAAAACATTGAAATGTTTCTGGCAACATTTTATCAAAACTGTAAAACAAATCGGCATTATTTCACGTAGAATTTTTTGTAAATTTTTTTTTTTTTTTTTTTGTGGAAAATTTTGTAAAACAATGTAGTATATTTGAAAGCAATAAAATCGCAAAGTTCTTCCAAATCACGAGATAGACACCACATTTTAAATGTTAAATTTTCCCTGTGAAATAATAAATGTTGATCAACATTTTTCACACATTCTAACAGAGTACTAGGCTTTTCTATAACTTAAATACTCTACATTAGCAATTAAGTTTGTTCTAGCAAAGCTAGACAATTATCCCAATTATAAATATTTGCTGAAAACCAATATTCGCCTATTAACCAGCGAATTTAAACAATTTGTACTGTTTTTATAATAAAAATGTTTGAAACAAAGTACAAAACTGAAATTGTTGGATAAAGCCCTTTATTTAAACGAAAACATAAAAAATCGAGCCGAAAATTAAGCCGTTTTCATTGAATAAAAGTCACCGCTTTATAATTACGTAGTCGCCGCCGCCGAAAATTTTGGCACGGCTTGTTTCACTGATGTCAAGTTGATTAATGGAAAAAAATATAGTATAGTATGTTCCAAGGTATATTTATTTTACTAGGTAGTGGCATCCCTACAACAAATACAACAATACAAGAACAACATGGCATTTTGTTGTTGCTTTGTAGTTGGAAATGTCAAAAAACATATAAGATAATTGAGAAGGCATGTATGTGTTTTATTGCTTTCGCACTTCTACACTATAAAATTTCTGAACACATACAACTTTTGACATGTCGAACTACTAAATCAGCTGGGCGGACGACACTACCTAGTAAGATAAATATACATTGGTATGTTCAGTGTAGTTTGCTATTAATCAAGGTGAATTGAAATTACAGATGTGAGCAATAGACCAGCCAATATGTTTATTTCTTGTTTTTTGCGCTAATGTGTTGTCAATTGTGTTGTAGTTTTTGCTCTTATCTTGTAAAATAAATTCGACTTGCAATTAAACATTTTTAAGCAATTGGAAAATTTAGCAGTAGGTATGGACTAAAAATATATTTTTAGGTTTTAATTTAAAATTTGTCCATTCCCAGTCCTCTTTACAGTTCTTACCCTTCGTCTATATTAGTCATTAAAATGTCTCAACAAGAGTCAATCTTTATGTAAAAAAACATTATTTTTAATACTGTTTTTTTATATGAAGTTTGACTTTTGTTAAGCCATGTTAATGATTAATGTAGACAGGGGTTTATGATCTAGTAGTAAAATTAACTACATTTCAAAAATAACGGAATGAACTACAAATAACATTTATTTAATTCTAACGTAAAGTTCATAATGTAATTCTAGAGTGGCTTGAGAAACTTATTGGTACAGCACTATCAGTTTGAGGGATATTTGTACGATTCCCTCGAAAGACTCGTAAGTGCAGGTAGTGTTGTTAACAAAAAAAAACTTATTACTTATATTGTACTAGAGTGACCCTGCCCGCGGTGCTGGCAGAGCCTTATACCGACAAAATGTAATTCTCATAAGAAAAAAAATACATTTTATTTATGGAAAATACACCATCATAAAAGTGCGCGTATAGCGCATATTCGTAGAAATTTCTCGATGTTTTTTAAAAACCATCAGCGAAAGTAGACCTTTCCAACGGATGTACTCGTTTGAAAATCGGTTGAGTGGTTCTCGAGTTATAAAATCTCGAACATAGGACAACTTATTTTTATATATGTACATATATAGAAGATTTAAAGTGTCATTTAAATATATTTTTTAACACAATACACAGACAATACACAAAGATACGATAAGACAATTTATGGATTCGAAAAGGATTGCATTACTTGCCCATTTAAAAATGTTTTTAGTTTGAACACTAATTTTTTATTTCTCTTTACTTTTAATATCTTACATCATTTATGAGTCATTATTAATTCTCCCCTATCCTTCTAACTAATCTTCTTTAATGACTCTTTGCTTCCTGTTTCATAATAATTTTATTTCACTTAACGGCCAAATTCTACATATTGCTCTACTTCTGATGAGACCAAGTGGTATTGGTCCATAATATCTTGAATCTGAACTATTTTTTTGATTATCACCTTCAATCCATACAAATCCCCTTGGTATATAATCTTCGGTTATTGTAGGGAATGGAGTACTGGCAGTTTTTTCATCTTGATCCTTTTTTACTTCATGGACATCAGGTAATGACTGACTGATTATTACTTTATCTCCCGGCAAGCCAATAACACGTTTGCAAATGTACTGCTCAGGGTTGGTGGGTGAGACGGCTATAATTATATCGCCACGATTTGGCTTATGAAAACGTGTTGTAATTCTTTCGGTGAGTAGAATATTATTGGAGTATAGGGTTGGTTCCATGGAGGGACCATTACACTGGAAAGATTTAAAAATGTTGAATTAAATTTATATTATTTATTAAAATTGCTAATTGTGTATTTACACTTGATCGAAACCTATTACTTACAAGATTTTGAGCAAAATCTAGTTGTTTTTACAAGATTTCCCATACAAATCAATCTAGTGACGAAGTAGATCGTCATCTTAATTGAAAACATAATAAACAAAAAATTACTAAAAATTTAAAACAATACAAGAAAAAATTAATTAATTTAATAAATAATTTGGAAAGATTACGAAAACTAAATAAAAAACTGAAATGCAAGTTGAAAATAAAAGGTAAGTTAGTGAAATATGGTTAATAAAATCTTGCTAGTGTCAAAAAAATAAGGGTAAAGAACCTAGATTTTGAAAAAGATTTTAAACGAATTCTATTAAATGGAAATATTCATAAAAACAAATGTAGGTACTTCTCTAAAACCGTTATTTCATATCAGTTACATGTCTACTCTTTTATACAACCATGTTTGTAAATTAAGACTTGTGACAATTCTTTTCGAGTTTCAACAAATTTTAACCTTTTTTTACTATAAGACAGACCTGTTGATTTTTATTTATTTGATAAGTTTAACAAAACAGAAATATAGTATTGTAATATTTACCACTACAAAATCACCAACATATTCAAAAAAGCAGTGTGTTACGCAGGCATACTGAATGCTGTATTTGAGTATATCTTTTATATGTGAAAGCATGTTTTGAAACTTTTTATACACAAATCAATGTTCTAAAGATTTACATTTATAATCAAAGTTAATTGATGCTTTTGCTAATTTAGTGCTACTTTGCAAAATATATTATAACAAAATTTACAAAAAATTTTTCCTCGGAGATGAAAACAAAATCAGATGTTTGCAAGCACTGACAACTGTCGGAGTATGTTCAGTAACATAATATGTAAGACAAGGTGTGTCATATAATGATTAAAATACATATTAAGAATTAAATAATTTTTGTTTTTACCTCCAAAATATTTTTAAAACGAGAACTCTTCCAGGAACCCATTTTCAAAAAATAAAATATTTTAATAATATTATATTTCATAGACATTTATTTATGCACATATATATTTTAAATTCTGTTATTTCTTTATAATTATTTTTAAATACTCATTCTCCTTAACTACAAGACTAGACAATTTAAACACTTTTCAAAAATTACATAGTTTAGAAATTCGTTTGGTTTAAATGTAGTATTTTTTCACTACTTAAATTAGTTTAAAATTAAAAATAAATAAAAAAATTAAAACATAAATATTATTTAAAACTACAAAATAATATTTGTAAATTGACAGGCAAAATAACAATATAATAACTTAATAAATAACATAAAATTTTGTAGTTTCTTTTGTTCAATTAACAATAGACTAATTGGAATTTTTCAATGGTAATTGAATCCAAGACACTTATTCCTAGTTTTTTTTTTAATTTACAAGCTAGATAAAAAGGAAAGTTTTCGATTTAATCTGAACGTTTGCTAGCCTCTTTAGCCTGCTTTTCTAAACGTTCACGTTTATCAATACTGGCCAGATCAATGCTAGCTAGATAGGCATGCATGCAGCTGATTAAAGATTTCAGTAGAGCAAATGGGGCGGTAACAAATGCCACCATTTTGAAAAGGGAAAGTCCGAAAACTACAAAAATATAAGTTAAAAAGTATCAGAACAATAAGAACCAATACGTAATTTACTAACTTACTTATTGGCCCAGTAGTAAAATGCAATACATATAGACTTATGTAAAATGCTTCGTTAACACAGCACATAAAGGTTAAAACGTCCTTTTTATAATACAAACGCATAATTATGTTTTCATTTAAATCGGTGGCTTTATGAGAAGATTTGCCTACGACAACGCTCCTGCATTAAATAGAAACTCAAAATATGTATTAAATAATTTACAATACTTTTATATATTTTACTTACGTTTGCATATACAGCCAGTGACAAGCAACATCTATGGCCATTGAAACTTGAAACCAAAACATATATGAGGGATAGAAGTAGCTTAGGGTTACTAAAAGACCCATGGTGCCACAGCGATCGGTTAACTGGTCCAACATCGCACCAAATCGTGTACCTGAAATTAAGTTAAAATAAACAATTAAGGCCTTCTAAATAAAATAAATGTGAATTTGAAACAAATAAAAAGACAGATCCGCCGAAAAACAATAAAGCAAGCCATATTAGGCAATTTTACTTTTGATTAAACACTCTTAAATCAAATACTTTTGATTAAAACTATTATCGTAAAAAATTTTATGGAAAACTTTAAAAATATTTTTCCCAGTTCGAGTTTTTTCAGATATATCTCTCTTTCTGCAAAGGTTTCAATTGTATGTACATATCGTCACCTAAAATGCAAAAGGTTGTAACTACTCAAAAATTCAAAATTTACTTTTTGATTGATTATGACGAACTTAACCAAAACACATCTACACAGCAAATTTTACATGTATACGTCCAAAAATAACGACTTTATTGGTGAAAAACAAAAGGCCGTAACTGCAACGTCAACTAAACCAAAAAGCCGTACCTGCACTTTTCAAAAAAAAAAAATCAAAACTAAGTTGGCTTTGATTATCTTTCAATGTGTGTAATGTTTATTTTCTAAGTTTGAATCTAAAATGTGGATATTAAGTTTTAAGTAGTCTTTAATTTATAACGTTTATTCCTCTTCCTGTAAAAAAATAAAGCGTGTAGTTACGGCCTTTTGCATTTTAGGTGACGATATGTATGTTGTATATGTGTATGCACTTGTTTGATTGGCATAAATGCAAAATATAACAATAAGAAATAATTGAAAAATAATAGGAAAGTAACAACAGCAACAACAACAGAAATCGAATAAGAAACTGGTGACGTAAATAAGCAAAAAGAAAAATACAATGTAAACAAATAGTTATTTATAGCAAGATTTTAAAGGAAATAAAAACTGGTTTTATAGATTAATAGTTGAAATGAGTTTAAAATTCTATAAAAATTTAGGTTAAGCGATATCTTTTTAAACTTTTTTGTTAACTCTTTATAATATACATAAATACACAAAAAATTCAGATTTGCCGGTATGTTATAGTCGTGTTCAATAATTATAAATTTTTAAAAGTATAGTGTTTTCAATATTTACAAAGCTCTACAGGCGGAAGGACTAAATTGTAATGACCTTGTACGGGGAAGAAATTAGAAGGCTATTGAACATCAGTAAGTGAAAGTTATTAAAATAAGTTCAGCTTTCTCCTAATAACTTAGTTATACATCAAAATAGCCATATGTGAAGGTACATGAACTCAGATGTGATTGCCAGGAAAAAAATGCATTCATAACATAAGTAACAATCAGTTACTTTTAATGTTGCTCAATATATCTGCATTTAATATCTAAGTTCTTTCTCTCTAAATTTCCTGATGCATTGATGTGGACAACAATTTTTTTTTAACAAGATGTGACGACATTCTAGGTATATAACGCTTGAAACTATTCAATTGCGGCATTGGGCATTTTATTATTAATTTCTTTATTATTATTAAACAAAACTAGAACTTATCATTTTTTCTTACTCCACTATTAATGTTTATTGCTTTAGTTACCGGCAATAGGTATACAACAGATAAACTTTTATTAAAAGAAATCTATCAACACCGTTGATATAATTATTTATTATACTTAAAGGTGCTTTGGCTGACGCGAGTTATTTGTTAATAGATAAGAAGAAATTTTAATAAGCTTTAACTTACTTTGATTAAAGGCGCGAGCAGCATGTCCATCCACTGCATCTAATAATGCGCTTATTGCATAACACCATCCGGCCACAAGATAACTGGTGGACATATACCAAAATGCAATTAAAGCCAAAACAATGCGACAATAACCTGAAACATAATTAAAGTTAATAAATATCAAAATAGACCACAAAACAAAAATACAAAGAAATCAATAGCAGGTAATTGTATAAAAGAATACATTAAAACAACCCTTACAATTCGCCACTAATTCAATTAGAACCTCAATCAATCCATTAAAATTGTTTCTTTATCATTGCAAAAACTTTTAATTTATTAAGAGCTTCTCCATATGTATGCTGCTGTTTATTTCCATTTAATTGTTGCATATTAAATACACCAAGCATTTAATGTTTATTTAATTACTCACCAATTATATTTGGAATAAAAAGAAATACATTATCATGATCTGCTATGGCCATTTTTTCACGCAAATTCACACTTTCACACTGCTATTAAAGTTCCAAAATTTATACTACCGCTTAAAATGAAGCAAAATCTGTAATAGTTTGAAATTTATGTCACGATTTTCTTAATTTTTCTTTAAATATTTATTTATTTTCGTTTGCAAATTAATTTTTTTTATACAAGCAAATTTCTGCAGAACGTATTGTACTTAAACAACAACACCGCCCGTTATGAATAATTTTAGAGAGAGACTGAATTCATAGTAATTAAGTGTTGTTGACAGTTGCTTTTAAAACACGCTAACAATAATTTCCAAATTTTGTATTATAATTTTAGCGTTTTTTATTGTAAGCGCAGTGTTTACAACGACAATAGCAAACATAACACACTTTCTCACTTTTTCAATTGTTTGAACGACTGTCTTGAATATTTGGTAGACAATAATTGATGTATACTGTCAAGAATTCAATTTTAGTGTAAAGAAAAAAATTCAAAAGGTAAAAATCAAAAACTTAAACAATGATTTGACGTATGAGGGTACTGTAGCTTAAGTGGTTAGCACGTTGACTACTAAGCAGGGGTCACGAATTCAATACTCAGCCGTGGCAATATCAATTTTTCTGATATGTATTAATTTCTCTTTATAATAATGCTCCCTCCTTCGCCGGTATTACCACACAGCACTAAATCGCCGGCGACGCAAAATAATTTTAAATTGGCTATGCTAGCTTCAAAACTAATTCGCCTAAAATAACACCGAAGGCGCTGCAATACTGTACTAAAAATAATCATAACGTGCAATTGCAGTGTTGCTATAAGCGAAGCTTTACAATCATACTAACCATCTGTCTTATCTACTACTATCCCTTTCCAAAGGAAGTAACACAGTTAATATAGGCATTTAATTGCTTGAGTTGAAAAAAAAACTCAAATATTTGTGTACAAAAAAAAAATCAAAAAATTTATTATTATTATTATTATGTATTATTATTGTCATGACAGTATTGTCGTATGGAAACACTAGGTGACAGTGCTGTTAAAACTCCGTCTGCATTTGCTATCAACATGTCTTAACAAAAGTCAAACTTCATATAAAAAAACATTATTTTTAATACTGTTTTTTTATATGAAGTTTGACTTTTGTTAAGACATGTTAATGTGTAATGGTAAGGCATAGAAATTTTTTCAAATAAGCCTGGTACTCTGTTTAGTTTTTCATGCGGAATGCTGTCAAATTACATACATAAAAAAAATTCTACGAAAAAGTCATGAAAAAATGTTGCAGAAGTAGTACTCTATTTTTGCTGTGGAAAAACATTGTTTATGGCAACATTTTATCAAAGCTGTGAAATAAAGCAAAGGGGCATTATTTCATGTGGAATTTTTCAAACAACAGCTGGTCGCTTGGCTTTTGTTAACATTTCTAAAACAATGTGGTATACTTAAAAACAATAAATTCGTAAAATTCTTTCAAATCGCGAGATAGACACCACATTTTAAATGTCAAATTTTCCTTGTGAAATAATAAATGTTGCTCAACATTTTTCACAAATTCGAACAGAGTACTAGGCTATACATGCCAACTTTTTCTATTGTCTGAACTACTGTCTTGAATATTTTGAATACAGTAAATAGGACAGTGATTTGACGTATGCAAATAACTCAAATTTTTATGCACATAAAAAAATTCAAAAAGGAAAAAACAACAAATTTTAATAAATGGTATTAAATATTGTCTGAACACCTATTATACAGAGCCAATTGTCAGCATTTTTGACAACTAATACGTATTTTTTTATTGTCATGACAGTATAAATAAATATCAAATGTTACACAGCTAAAAAAACAGCTAAAACCTAACTAATTTGGCAGTTAAACGTCAATTTTTCATTTCAATTATCAATACACCCACAATAACAAATAAACTAATACTTTTAAAAATTTAGTGGAACTTTTTTTTAAGTTGAGTATTCCAATGTTCTTTCAACTAATTGCAGTTCCTGTGAACTTTCAACTAAACTAACATCTTAAAAAACAAAATTGCTTTGGAGTTGTAAGCACTTTAGGCCATAGCTGTCAATTTATATGAACTTTGACAATCAGTACGTCAGACAAATTTAAAAAAAAATGTTGCAGAAGTAGTACTCTGTTTTTACTGTGAAAAAACATTGAAATGTTTCTGGTAACATTTTATTAAAGCTGTGAAATAAAGCAAATGGGTATTATTTCATGTGGAATTTTTTGTAAAGTTTTTTGTGGAAAACTTTGTAAAACAATGTGGTATATTTAAAAGCAATAAAATCGTAAAATTCTTCCAATTCGCGAGATAGACACCACAATTTAGATGCCAAATTTCCCTTGTGAAATAATAAATGTTGTTCAACATTTTTCACAAATTCGAACAGAGTACTATTATCACTAAGTCTTGATGAGCCATTGTTTTGTTTGCACATGAACAAAGCGTCGGCAGAATAGGGAACAATAATTTGTTTACTTTGTTCTGTGTGGAGAAAACGTATCGATGTGCATACTCCAACCCAACATAATTTTCTGTTTGTCGTAATTGTTGTTTGAATGCTTATAGCACATAAAATAGGATTTGCACGCTTGATCAACATATGATGTTCTTTTAAAGTCAAACTCTCAAACTAAAAACAGCATTGGATGCGAACATATGTTTGGACAATGCTGTTTGAACAAGAACATCTCATCGACAACGACTGTCTTAACGAGAGGTTTTGATGAGCGCACATGAATTTGTTCAATGGTTGAACACATCAATGGCAAACACAATACATTGCGTCATGGCGAATTGAATTTACTAATTGTGAGCGATAGACTAACTAAGTATTTTTTGCTTTCCTTCTACTACTTATGACTTGACAAAAATGAAATATTTTATACATTAATTTTAGTAAATTTTTTTTCATAATTTATTTATTGTGTCTTCAATATTTTTGACCTAACAATAATTGCTCATATCTTAAGTCTAAAATAAAAATATACTTTTTAAGTCCAGCCAGTGCTAGACAAAAACAATGTTTGTTTCACGGATTTTTCAATCATCAGCGGGTCATAAATCTAATGTACGGCCAACTTGAATTTTTTATATACCAGGGGGCAGATGTAATTATACGAAGAATCTTATTTTGGAGCCTTTAAATTTTCTCTACATTGCTAGCTAAGGCAGTGCCCCACAACTGAATCCCATAACACCAAATTGGTTTGAGTATCGACTTGATCGACTTATTGAAATTTCTGCCAATAAGCCAATATGTTAGTAAAATATCAAAGTTTTTGCACCTTCTAAAATGAATTCGCCTTGGTTGCGAATTTTTATAAAAGTATACACACAAGCGGGTAACCTAAAAAAACCAACTCAGAAACTGTGTATTATGCATGTAGTGATCTTAATTATTATCTCTTAAAATATAAATTAGGCCATTTGGCTACATGCGATAATATAATTCCACACTTTTAATCACAAAAATACTTTTATTGTTTGAAAATATCAGTTCTCCATGCCTGGTAAAGCATCTATAGTATTAATATAGCGGTAAACCAACAATATATTTAATATAAATTTGCATTAAATATAACTATAAATTATATTTGTTTTATTTAAACTTATTTACATCTGGCAATATCCTTAAAAAAACATAATGTAATAAAATATAACAGAGTTGTATACTAAAAATTTAAACACAATTCAACCCTTAACAGAATTTACAGTCTGGCAATAAGCGCAAAATTAAAGCAAGCCAAGTGGAAAAATAAGAAAATTTTCCCCGATAGCCTTAAAGAATAATTTTTTCTAAAGAGTGCGCGGTTAAACTTAGTAAAATATACTTTACGCTATTCACTAACAAATTAACAAAAGTATTAAAAAGTTAGTTAATTCAGAAGTCTTTATCTTTTTGTTAAATGATAAGAATTAACTTGGGCCAGATAACACATAAAACAGGTGAAAAAAGCAATAACAATAAATACTAATAGAAAAAATTAAATGTTTGAATATAAAAAATCTAAAGATAAACAAATGAAAAATTCCAGAAAATTAATAAATATTCATGTAAATTTTTAACAAAAAGTGAAAAGTTTTTTTATCAGCATCCTAGACATTAATTGAATCTGTCTGGAGTCTGCGACTTTTTTGCAGTGGAAGTGTGTGTATGTATGTAGTTTTTTATTAAGTAAAGTTCCTTTTTTTTGCTACGTTTATATTTTTGTTTTTCATTGTTTTTATGATTGTTGTTGCTGCAGTTTGTAATGTAACACTTTACTTCCTAATTTTTTTTACTTAGCAACTATTTATATAGTTAACAATTCTGTTTTTTTTTTACTTTCCACCTATACAAATTATTACAGTCACACAAAAAAAAAACTCCCGCCACCCACTTTTCTTGTAAACAAGTACCAACTTCACAAAATGAAGACGCCGCCCTCCATTCATATATAACTACCCTTTTTATTTTGTTCTATACAGTTAATTTGAGGAGTATTTACTTTCTTTCTCTATCTCTTGTTTTTTTGTTGCTTTATCCAGTTAACTATTTTTTTTTTTGCTTTGTTTTGTCTTTTAGCCTAAAACAAGCCGTTTCGCTTTTTGTTTATATTTTGGGTTTTTGTTATGTTTTTATTTACTTCTTGTTTTGTTTGCAATATTCTCTTTAGTTTAATACTCTCTCGCATTACTAATAAAATGATGCCACATCGTTGTAAAAAAAATCAATAATAAAGTAGCCAGAACGGTGTTCTAATGAAAATACAAATAGGGGTTGTTTAAATTTAACTTCTTACTATAGAAAATAAAAAAAAATTTTAATACCTTTCTAACCTAGTTTGATTAAAGGAAATGCTTTTTATTTAAAACTACAAATAGAAAATTTTATATTTAATTTTACAACATAATAAATTTAGTTGTTATAGCTATTTATGTTCTTACGTATTTTATAAAATACTGTGACTAGGTATGATTTATTTCAGATGCAATATTTACGTTTTTATAATATAAATTTTATAGAAAATTTTTCGTATAAATTTTATAGAAAATTTTTCGTATAAATTTTATAGAAAATTTTTCGTATAAATTTTATAGAAAATTTTTCGTATAAATTTTATAGAAAATTTTTCGTATAAATTTTATAGAAAATTTTTCGTATAAATTTTATAGAAAATTTTTTTTGTATAAATTTTATAGAAAATTTTTTTGTATAAATTTTATAGAAAATTTTTTTGTATAAATTTTATAGAAATTTTTTTTGTATAAATTTTATAGAAAATTTTTTTGTATAAATTTTATAGAAAATTTTTTTGTATAAATTTTATAGAAAATTTTTTTGTATAAATTTTATAGAAAATTTTTTTGTATAAATTTTATAGAAAATTTTTTTGTATAAATTTTATAGAAAATTTTTTTGTATAAATTTTATAGAAAATTTTTTTGTATAAATTTTATAGAAAATTTTTTGTATATTTTTTATAGCAAATTTTTTTTGTATAAATTTTATAGAAAATATTTTTGTATAAATTTTATAGAAAATATTTTTGTATAAATTTTATAGAAAATATTTTTGTATAAATTTCATAGAAAATTTTTTTGTATAAATTTCATAGAAAATTTTTTTGTATAAATTTTATAGAAAATTTTTTTGTATAAATTTTATAGAAAATTTTTTTGTATAAATTTTATAGAAAATTTTTTTGTATAAATTTTATAGAAAATCTTTTGTATAAATTTTATAGAAATTTTTTTGTATAAATTTTACAGAAAATTTTTTGTATAGATTTTATAGAAAATTTTTTGTATAGATTTTATAGAAATTTTTTTGTATAAATTTTATATAAAATTTTTTTTGTATAAATTTTATAGAAAAATTGTTTGTAATGGGTGATTTTTTTGAGGTTAGGATTTTCATGCATTAGTATTTGACAGATCACGTGAGATTTCAGACATGGTGCCAAAGAGAAAGATGCTCAGTATGCTTTGACATTTCATCATGAATAGACTTACTAACGAGCAACGCTTGCAAATCATTGAATTTTATTACCAAAATCAGTGTTCGGTTCGAAAAGTTCAAATGTGACAAATTTTGTTCAGCGATGAGGCTCATTTCTGGTTGAATGGCTACGTAAATAAGCAAAATTGCCGCATTTGGAGTGAAGAGCAACCAGAAGCCGTTCAAGAACTGCCCATGCATCCCGAAAAATGCACTGTTTGGTGTGGTTTGTACGCTGGTGGAATCATTGGACCGTATTTTTTCAAAGATGCTGTTGGACGCAACGTTACGGTGAATGGCGATCACTATCGTTCGATGCTAACAAACTTTTTGTTGCCAAAAATGGAACAACTGAACTTGGTTGACATGTGGTTTCAACAAGATGGCGCTACATGCCACACAGCTTGCGATTCTATGGCCATTTTGAGGGAAAACTTCGGAGAACAATTCATCTCAAGAAATGGACCGGTAAGTTGGCCACCAAGATCATGCGATTTGACGCCTTTAGACTATTTTTTGTGGGGCTACGTCAAGTCTAAAGTCTACAGAAATAAGCCAGCAACTATTCCAGCTTTGGAAGACAACATTTCCGAAGAAATTCGGGCTATTCCGGCCGAAATGCTCGAAAAAGTTGCCCAAAATTGGACTTTCCGAATGGACCACCTAAGACGCAGCCGCGGTCAACATTTAAATGAAATTATCTTCAAAAAGTAAATGTCATGGACCAATCTAACGTTTCAAATAAAGAACCGATGAGATTTTGCAAATTTTATGCGTTTTTTTTAAAAAAAAATTTCTCAAGCTCTTAAAAAATCACTCGTTATAAATTTTATAGAAATATTTTTTGTATAAATTTTATAGAAAATTTTTTTGTATAAATTTTATAGAAAATTTTTTTTTGTATAAATTTTATAGAAAATTTTTTTTTGTATAAATTTTATAGAAAATTTTTCGTATAAATTTTATAGAAAATTATTCGTATAAATTTTATAGAAAATTTTTCGTATAAATTTTATAGAAAATTTTTCGTATAAATTTTATAGAAAATTTTTCGTATAAATTTTATAGAAAATTTTTCGTATAAATTTTATAGAAAATTTTTCGTATAAATTTTATAGAAAATTTTTCGTATAAATTTTATAGAAAATTTTTCGTATAAATTTTATAGAAAATTTTTCGTATAAATTTTATAGAAAATTTTTCGTATAAATTTTATAGAAAATTTTTCGTATAAATTTTATAGAAAATTTTTCGTATAAATTTTATAGAAAATTTTTCGTATAAATTTTATAGAAAATTTTTCGTATAAATTTTATAGAAAATTTTTCGTATAAATTTTATAGAAAATTTTTCGTATAAATTTTATAGAAAATTTTTCGTATAAATTTTATAGAAAATTTTTCGTATAAATTTTATAGAAAATTTTTCGTATAAATTTTATAGAAAATTTTTCGTATAAATTTTATAGAAAATTTTTCGTATAAATTTTATAGAAAATTTTTCGTATAAATTTTATAGAAAATTTTTCGTATAAATTTTATAGAAAATTTTTCGTATAAATTTTATAGAAAATTTTTCGTATAAATTTTATAGAAAATTTTTCGTATAAATTTTATAGAAAATTTTTCGTATAAATTTTTTAGAAAATTTTATAGAATTTTTTTTTATAAATTTTATAGATTTTTTTTTATAAATTTTATAGAATTTTTTTTTATAAATCTTATAGAATTTTTTTTTATAAATTTTATAGAAAATTTTTCGTACAAATTTTATAGAAAATTTTTCGTACAAATTTTATAGAAAATTTTTCGTACAAATTTTATAGAAAATTTTTCGTACAAATTTTATAGAAAATTTTTCGTACAAATTTTATAGAAAATTTTTCGTACAAATTTTATAGAAAATTTTTCGTACAAATTTTATAGAAAATTTTTCGTACAAATTTTATAGAAAATTTTTCGTACAAATTTTATAGAAAATTTTTCGTACAAATTTTATAGAAAATTTTTCGTACAAATTTTATAGAAAATTTTTCGTACAAATTTTATAGAAAATTTTTCGTACAAATTTTATAGAAAATTTTTCGTACAAATTTTATATGTATAAATTTTATAGAAAATTTTTTTGTATAAATTTTATAGAAAATTTTTTTGTATAAATTTTATAGAAAATTTTTTTGTATAAATTTTATAGAAAATTTTTTTGTATAAATTTTATAGAAAATTTTTTTGTATAAATTTTATAGAAAATTTTTTTGTATAAATTTTATAGAAAATTTTTTTGTATAAATTTTATAGAAAATTTTTTTGTATAAATTTTATAGAAAATTTTTTTGTATAAATTTTATAGAAAATTTTTTTGTATAAATTTTATAGAAAATTCTTTGTATAAAAGTTTTATCGACAATTTTTGTAAACATTTTACAGAAAATTTTTGTAAACATTTTATAGAAAATTTTTGTAAAAATTTTATCGAAAATTTTTGCCAAAATTTTATCGAAAATTTTTTATAATAATTTTATCGAAAATTTTTTATAATAATTTTATCGAAAATTATTTGTAAAAATTTTTTTGAACATTTTTTGTACAAATTTTATCGAGTTTTTTGTAAAAATTTTACCGATAATTTTTTTTAAAAAGTTAAGAACTTCCTGCAATCCTTATTGCGTGGGCACCTTAAGGGTCTTTCGGCTACCTCTATTTGTATTGCTTTCTATAACAGCCTTTAATACAAAGCAAATCAGAAAAAACCTAACCTAAAACCCAAGCTTAAAACAAAAATCGACCCTTGCAAGGGGTTTTTGATCCCCTGAGATCTGTATGCACTGCATGCCATCTACTGGTCGCGGTCTAATATTTATTTGACAAAAAAGCAAAAAAGGATTATTACAACCGAAAAAAACAACGTGAAAAAATGTAGGTGGTCGTAGTTTTTCGCCCGCAGCCTCGAATGGAATAACCTGATGTTGCTGAATTGCATTAGCGAAATTTTCGACACTATTCCTGGCAGATGGGTGGGCTTAAATTTTCTGTATCTTCTGGTGCCTTGAAAAAGTTGATTCAACCTGAACACAGACGGACAGACGGATATCGCTTAATCAACCTTTTTATGTATAAAGGTCCAAAATACACATCCATACATATATACTTTATGGGATTTGAAAAGAATATAGTAGAAATTACGCACGCAACGACAATGTATATATACCATTTACACTTGTAGTGAAGGGTAAAAGTGGAAGAAAGTGGAAAAAATTCTCTACATTTGCATTTCTCTGAGAAGTAAATTATTACTTTTGAGGCATGTATTGATGAGGTTAGTCCAAAGCATAACTTTATACATAGAACTAAAATAGAAGCTTGGATTTAAAGAAATTTCCAGTAGAAATCAATGATGATACAATTGAATTGTGTTTGGGGCTACCGTACTTCTTTAAAAATGTTATTTTAAATTCTTTTGAAATATCTAGAAATTTGCTATAACTTCCAAATTTATTAAATCCAACAACTAATTGTACAGCATCAAATTTTATGACCCCCTATCAAAGATGAACTTTGTTACAGTTTTTTGTTCCATTTACAGTTATTTTTTTATTTGTCATTTCAACTCTTTTTTACCTCTCGATACAAATCTCTTTTGTTTTGCTCTCTTTCAAAAAATTTTAACGCCACTTACAACAAATCGAAATCAATACTATCAATAGACAATAACAACAATTTAATGATAGAAAAAAAAAAAACTGGAGACACCGTCATCACTTGTTTTGAAGTGTATGTGGTTATTGTAACAAAAAACTAACGATGGTTTCAAATATACAAAAACATATGTTAAAAAAGGCTTTAAGTAATATGGAGCTTAAACCTTTAAAGCAAATTTGTTATCTTGTTTGCTTAGATTTTATTGAGTTAAAACATACATACATACATACATACATATGTATTTAGAATGCCATTTTTTAAAGCATTATTCCATAAAAAAATTAAGAATTAGAACTACAGAATAACAGTATTTTTTAATTTTCACTATTCAGTTTCTATCTTGGATTAGAAGAGTAAGTTCTGTAGACTTCTTACGAACGCCGCAAGGCGATTGTACAATCTGTTATAACCACAAATACACATTCACAGTTGTAAATTTCCTTTCCGGGTAGGGCGCCCATAGTGCTTGCGGACGTCTCGAAGATGACTTTAAACACGGTGCACGGACATGGTACACAGCAATGAATATTTTTATTAATTAAAGGTTTCAGATTAAAACTTCATTAAATATTTAATTGATTCAATTATTTGTTTAATTAGAAATTTTGTTTGTTCTTTTTTAAACAAATGTATATTTTAATTAATTAAAAAATTAATTTAAAACTAATTAAAGCCTTTAATTGGTGCAAAATAAAAATTTTCTGTGTATTGCGTTAAATTTATTAGACGCTGATACCGTCTCCAGTACTGCTCGAAAAAAAAGGTTCTTATAGCGTAGACAGACGACAGACGCTATTAGTTCATTATAGTTTTAATCGAATGAGTGCTGCCCCAATCAAAAAATTGGGCTAAGAACATTTTTTTTTTAATTCAGCCATTTGGATAAGTGTGAATATAAATGCTAAATTTTGTGACGAAAAACAAAAAAACTTTGGGCCGAAAGATGTCGTTAAAGTCGTCAGTTTGCGGCTATCTGTACGGTGATCCAGTAGGGACTTCCGAACTTTAATAGCGGCTATATTCTTGAAGCCTACATCTGTCGAATTGACTTTCAATTATTCACTCTTTTCGGCCAAGTCACAATGGACGACATGCAATTGAAAAAATGTTTAATCAAAAAGTTACAAACTGACCCTAATGCCCCTATTACGGTTTACAACTCAACTCAGTTGAGTTGTCTAAAAGACAACTTGAAAGACAACTGCTACTGATGAGTTGTAATTTGAAACAACTGCTACTGATGAGTTGTAATTTTTTTAAACTTTTCTTAACCGAACTAACACAGGGTTGTAAACGGTGAAACTACAACAGAGTTGTAACACAATTTAAATTCAATTTAAAATTTTTTGACAATTTGAGTTGTAATTGATAATACCAAATTTTAAAATTTCAACTGAAGTAGAGTTGAGTTGTAAACCGTAATAGAGGCCTAATATTCATTGAAAAATTATCTTCGATTTTGAAACAACTCCTATCTACATGAAATCAAAAAGCGTCCAAAACATCACGACAAGGCAATGTTTATAAAGGATTAAGGGCTGGCGGCGTCATCGTGCCATACGTGCCACACAGCTCATGTGCACATTAAACATTCTGCACGAGTCATTTAAGTGCATGGAGGTGATGTTAACTGGTCACCGATTTAATGCCGTTATACTTTTTCTTGTGGAGTTATTTTAAGTTGCAGGGCTATGCGAATAAGTCACAAACTACAGCGGCGTCAAAGCCAACATAACCCAAGTCAACGATAAAATTCAGCTTGATAATGCGCCAGAGGCACGAAAAATTGGACATTTCGGGTACGCTGTTATACTCTAAACTAAAATTAATATAAAAAGGAGTTGATATGTCACATACACTTCATTTTACTTAAATTTAAAGATACATATTAAGCGCTTAATGTAAGACCACTTACTTTGCAGTAGAATTCTCAAACTCTACCAAAGATTATTAAGAAAATATCATTGCTTTTTATACCCTTCACCACAGGTGGAAAGGGTACATATAAGTTTGTCATTTCGCGTGTAATTTCTATAATATTCATTTCCCACCCCATAAAGTATATATATTCCGGATCCTTATACATAGAAAAGTTGATTAAGCGATGTCCGTCTGTCCGTGTTCGGGTAGTAATGTCAGTTGCCAAGGCACCAGACGAGATGCAGAAGATTTAAGCAAACCAATCTGCCAGGCACAGTTTCGAAAATTTTGGGTTTGTAATTTAGCAACTTTGATTCCTTTGGAGGCTGCGGGCAAAAAACCACACCCACCTACTTTTTTTCACGTTTCTTTTTTAATTTTTTTCCGGGTTTCATGATTCTCTTTTGTTTTTTTTTTTTGTTAACTAAATATTAGACGGCGACAGGTAGATCCCAAGGAGTGCATACAGATCTCGGGGGATCAATAACCCCCTGCGAGGGCCGATTTTGTGTTTATTTTTATATTGGTAAGCTTTTTCTGTTTTGATTTGTATTAAAGGCCGTTATGGAGAGCAATACATATAGAGGTATCCAATAGACCCAATGGGTGCCCACTGGTAACGAAGAGCAGTCAATAGGCCCATTAGGGGGGTGGGGGTCAATATGAGAAAATTTTTTAAAGGATTTTTCTTGGCTTTAGTCTGATTATTCCAATGCAATATAGATTGCAGGAAGGTCCTAAATTTTTCCAAAAAAATTTCAAAAAAAAAAATGTTTATAATAAATTTCTAAAAAATATTCCAAAAAATATTTACAGAAAATTAAAAAAAAAAATTACAAAAGATTTTGAAAAAAGATCTTGCAAAAAAATTCTCGAAAATCATTTACAAAACATTTTCAAAGAAACATAAGAGGGTAACACAATATCTAGCATTATTATATGGTGAAGGGTATATAAGAGACGGCATGGCCGAACATAGCACTCTCACTTGTTTTCTTTTAATCTAGTTTTTGTATGCAATTTTTAATCGTGACCATATGCACAGCGATGGTTAACTAATCCTTGATAACTGTCTGCGGCTGGGAACTGTAAGACATGTAAACTCCGTGTTTAGCCAGTGACTTAACACTTTGGTATAATGAGCAGCGGTGGCATTAGGATTGTAAAATATGATGCCAAATTTTTGGTTAGTTTCCTCCTGGGAAGCGTCACATTATAACGCTTTGAACATCAATTGTCGCCCCTGTAGATGATTACCAAACCTTTTGAAAAAAATATGTTCTTTGTTTAGACAGCCATGTTGCTAAAATTGCTATTAAAGTTTGTGCGGAAACGCATATAATAAGATGGTAAACGCATTGTGTTCAACCGGTGGAAAGATCCACATCAGGTTAGGCCGTCATGTCTTTAAGTATACAATCAAATATTAATAAAGAAAAGTCTATTTCTTTTAATATTAAGTCAACACCTATAATTTAAAAAAAGGCAAATATTACTATTTTTTTTCGAAATCTCGATAAAATAAAAACGAACAAGTTATCGATTGTTAAACTGCGCTAAATTAACGATTATGCTTCAAAAAAAAAAAAAAAATTAACCTACGTTATCAGTTGCCGCTGAATGAGTGTAAAAGACATAAACTTTGACTTGTTAACAAAATTAATTTGTGTCGTACTACGAGTATTTATAGAAACATTTTCTGTTATTTCTAATATTTTTCATACCCTTTTAAAAAAATCAATAAGAATATAGAGAAAATGAGGCAACGAATATTAGAAAAAAACATGTTAAATAAAACACATTAGACATGTTTCCTTATTTTAAACACTCTGCATCAAAAACTAGTAAATCCAATTAACAAAAAATAAAAAAAAATTAAGAAGGTATGGCAGGTCCACTCCGAACATATGCTACCCTATATTTGTTAGGAATATTCAGTTATAAATAAAGGTTACCTAATTTAATCTAATCATAATAAAACTGTAACAGAAACATTTCTGTACATGAAGTATCGAAATGGTGTACAAAATAGCAATTTTGTACACTTTTTGTCTGCCTGCCTGTTTGTGTTCGCATCACGTAAAAACTACTGGATGAATTTTAATAAATTTTTGTGAGGAGGTACCTTATTATCTCGGTTCAAATATAGCATACTTTTTTCCGCAAAAATATCTCATTTTTAAGAGAAAATAGAGAAAAAGTACGTAATTCCACCGATTCAATGGTACGGCAAACTTGGCAGCACCTATTATTTTTATCAGCGACAAATTTTAATCACGATTTACAGAACTCTACAATAATTTGAGAAATTTAGATAAATTTTCGAATTTCATATAAAGCCTATGTTCCTGGGTAATTAACCAGGGATGGGTACCTTTATACAAAGTAAATATATAAACCATATCTGAAGCAAACAAAATCGAACAAAATATCTGTGGCATTAAGGAATAACTGCTTAAGTCGACTTAAGCAAAATTTAAGTTAGTGGCACCTTTGGAATCTCCGTACTCCATAGTACCCATGTGCAAAGTTTCAATTATTTTGTACCATTTTTGAAGAAGTTATAGCGAAATTTCTTTCTGCTTATCTTTTTTCAATGTCTAAACGCATTGGAAAAAAAGCTTAAGAAACTACAAGCTATTTTTCCAAATCAAAAAATCTTTTTTTCACAACTTATTAATTGCAACGCCTGTGTACTTTTGGTAGATCTAAAATAATTTCCAAAACATACGTTTGACTCCCATGTGTGAAGTTTAAAGATCAGATATTTAAAAAAAAAATAATTTTTAAGTTTAGAATTGCTCTCCTACAAAACTTAAAAATCAGACTTAAGCACTTTTTCCTTTTTGCCACAGATATTCTGAGGACAAGGTGGTGGGCACAGCTAGTATAAAATATGGGTTTTGTCAGAAGAATAGTTATATGCCATTAGTGTTTAAATATGTTTGAAGGGAAAGTAGGCACGGCACGTACAGTGACTAGCTTCCCACGACAATTGGATCTTCGCTCCGGAACGACCCGAGTATCACTCGGCCAAAGATTGTCAACTCAGCAACAGCTGTACCAACCGAAAGTTTTTTCCTCAGGAAAAAACTTCCGACAACAGCAGAGCTGTTACAACAACAACAACAACTAGCTTGAGGAAAACACATTCTGAAAGTAAAATTTTCGACAAAATATTCAAGCATTTGTAGCCGTATTTCGACAATGTTCCCTCCCAATTTGCTAGTTTGTTCACATAAACCATAAAATATTTTTCTAATTTAATTGTTATTTTTCACATTTCTAGTCTTAAGCGAGGTATAAGTCTTGCAGACAACGAAAATGTTTAGGAAGAATAAAAAATATATTTTTAGCAAACAATCCGTCGAATTAAGGCCCTAAATAATTGGTGACCTTGGTTTTATACCGCTCTCTTTAGAAGATAAAATTTTCGCCCGCCTCACCATCAAAGACTTTATGTGCCCAGTGGCATGAGCAAGCTCATCTAATGTGTGCATTAGCTCATGAGCATATGATTATACTCGAACGCAAACTTGCTTTCTGAACACATGCCTACTCGTACAATACTATTAGAGAGCAAACCTGTGTTCGTATCATAAACGTAATAAGCAGACCGAGTGACACGACTTTTCTATACGAGTGAGTTCCGTGTTTACTCGTCTCGTGTTCGAAACACTCAGTGTGTTTTGTTCAGTAGTGAAGAACTTTTTTATAAGGCTTAGTGTGTTTTATTTGCACTATTGGTTTTTTCTTAAGAAATTGTTTTTGTAATTTAGCTAAATTACACGATGAAATTTATTTGAAATCAGTTGTATGAAACTGTTTTTTTTTTTGTTTTTGAACGGCAAGATGTGTAGAGAGGCAAGAAAAAACAAGAAAGTTCAAAAAAAGAATTAAAAAAATTTCATAAAACAATTTATTGGTGTATGTTACGTATTTGTTATAAAATTCTGTGTTTTTTGTTTGTACGCTCAAACTGTGTTCGTGTTTCACTCACAGCATAAAATGGCTTGAACTCGCCCAAGTAAGTGCTTTAGTACGAACCCTTTGAATATCGATAGTTGTTAACTGTGCCGTTTGATTTGTTTCGTTTGTGTTAAACGGGTTTGTTGGAATAATTTTCCCCATTTTTTTTTGTCGATCTAAATTATTTTTGACCCTGAAAAGGTTAATGGATTGTGGTGTAATGTTATTTAATGAATAAAAATATTTTTCTTAGACTAAGAAATCATTAAAATAAAAGTCCAAATGAAAAATTACATAATTGGATTGATAGAAAAACTGGTGGAGAACTAACATACTCACCAAGTACAGGATTGTAACCTCACCAAAATAGAAATTGTGATATTTAATGTATGTAGTGTTTTGTGTTATTTAATAAATTTTTATGGTAAACAATAATAAAAACAGCTGTAAGGAATTTTCCTTAGACTAAGAAATAAAAAAATAAAAATACAAATACAAAATTAAATAATAGGGCTGGAAAAATTGGTGGAGATCGAAAATACTCACTAAGTATGGGATTGTAACCTCACTTATATGAAAAAAAAATGTTGGAAACTAATCGTACTTCACTTTACCTGCTACCAGTGCCAAGGTACAGATCGCCTGGATGTATTTGAAGGAGGCTTCGATATATATATTTGTAAAACTAGGCAATATAACATCGTGTTAATTATTATATTATTAAAACCAAAGCAAAAGAAACAAAATGACTGCATTTGCCAAGATTAAAATTGCTACATGGAGACTGGTAGAAAGCTCTTTTTCGTATAGACTATATAAATGGGATTTAGATGCAAGAAATTATATAAGCCCTTGATTATGAAAGTGGTATAAGTCATATATTTCTTGTTTCGAGATATCAAGAGGTTTGCATTTTAAAGGATTCAAAAATATTTTTGCATTATGGAATTAAATATTTTGACAAATAAATAGGGCCAACAAATAAGTATTTAGTATGAGTGTAAAATTTATAACCTTTTTTAAAAGGAAATGTGGCTTTGAAAGGTTGAAATGACTTATACCATTTTCAAAATTAACTGCATGACTTTATAAATGACTTAAACCATCAAGAAAAAAATTTTTTGTTAGAAATTAGCATTTTTTTTTCAAACTCATTACATTGTAAAAGTGGTTTTACACGACGTGTATTTGTCATATGACTTGTCACTTTTCCATGTGTAAATTCTATGCACGCCGTGTGAAACCTTTCAAACATAACATGTGTATTTTCCATGTGTACAATACATATGACATTTTTCATTTAGAACGTTTTCTATTTTGATGTGACAAAGCATCTGACATCCTGTAATGCCACTTTGATATTTTGTTATTTTATGCTTTTTGTGTTGTCAAAAGCGCTAAAAATGTGGTAAAAGCACAAGGTTTGCATCTTTGCATCAGCTGTGGTTGCAAATAAAAAACTATGTGGCGGCGAAATTATATATTGTAGGTTATGTCACATGTAATAACACATGTACGTTTGAAAGCAAAAATTAAAACCGTATGTTAAAATGGCTATTTTGACAAACACATGAAATTACTTATGGGTTATCAAACTGACCAGTCATATAACAAATACACGCCGTGTAAAACCACTTTAACTAAGTAATTTATTTTTTTAGTGTTTATGGAAATAAAGTGTTTGTGGAAATTTGGTGGGATATAGGGTAGTAAATCCATCATATATTTACGTTTTTCTTCTATTATTGGTCTAATTGGTGTGTATAATGAAAGCAAATCAATATTTTCGTATATTCTTGGGCTTCCTCCTTTAGGTTGAAAGGTCTAACACTTTGAATTCGAAATTGTCATCCAAAGAAGTATTATAAAACATCTTATATGGAGCATTTTTTAGTAATCTAATCCATTGTATTTTAGTCAAGACACAGGTACTCCATTAGTGTTTATCTTTCTATTAGTCGCTGATTCTCCTCGTTTATTCGTCGAAATGAAACGAAATCTTTCTGAGTCATTTGTTCTTATTTGTTTCCATTTCTTGGGAGCATTACTTATACTTCTTCGCCGTATAATGTCTACAATTAACTCAGAAATGAGTTTAACATCACCAGTAAAATCAGTGATAGATGAAGTTCCATTATAGCAAAACCTTACGGGCATGGTAATCTATACCCTACTTAATGTAGGGTATAGATAAAAAAGAAACATATATTTTTTTTTGAATTCTAATACCAACTACAGCAACAGCAAAAATATTTAAACTCTTGAACCTTTCTCCCAGTTTTGTTTGTTAGATTTTTTAAACGTTTGTACATATTTTTTTCCTAAATTCATCCATAACCTATGAAAAAGAAAATTATAACTACAGTGGCCACAACTTACCACCCAACCAAATAAACCAAAACGACAAACAAAATTACAACAACAACAACCATTTTGTATACGAATTAAAAAAAAAAAAAAAAAAATATGTATAAAATCTTAAGAAAATATTCGCATGAATGAAAATTCCTACTCATTTTTTTTTTTTTTTAATTTTTGTTAGAATTGCATCTGTGTTGTGTTGTTGCTGATGGTGAAGAGTTTATAAAAGAAGAGCAAACATAACAACAATAACAAAATAATAACAGCAATACCAACAACATCAGCAACACACTTTACTTGCAATCTGTAAGTACTCAGATAGCAGGGATGGAAAATTGATAAAAGCAAATAAATTTTAATATATGAAATGCTTAAAATTCAATTTAAATACTGGAAAACTATTAATTAAATTTTAAAACCAAGTAAAACACTTTTTAAACATAGATAACAAAAACTTGATATAATAATCGGCCCTATTCCTGTTGGCGTTGTAGTTTGAAAACGAAATAAAAACGACAATTTGGCATTACCGTCGGCGTTAACGACACTCGTCGTAAATATATAGGAATTCTCTATTTTAAAACGAAAATAGAAACGAGAATAAAACATTCGTTCTCTGTCGTCATCATGGTAGGCAACGAAAATCAAACGACTACAAGAAAAAAAATTTCAAATGAAAAAAGTACATAAAGTAAGTTCGAAAGTTTAGTTTCTTATGCTAAGGGTTTTCGAAAGCACATAAAACCCTAAAATTTAGTGATTTTTGAAGCGAAACTGCTGAGAAATTGAATCCAGAGGCCGGCCTAATCGCCGCATTCGATATCGAGTAAACTATCGTATCGAGTAACGAAATCGATACGAGTCGAGTAAGCTAATTATGCCATTCGACATGTATCGAATCGTTATTTTTATCAAATTGTAATAGATTAATAATAAGTCATCAAGTGAACAAGAATACACGGTTTAAACACATTTCCTTTCGAATGAAATTACGATACTTTTTATTCGATATCGAGTGCCATGATACCAAAGTGAAAAATTACGAGAGATTATGCTCGATATCGAATGCGGTGATTAGAGTCCAGTTCTTGATGTAGAATTTTGGCTTTATGACAAATTAGGAGAAAATAAATTAAACAAATTAACCCGAAAGGAAACGTAGTGGTTTTCGCCGACCATGAAGAAATTAGATGGCTACTAATCGAGTTTCGTACTTAGAATCTGGAATGGCAAAAATGTTAACGATGTATATATATATATTCATTATGTCATCATCATCACTTGAACTTGAAAAATAAAATTCAGTACTACAGCCATATTTTGTTAAAACTTACTTTAGGAATTTACAAAAATGTCATAAATAACAACACAAAAAATTGCAGTGATACCATACTTTATTAATTTTTCTTTTTTTTTTGTCTAATAACGTTTCTTCATCGTTTCAATATATTTCAAGAATACGAATTTAGGAACAAAACGACGATAAAAAACGACACCGACATAGAAACGACTATTAAAATTAAAACGCAAAGGAAATAGAGCCGAATATAACAAAGTTTTGGCTCATTTCTAGGATCTTTCTAAGCACAAAATAAACAGCTTTTGAAATCGAATGTGTAGCTTAGGAGATACGAACATTTGCTTAGATCTCAGCAACAGAGCCACCCATCAGATCTAATCTATCAAGTCTATCAGCAAGAGTGAACGAAAAATAATTTCGATTTTGAAAGTTTCAACATTTATGCTTGTTTAAGTCGGTTGGGGAGGGGAGTTTTCAAAATTAATACAAACAAAGGCTAACTTCAAAAACGTCAATTACTTTATCGTCGAACAAAGTGCAGCGTTTCATAACGCCGCAGTACAAAACATTGACAATGTGTACCTTTTCAAAACGCCGTCGACAACTATTAGCAACGCAGGAAACAAGCAATCCGAGCATCAGTTTTAAAGTTGATGCAACAATGTTGCGAAACTGTGCATATGAACATGATTGAAATACGGTAGCACAAATGTATACAGACTTTGTATTGATACATTTTTGAAGTCAGCCAAACACTATTACGGGAATCGCAATGACTAAAAATTATGTCATATCTTTTAGTTCGAATTTGGATAAATGGACAGAAAATTTCAATAATGTTTTACCTACGCATATATAAAAAATTTCATTCAGATCCGTCCAGCCGAAAAAAATAATCAAAATAATCCCTTTTTCTCCGAGTTTTAAAATCAAATATAGCCTACTACAGCTTCTAGATAAGGATCTGAAAACACGATTAAAAATGTCTTATAATATATTAAAAATAGAAAAATTTTACTAAAGAACTTTGATGATTCGAACAAATATGTAAAAGATTTTTACGATTTTTTTTTGCATAATTTGACGATTTTGTACTAATTTTATTTAAAGACTATGGGTGTGCTTATCAAAACACCTAAACTGTGAAAATTATATACTTTCGAGTGGATTTGGAGTTTCAGAATAGGCCAGATGATACTCAAAGTTAACATGACAAGCCTCAAGAGAACCTGTAGATACTAAACCGTCTACCTCTTGCGAAGTATTCTTGTCCATCTCTTCTTTATTTCTCAATTGCTTAATAAAAGCGGAAGTTTCAACACTTGCGAGGCTTTTCTCGTCCATCGCTGTCAGAATTGCGGGTTCCTGTTCTTTCGCCCTCCGAGGGGCACTATTTTTCTTACACATATTGACGCAGTGCTTCCGAAGTATAGGGTGGCACCAGATATCGTGACTTGAGGAGCCAGAATCTGGGAGAAAAGTTCTGCAGGTTTTCTGAGGCTGGTACCACAGGAACAGATAACCCCACAGAGAGCCGCTCATCTCTTTGAACGGTTTTAGGTTAGGTACCCCCGAAGAGCACGTGGTGGTTGTGGTTTGGACGAGTGTGTGGGATGGTGTAAGATTGGGCTGTTGCACTCTTAACAGAACACACCATGTTCTACAAACTCCAAAACATGGTCCAGGCTTACATTTTTCTAAAATTGCTACTTGCACAACAAGAGCCCATGTCTATGTATTGTATTCACCCCGTGGTGAGCCCAGTTTCCTGCTAGGTATAAACATTTCTCTTGTACACATTTGCTCCGGTTTGTTTTTAACAACATTATAATTTATAAAGTTGGCATTTGTAATAATGGAATCAAGTCTACAAAGGACTCCATACATTAAAACTGTATATATATTTGGCGTATGCTGTTTCACCGTGGATTTGTGCTACTTTTTAATGAGAGAGCATAACTTCTAACCTCTTGATTTAACTTAGCTAACCGAGAGAAGACAAAAGCTAAGTTCCTGACAGTATACTTCACGCTCCTACTGTTGGACAGATACAAGCGGAAACGAATATCGAATGAATATTGATAGAGCCGTGTTTGTACCTTTTGGGTACTAATCAAAATCGATTAAATGCAGTATTCCAAAGTTAACATTAAGAATACACACCTACCAGAACTTTTGATCCCCCAATAGCAATTCGATTAGAACATTTTTGACTTGATTCCTAACAGACAATGAAAAGTGTGTGGACTTAAAAAAGTGTTAATTAAATTTTAAATTATTCGCCTGATTTTTATTAAATCGGAAAAATTAATTAATGGAGAGAGAGAGAGAGAAATAATGGAAGATTACACAATTCTTGAAGTCGATTATAAATTAAATCTTAAATCTTTGGATTTTGAAATTACCCACTTTTCCATCCCTGCTTAAACACAGTTGCTCGTGCGATAAAAGTAAAACAGACGGAGTATGAAATAATTTTCTGTTAAACTCTTAGCCAGTGCGCGTTTGGCATTCGACAACGACAGAGGTGTGTGAAAATTAATGAAAGGGAATAAATATTCTTATTATTAATTTTGGTTCATAAAAAGTTCATAGGAATTAGTAAAGAAAAAATAAGAAAAAAAAATAAATGTCATAAGACAAAAAAATTTGAAAATAAAAGAAAACGTAACAAACAGCCAATTAAGGAAAAAGTGTTTAAAGAAATTGCAAACGAAAAGTGAAAAGTTAGAGGCTAAAATCATGTCAGCTTTACCTTTAACTTTAGACTCTTTAAAATCTCCCAGCAATGAATCGTCACTGCCTTTACAATCTCCTTTAATGTCACCGCAATGTCTTCAGGCTGATTCCTTGACGAGTTCAAACGACATGGATCATCTAACACCCGAACGTCCATCTAATTTAACATTAGATTCAACACAACAACAACAGCAACAGCAACATTCCAATGTTACTCCATCTTCATCAACGACAACATTACATGGTAATATTTCACCTGCACTAAGTAGTGCTGGCAGTTTATCGCCTTCATTTCTGCCTGAGATGCCACAATGGAAACGTGACCTTATACTTAGGCGTAAACAAAATGTACAACGTACAGTAAGTGCTTCATCACCAACAGCATCGTTGTCAGCCTTGTCATCATCGCCAACAATTCCATTAACTGGTGGCGGTTTAAAAACCTCGACATCTTCATCATCTGTGCGTTCATTAGCCGGTAGTAACACTAATATTGACCAACTTGCATCAGGTGAGTGGCAACAATCAACTTTAGTTTTAACATCAACTTAAAAAAAATAAAATCAAACACAACAAAAAAAAAACAACAGCAATAGCTGTTTGGTTTTCTAATCAATAGCAATAGATGCAATAGAGATAAAGGGGGTAACTAAGAGATGTGTTATTTAAAAAGAAGCTAAATTTAAAAACACATTTTTGCGTACCATTTAAAAACTTGGAAAACCTTTCTTAACTCATTTTACTTTCCTGGCTTACTGGGATCCTAATAGGTATAGCCTGAACGTAAGGAGGATACCTAAGCAGACCATTAACTTCTTGGCTCCCTTTTCGATCCCCTTCGTTCCTCAATGATTTCTGGTCTCCGACTGGAAATTTACAAATAACTTACATTTACTGAGTCTCTAGCTGTCACTAGCCTTTTACTCTCGACTGTAGTGATTTATTCTTCCTCATCACAGATTTGATGGTAATTGCTAACGTTTACTTAAGGCTAAGGTCTCCACAGCATCTCCATTTTAATATGTGTCTGCCAGTGGTCCAAAGCCTTTAATATGTTAGCCTATTTCCAGGCACAGTCTACAAGTATCGTCTTATCTCGGTTTTTAACTTGGTCAGATAATGCTTGACAGTCCGTGACCTGGCACTAACGCAGTTAACCAATTGTAGGACCCGGATTATGACCAAGCTCCTTCTTGGTCTTTCTGCCAACTTGTAGTGAAAAAGTTCCAGAGTCTTTGGTGAGAATCAAAACCCACTACCCCACACCAGCACACTACCTACTAGCCCACCGAGGCATCCTATATTTACAAGCTCTTGCAGCCTAGAACTGCCAAACTGCCCTGTTAGTATCTAAGGAAACTTCTGCTGGACTCTGGCAGAGAAGATAGATGCTACATCGATTCCTCGCCCTCTTTATTAATCACCCAGCTTAGAGATCAATAATGTAGTTCCCCTTTTGGACAACTACTGGTGAGCTTAATCGCTATTGCTGCTCCCCAACAGAGTTGCAATCTTTCTACAATAATATTGAAGTAGAATGCATCTACCAGCATATATATCAATGATGTAGTGCCTCTTTAAGGCAACTAATAGTGCGCTTAATCGTCATTAGTTATTTCCAGCAGATTTTCAATCTTCCTTAAATAACATTGGAGTAAAATGCATCTCCTAGCATAGAGATCAATGATGTAGTGCCTCTTTCGGGTAATTACTATTGAGCTTAATCGTCATTGGTTGTCTACATCAAATTTGCAATATTCCTAGAATAATACTGAGATCATACCACATTTCATATATAATAGAGATCATAGAGATCAATGATCTAGGTAGTGATAGATAGATAGAGATCAATGATGTAGATATTGGGAAACTACTAGTGAGCTTAAGCGTACTTGGTGATCGCCAGCAGAGTTGCAATCTACCTACAATAATCTTTGAAATAATACAGTTGACCACAGACCAGATAGTCTAATCTGGTCTGTGGGGTACCGTTTTTCTTTTCTTCGATAATTTTAAGGATATTCAAAATCAAACATTATTTTCTTTGCATCTGGCAGCACTAATTGATATTGATATGATATTTACTAATTAAATTTGAAACTGTGTTGCCATTTAATTTAGACAGAGAAATATAGACAAATTTAATCAGTAAATATCATAAATATCAATTAGTGCTGCCAGATGTTTGAAGAAAAAAAATTGACAGTTTTATTGGTTATGAAACAAAAAGTAAGTTAAGCTTGTTAAAATATTTGATTTTGCAATTAAGGCGGTCATATTGAATTGGCGGCATCTGTATCAAATATGTTGCCTACTATTCAATCCCTGATGTGAAACCACAATGGAAAATTATACAATTGAGCTGAAGGTTCAAACGATAAAACTTTTATTTCTTAAAACACAAAAAAATTATTTGAGAGTTTGATTACCTCCCCACAAGAGGTAGATTGCTATTAGCCACCAAGACCGCGCCAGACTTTTAATTGTCGTTATCAACAGATGTCCTCATAGAGAGCGTAATCCAAACTCAAACCGCTCAAATGCAGTTAAATTAATGTGATGGAGTCACTTAAAATTTGACTCTTTGGATCCAATGGACTCTTCGAATATATATTGAGTAGGCACCGCAGCCTTTTCAACTGTGTTATATTTAATACATAATGGCATATAATAAAGGCCGTTTAAATAAAAAATAGTTTTGCTAATAAATGTCGCACAGATTTCTTTATTCCACCTCCATATTGAACCGCCTTTGTTAAAAAATTCATTAATACAATTTCTCTAATTTATTCAGCTGTTTTATAAAAAATAAAACATATTTTTTATCCGTTTTGAAAAGCGCTTTGTTTAAACAAAAATAAAAACACTTGCGTTTTCCTAAAACCTAAAAAATAATTGCGAGTAATTCAAGGCGAATTCATACCAGGTGTGAGCAGTAGGACAACAACTACAACAAAACAACAACTTTGACATTAGATTAGCAGATATGAAACAATGTATTTTTTGACAAGACATTAGCAAAACAACGAGAGCAAAAAACAATCAGCTGGGCTATCGACTCCACCTGGTATGAATTCGCCTTGGAGTTATTAATACTACAGAGTGCTTCCAGATGGCTTTAAGATTATTAAGTTGTGCTCCATTTGGTTGGCAAATTTACATACAAATTTATATAGAGATTAGAGGTGCGTCGATTGTATGGAGAATAAGTACTTGAGATCTTTGTCTTCAGGAGATCTTATTCTTTCATTAACTATATTACATTTAATATGAAGATGGAGAATAGTGCTTATAATTTTTATTACTTTTAATTACTCGATACTACTCAGTACTTGCATATGGGTACTCAATATCACTTAAATCTTTTGTTTCTATAATAGGAACGCAGTGTTTAATGCAGTCCATTTGTTTCTAAATTATAAAGTTAAAGTTATTGAGTAACTTCTTTGAAGTATTGAGTACTTAAAAATTATCCAATACTTGATGCTCGGTACCAACTACTCAATAATTTGCACTAATAAAGCAGTCTTCCTAATTTTCTTACAATTTTTGTGATTTCCGTAAAGATATCCTATTTCCGTTAGAATAGAATATGTGCTGGGTTCTTCTAGGCCGATCTCTGCGGATATATTTTCCAAAGGTTATAAATTAGTTCGAAATATCCAGAGTGAAACCCTGTAAATAATTGTAATAGAAATGCTATTTAGTTCAAATTTTGTTGTTTTTTTAATATGAAAATAATTTTCGATTACCGAGTTTCCGAAGAGTTATGCCAGATATCTCTGACATTATGCACCTCGTTATTGCATGTCTGATCTCTGATAAGTGACATGAAAGCTTACCAGTTGTTGACAGCAAAATAATTTGGACCCCAATAAAGATATAACCGCGGCAAGTTTGAGCAAGTCCTCTGTCCTCTCGTTCATCTAACTCTCTTCGTTTTGGTATCCAGTACTAGTTTACCATGTTCCTGTTGTTCCAGGAATATATTAATTAGGAAATTCTATGACCTTACATCTTGGGTCGATGAACTTCCAGAAAATATATAGATGATCGCATCACGTAAAAACTACTTGATGGATTTTAAAAAAATTTTGTGAGAAGGTACCTTTTTTTCCCCAAAAATATTTTATATCTAAGAGAAAGTGGAAAAAAGGCAGTGAAAGTACGCCAATGTTTTTACAGATTTAAAGGTACTGCATACTTTTGGCATCTTTTATTTTTGAAAGCGGGATATTTTAAACACGGTTGCGCAACAGATGGCGCTGTTTTAAAATAATCATAAAACCCGAATTGAATATGGGATATTTTAAACACGGTTGCACAACAGATGGCGCTGTTTTAAGATAATTACAAAATTTGAATTAGTTACTGCCAAATAGCCAATTTTATTTTTACTTTGTAGAATTACATTGTTATTAAAATATTTTAAACACCTTTTACAGACTGTTGTCATACCTTTCGGAGAAGACCGTCGTCACTGGCTGTTGTTTTGGGTACGTTTGGCGAGCGCTTTCGATGTAGACATCAAGCCGCGATTTAAATAGTACTGGAGAGTTAGTATACCTACAGAGCTTTACAATAATTTTTAGAATTTTATTCAGGGATGGGTACCTTTATATAAAGTAAATACGTAAGAGTCTTAAAATTTGGTGTGCATTACTTTCAAAGCCTCATTGAACAAAATATTGTTAGGACGTACACAGCTAGTATTACAGTAAGTCCATATTCTAGTTGCTCGTTTTTTTGTTAAAATGGACCACGCAAAAATTAGTGGTCCTTGTAGCTAAAATAGAGTGAATTCAATATAAGGTCCTATAAGAGAATTTATTGCTTGACGACAATTGATTGCGCTTTAAACTACGAAATTATCTGCTTCCAGCTATTCCATAAAGTAATTACTTCGAGTTCTTTTGAGTTACTCCGTTGCATATAATTCAAAACTGATTTATATAGTCCTGTCATAAAACATCGTAATGTTAAATTGATCACGCCTGTGCGAAATTGCTGGCAATTGCTCCAATCGTACTTATTATGATTCGTGACGTAACCGATTTACAAGTGTTAAAAAGTAGACAGTTTGCATAGAGATTGGATTGTACTGGCGGTCTAACAACTACCACAAAGTGTAGTATTGGTTTCAATTGACCCCCTCTTAGGTTATCGTCTTGTTAAACTGGCAAGTCTGTTTCATTAGAAATTGGTAGAACTTGAACCGGTCCCTACTACTTAAGAACTACTCCACGTACCAAGTCTTGTGTTAGTTTCCTTTTCCCTAACGACGATTTACATCCAACATTTAGATTATGTTCGAAGTACTGCTGGTCTCTAATGGAGCATATTTTGCTTGTGTGCATTCATGCATGCTAAATCGTTCAATTTGCCAAAGCAAAATATTTCTTCTATTACAATAAAACCTCTGCAAAATAACTGCCACCTCTTGTTGTAATCATCTCTCTTTCAAACCATAAGAAATTAAAATTTTAAACAAAACTTCAACTTCAACATACTATGTCGACGAGTAAACAACAAACATTTAGTTGGCAGTTCAATACATTTTGTTCGTTAACTAATCAAACGTCCTAACATACACAACAAAATATACACAAATACATATGTATTTACCACACATGCAAAAAAAATTTAATATTTAAATACAATGCATGTAGCACAGTGGTTTTGAAGAGATATTTTCATGAACAAAATGTGTTGTCTGAGAAAAAGAATATTTGTGATACCGTTTTGGAATTGTGATTTTTTTGCCTCGTAAATGACCTAGAGATACATAATGGATGCTATTGGACTAATCACACGTGTAATATTGCTTTCTCAGGTTGCATTTGACTCCCACTTAGCGGTTAAGCTGAGTGAATTTAAGTATCCCACCAAGAAACAGTTTTGAGACTCCAAAATGTGTAATCTAACTAGCTAATCCTCTCATTATATTGATTTAATTACAGTATAACATATAGCGCCATCTTATTTAAACAACTTGTCGGACAGATTAAGATTGAAATGGCGATTGATATAATCTGCCGGTCCTTAAGCAGTGCGTTTCTGTAAAAAAAAAAACATTTTAAACTCTGCCAGGTCACTCGATGCAGTTTCCAAATAGTGCTGGCAAAGTATGGAGTAGTGGGTACCGAGTACTCGATATTCGATCATATTTTTGGATACTCAATATACAAAAGTAGTTAATCGATAATTTTAAGATAGTATTTTTAGAAATAAATTTATAAAAATATTTGACAACTACGACGATAAATGTCCTCTCCTATTATGTAAACGAAAGTATTGAGTACTATTGAGCACCCAATTGAAAAGTATTCAGTTGTATCGAGTAATTGAAAGTAGTAGAAATTGCCAGCACTATTTCCAAACTAAGTTTCGCTTTATAAGCTTTGAAGTCAGTATCTTTGGACTCATAAAAAGTCGAGTAACAGTAACGCATATTTCTGCAAACCATGTCGATTAATCTTCATCTATTAGCGATGTCTGTAGCGGTTGCTAAACCTGAGCATTTTTTTCTTAATGAATTGCCAAATCTTGCATTAGTTTAAATTGTTTAACAATACGATAATTTCACTTTACTTATCAATTTCCCCCCGGGGTCATATTTTCATTTCGACTTCTAACACCTTGACCTTCCAGGGCATCAATCCCCGAGGCTTGCACGGAGCCTGAAACTGAAAGATAATAAACGTCAAGGTTTAAACCGTGTTGAAACGACTGGTGCCATGGGAAGCGGTAGCCCCACAGAGACGGGCGGGCCTTTACTTTAATGCTTCCAGGATGGAAGTCTGAAACTGACAGATAAGAACCTTAGAGATCTATCCCGTGTTCAAACGACTGGTGTCATGGAAAGCGGTAGCCCCACAGGGACGAGTTCTGAAGTCCCAGCTTATTGGTGAGGAACTTCGGCGAGTAACGTGGTGGCTGTGGTTTGCACTTAAATCCCAAGAAGGGCGATTTAGTCCGGTGTGCTGTTGCACTTCCAAACAAGCCACTAATAGTTTGGTAGGAGTTTAGATGGTCTCCAAATCCTAAACAAAGGGTATGAACATGCTTCTGCCAGTCGTGTTATAAAATTGTTAATTGGTAGACAAATAATATTCATCCAGTTCTAAGACCACCCTCAGAATCAATTTCCTTTCATGATAGTTTCAGCCTGTTTTAACCGTTTTATATAACTATATCCTGTGGAATTTGTGGCTGCGTCTATTAGATGGTGTTTTGGCAGCTATTTAAAGGAAACAACACCGGGAATTTTAATGGTGAGTGCCGAACGATTTTCGCTCCGTTTCGTAATTGCGGACGAAACATGGATCCATCTCAACAACCAAAGAACAATCAAAACATGGGGTGCCTTCGGTTAAACGTGCACCAAAGAAGGCTAAGGTGAGTCTGTCGGTCATGGCGACAGTTTTTTGCGAAGCACGCGGTTTCATTCACATCGATAATCTTGAGAAAAAGCTAAAACGATAACCGGAGAACATTTTTATTATATCTTGCAAACTTACCCCCGGGGGTTCCAATTGTCACTGCAGGAATATGGCAAATGCTTTGACGCGGTCCACTCGGGGAAAATAGAGGCACCAGACGCTAGGGTTCCTAGAGCCTAAATCTGGAAGAAAAGGTCTGTGTGTGAAAACATACGGGTTCTCTTCGAGGCCTGACCAGTGCCCAAAGGACTGGTATCACGGGAATTGGTGGCCCCACAGAGAGCCTATCCTCTCTGTGACCGGTTATTGGTGAGGTCCCCTTCGGGGGTACACGTGGTGGTTGTGGTTTAAGATCGACTTATGTAGGTAAGGTGCAAGGTCGATCAAGTGTGCTGTTGCACTCTCAACAGACGGAGTTTGGATAGTCTCCAAAACCCTAAGCAAGAGGTTATAATGTGGATCTAGGCTTGCCATGGAAAGGCTTGCCATATTATATAAATTGCTACTCATTGTGACTGTATCACACACAAAAAGCGATTGGTGGCAATGTAAAGTGTTGTTATACTACACAATGGGGGCGCTAGTCTACGCCTAAGTTTCACTCGGTGGTAAGACCACCGTGAGGTTAGGCCGAGTAGGCAGGTACTCACGTTAATCTTGTTCCACAATATCTTGCAAACTCTCCAGATCAACCACTTACGCCTATTTCATGTTTCAATACTTCAAAAAATGACCGCGTTTTAAGAGATTTGAGTCCAACGCAGTGGTCATCCTTTAAACATACGCCTATTTTGAGAGCCTTGAGAAATCTTATTATTATTTACAGGGAATAAAAAAAAAAATAGAAATAGAAAGCGAGCTTAAACGCAACTATGTTGAGAAATAAAACTATTTTTGCCAAAAAAATACACTATTCAAAAGTTCTCGGAAATATCAAAAATATCCTCGTATTTAATTCAAGTTTTATAAGTATCAATTCAAGGCGAATCCATTTATCACGTGAAAGCGAGACGACAACAAATTCAAAAAATACAAAAAAAAAAACCAACATGTATTTTGTTTTTGTTTGGTCGGCTGCCTCTGTCAAAATAAATTAATTCGCCTTAATTGATATCAAGGCAAACTGTAAAAAATAGCTATGTTCGCTTACTTTCAAAGAAGAAACTTCCAACATTTATGAAAAATATTTATTTGAATTATTTTTTTACACAATAATAATTTAAGGCCTTATAAATCTTATGTGTGAGGATCCCTAAAAGATGTTCAAACGACCTGCAATGTTTCTAGAGCTGCAGGCTACATGACCAGCAAACAACAAAAAATAATTTATTAACTATTTTTAATTAAAAAACAAACCTAATGTGTTTTGTTTATTTTTACTAAAAGAAAAATCGAAGAAAAAATAGAACTAAAAAAATAAAAAGCAATTAAAATAAAAGCGGAAAAGATGAATTTGGGTCCAAACTCCACAGCTCATTTAAATTGTCAACACCACCTGCTATAAATTCGCCTTGTATTATCTATTTATATATTTTAACATAGTTTGAAGGATTTTATTTTAAATAAAAAATCTTTCAAAAATAATTTAAATAATTCCGTTAGCTTTTTCGTTTTCCAAACACACTGTACACTTAGGTTGTTGTTATTTGAGTATTAATACAAGTAAAACAATGTTAGGCCGGCCGTACATCCAACTTGCCGTTTGTTGCAAATTCAATTAGTGTTGATCTTCGACAGTTTTTCTTGTTGTTTATATGCAATTTTAATGGTCGAAACTGTTGCCTTCGGTTTGTGGATTTAATTACAAAAAACAAACAAAATGTTTTGAAATGTTTATTTTGATATTGCTGTACGTTGAACAAAAATAACAAAAATAATGATAATTTTATGTTTTATGAAACTTGCAAAATTCGATACAGTGAATATTTTTTTTTAAGAGTTTCATATTCTCTTAAAAAATCTGGTTGGGGTCATAAAATGCGTTTGAGTAATACTTTTTTTCATTGAATTACCAAATGTATAGGATAGAGTTATTATTGGAATAACACATTGGGCAAATGACCTGTAAGGTTTTGTTGGTATATCCACTAAATATTTTTTTTATATCCCAATATTTACCATGACCATTATGCATCAATTTGGCAAAATTTCAATAATGGTGGAGACAGCGTTCAATATCTTTAAGCTTCAAATAACCCGATAGAGAATGAAAATCACATTATTTAGAGGCCGTTTTTTGTTACCGTCACGAAAAATAAAGTTAACAGACCGATGAATATCTCATGTAGTATATCAATTGTTTCACGAGTGGCTTTGCATACCGCACAGTGGGATTTTTGGCTAAGCCAATAGGAATAAATCTTGTTTGATTTCAGTGAAACTTGATATGTTTATAAAAGGAGTTGGTGTCGCAACCATTGCCTCAATGAAACACACCTAGGGCATATGAATTAAAAAATTATTTGTTTTAGAATTATTTAATTCGAAACCGGTTTTAAATAAAAATGTTTTCTACAAAAAAAAAAAAATTTAAATCCCATTTTTGGGCATTTTTACAACTTTTTGTTGGGATTTATACTCTCCATCTTTTTTAAATTTTTTTTTTTTTTACTGATTTAGTTTCATTTTTTAAAAAATAGGAAATAATATCAATAAACAATTTTATAGCAATAAACACAAAAAAAAAATTGCACAAATGCTCAACTATATTTTTTTCTCTTGAAACATTTTTTAATTTCCTAAACATTTTTATGTAATACTAGCTATCCCCGGTACGCTGCGCTACACGCATCCACAAAACATACAATAATCACTTGGAAGAAAAGTATGGCCAAACTTTAACTCGAAAAGGCACGCTCCTCTGCCATCAAAAATGTTTTACTTTACATGCAAAGTACGAGGCCTACTGTTCCCATCTAATCTGTTTTTTGCTAGACTAAAAGTATTAACACGATAATAATTTTTTACTTTTTATGGGAGCTACCACTCCCACTATCCTAATCCAGTCTGTATTTTGCTAGACTATGCACCTTTCTCTGCGGGTTATTTGTGCAAAGTTTCAAGACTCTACCTATTGTAGTTCTCCAGGTACACGATAATAATTTTTCACTTTGTATAGGAGGTACCCCACGCCAACTGCTCCAATCCAGTTTGTATTTTGGTAGACTATACGCATTAGCATAGGGGTTACTCGTGCAAAGCTCTATTCCTGTTCTTTTAGGTACACGGTAATAATTTCTCACTATTTATAGGAGGTACCACGCCCACCGTTTTAATTAAGTCTGTGTTTCTCTACACAATGTATCTCAATATGGGGCTTACTAATACAAAATTTCAAGACCCTACCTATTGCAGTTCTCTAGATACAGGAAAATAACTTTTTACTTTGTATGGGGGGTACCACGATCACTGTCCCAATCTAGCCTATGTTTTTCTAGAGTATACGAATAGGTATGAGGGTTACTTGTACCTACTTTCAAGGCCATAATAGGTATGGTACTCTATCTACACTGTAATAACTTTTCACTTTGTGTGGGAGGTACCACGCCCACTTTCCCTATTTATTATGTATTTTGGTAGATTATACGCATTTTCACAGGGGTTACTCATGCAAAGTTTCAAGGCGCTGTCTGTTGTAGTTCGCCAGAAACACGATAATAATTTTTAACTTTGTATGGGAGGTACCACGCCTACTATTCCAATTCAGTCTATGTTTAGCCAAACTATGTATGTTAATATAAAATGGTTACTGGTGCGAAATTCTAAGGCGCTATCTATTGCTGTTCTCTAGATGCGGGATAATAATGGTTGACATTGTACTGTCCCAACTAATTCTGTATTTTAACAGACTATCGCCAAACAAACAAACATATTTTGTGCTTTATATATGTACATAGATTGGCAAGGAGTCGACGTAAAAACTAAATGAAATAAGGTACAAATTCACAAGTATAGCTTTACTACATCTCCTTTATAGACGAGAATAAAATCAGACTAATCGCTTAGAATATTATAAATATTTTTATTGATTTTGTAAATTTCCCCACTGTTAAAACCACATGTCGTCTAATGCAACAATCTATACTGTGTATATGTAGTCTCCAAAGTCCTGACATTCGCCCATCAGATAAAACCTAATGGTCTCCAGCAATATTAAACTGAAATTGAATGGTACTCCACAAAAGGGACCTCGTTTAAAAGCAACAACAATCTATTTTATTTATTTTTATTATATTTTATACTATGATGAACTCTCGAATCCGCTCCTTAAGTTTTATAGTCTTCACTAATATTATATAGAATTTATATGATACTCCACCTAAGGAGTAATCTATTAAATATAAAAAGAAGAAACTTCCTGAATCCCAACCCTAACTGCATATTTCACAGTGTCAGACGAATTCGTTCTTTCGCACAATTACATTTAAAACAAAAAGAACGTTTGTAAATTTGTTTTTGTTTTAAACGTAATTGTGCAAAAGAACGAATTCGTGTGCCACTCTGAAATAGGCAGTAAATAGTATATTTTTATTTACTAATATTAAATAGAATTTATGTGGTACTCCACAAAAGTACTTTTCTTCCTTAGAAACATCAACAATCTATTATATTCTATATGGGAAGTAAGAACTTCCGAAATCCGCTGCTCAGCTTTTATGGTATACACTAATATAAAACAGAGTTTATATGGTACTCCACAAAAGGACCTTCCTTCATTTTTCAATTTGCTCTCGAGTGCCTCGCCAGACTTATTGGTAGCGTGCTAGTCTATCAGTCTGGGGGTTGCGGGCTTGATTTCCGCCAAGGACTCTAGGTGTTTTCTGCAGACAAGCAAAAACCTTCGCAGGTAGTATTGTCTTTTTTGAAAATATTAAACAGAGATTGAATGGTACTCCACAAAGTTATCTCCGTCAGGAACATAAACAATCTATGCTATAAAGAAAGAAGAAACCCGGAAATTTTCTAACGTTTAATAGTCTTACCAATACTAAACTGAGTTTTAAAAGGTACCCCACCTAAAAGCATTTGTTAAGTCAGGTTAATCTTAAGTTTGGGTTTAAAAACTAGAAAATTTGCTACTTAACCAAAAAATTCGTAAAATTATAGCGCCCGCTACCGGCAAAAAAGTAGTAGCTGAAGTTGAAATAATAAAATTTTAAGTCCTATATCGATGATATTTTAATACAGTCTATTATATATTTATTACTTTTCGAAACTATGAGTTTCTTCTGTACACGAGCTACCTTATGGCGATTCAAAACTTAAGATCTAGTCGTATATGAAGTTGCAATGAAATCTGACTTAAACCCTTTTTTTAGCTCTTTTCCCCCAACAAATAAATTGCATTTTTGTTCAAAAACGTTATGGGTAATTAGCATAATATTAAATAATTAATATTTAAATTCCCAAAAATTTTATTAATAACTAAATATGCAACTGCATGTGCAAACCTTTGGCAACACTTGTTATTTTTCGATTCTCTTGCGAGAACAAAATTAACTTGTCTATGTTTTTCATCACACCTTGCGTCTGCATTCAGGGATGGCAAAAAACCATCCAATTGTAGAAGGACAGTAAGGAAAAATAAAAACGTGGTTTGTTTGTTGGTGTTTTGTTGAAGCTTTAATATTCTGTAATATTATTCTATAACAAGCATACTTCTCATTGTGTTTTGTAGAATTTTATTACTTATAGAGTATTTTTGGCTTCTCTAAAATTAGGAAAAAGGTTTCCTGATAATCTGGCCTGAGCAACCAGTGAAATACGTATAGGAACTAGCTCTTTTCCACCAACAAATAAATTGCATTTTTATTAAAAAACATTATGGGTAATTAGCATAATATTAAATAATTCATTTTCTTTCATTTTTTTTTTCAAATCTCCCACTGTGCATGTCGGAACTATTGGTTTCTTCTTTTAAAGCAGATCAAATTCTTAAAATATGTTTGTAACTCTTTTTTAATTTCCGGTTTAATTTACCCAATAATTTATCTTAGCAATTCTTCTGGGAAGATTTCACTCTTCAACGATGATGTTAAAAATAGAAAAAAACTCGCAACTGATGAGATATATGTATGTGTCGTTATGTGGGATTTTTGATGCATATTCAAATCGTTTTATAAATTTAAAGGAGTCACAATCCATTTCAAACAGCCTAGACTAATCGCAAAAGCCATGATTTACCTTTAAAGCTTTTGTTGTTTATTAAAAGAGATTTGTATAAAACTTATTGGGAATTATTTTCCCCTGCGTTTTTTTTTTTTTGTGAAAAACCCTCTACTTTTCATACATTAATATGATGAGGTTTTCCTCTTTTTTTGTCTCTCCTTTGCTACATTTTCGCTGGAAAATTGCAATTAAATATAATTATGACTTTAAACTTTGTTAAAAATTAAAACTTCAATCCAGTTATGTAGATTTGACAAGCTTTTCTTTTCTCAGTTGCTTTTGCTATTTGAACTACAAAATGTACTATTAAAATTATGGAATGTAAATGGAGTAATGGGGTAGCAATTTGGAAAAATGCCACAGATTGGAAATTAAAAATAATTATTACAAACAACTTAAAGCTAAATGTAAACAAAAAAAAAAAAAAAACAGAAAAAAATGACTGCTTTTTGTTTTTCTCCTAAAACTCCTTTCATGAGTTTAAGAAAGTTAAATAACGTTATTGCAATTCTTTGATGTTGGTTATTAGTTGCAAATGAGAGACTACTACCGGCAACATCCGCGGTAGTAAAGTTTAATAAGAAATATATGGACTCTCTCGAAGACTGACTTCAACACTATTTTCAGAGTGTTTTAGGTCTATCGATTATAGATTATCGATAATTGTAGATTATCGCTAATTCTAGATTATCAATAATTCTAGATTATCGATAATAAATATTTGCTGTGTTTAGAAGGTATCTCATCAACTGTTCCAATCTATCTAATGTTTTATTCTATTAAGCAGTTTGCTAACAAAATTGCTCATGCAAAATGTTTACTTTATATGGAAGATGTCATGCCCACTTTTCCAATTTTAGATACCAACAGAGTTACTTATACAAAATTTCAACGTTGTCACTATAATAATTCTCTAGATATACGATGACAAAAATCTACTTTGTATGGCAGGTACCGCACTCAATGTTCCAAGCTATCTTATTTTTCTTTTTGTTCAACTAAGTACATTATGTCCAAAATATTTTTTTAGACTTACTTTAAAAAATATGAATCCACTTTGAATGGGAAATGACACGCCCACTGTTCTCATCAAGTACTCTTATTTGTTCAATATGTATGTACGTACGTTTAAAACAAATTTCGTGTAAAATTGATCAACCTTGTAGAAGATGGAGTATTTCATATGTGGACTTTATGGGCAAAAGACTCAAAAATTATATTTTTGGGAGTTTTTGCATTTGTCTTGGGAATTGTGGAACTTCCCTTACTTTCAATGTAAAATTGAAGAAATGCCAAGCTATATAAGAATTTGCAGGGGCGAGGAACCCAAAGTTGAGACCACATAGCGCCACCCCTGGCAAGTGAATGGTGCCCAACGGCAAAACATAAACTGAGATACTTCTCTCCTATGCTTGTGCCAAATTTTGAAGCAATCGGCCTAACCCTTTATAAATGGATGAATTATTTCCAAAATATTGTGATTCTGCCCCACTGTGCAATGTACCAGCTGAATTCAGCCCTTAAACGTTTCAAAGTCGACTTGAGAAAAGACGATCATATGAAATCATAAGAAAACTTGGCACTAACTTATTAGAATTTATACAAATAAAGCTGATGAGGACTGTAGCGGTTTAGAAAATACATTAATTTTTCTAGTGTAAAATGAAATGCGTTTATCGCTAACATAGTTACTCATACAGAAGACTAATTCTAGAGCTCATTAAGAACTTTCTAGCGTTACGATAGTAAATATTTGAACCTTGCATAAAACATGCCACGCCCATTGTTTCAATATGGTCACTTTTTTGCTCAACTAAGCGTATTAGCAAAAGTTTAAAAATCATTCTTTCTATAGTTATTCAGATATGCAGTGACCAATATTTACTTTGTGTGAAAGGAGCCACACCGATTTTTTGTACAATTACTCAACAACACAACATATATATGTAGTTAGAAACATTTAAGATCCCAGTGTTGTCAGATTAGGGGATTTATCCCAAATCAGGGATTTTTATTTACTTATGGGGATAAAAAATTCGGTTTGGGGATTGGGGATTTTCTTGAGGATAGTTTCAATGTTTTAGGGATTTTTTGGGAATTACTTTTTGGATTACATATTGCAGTTTTATTATTTAATAATTCCTTTTAAATATGATGTTTCTATATTCCAATTGAACAAATCGCCCAGAAAATTTTAATAGGAATAACTCAAAAAATTGAGTGCGTCTCATGTAATCTGACAACAAAGTGGTTATTTAAAATTTAAACAGGTAAAAGAAGATAAAAAACGTACCGAAAATAATTTAAGCAATATAACTTGATTTAATGCACGTAGTCTTTTTATTTTCGATATGATTTTAAGAAAGAACTGCAGGCTTAAATCTTTTTTAGCGGTGGTACTACTAAAAAAATTATATCGAGGGTTGTAGAGAACTAAAATAAAGAAAATAAATAAGGCGACCGCCCGAGTTAGCAACAGTAAATAACAATGTTTTAAAAGACATTTATAAATAACAATTAGGAAAAATGGAGCAACTTAACCGTATTTTGGGGAAAAGCTTATAAATATCAAGATGCAGCTGAAAAAGTTATTTTACATATCAACTAGAATTGCTTATACATATAAATATTTTTTCGGTACAAATAAAATCTTAAATAAGAAATAAATTGCAGAACTAGTTACTCAAATCTTTGTTGAGAATTAATATACATTTTAAAAATACTGAAATTTATTTTAAATCTTTTGATCCATCCCGAGAAATAGTGAGGTAAAACCTCAATCAACTTAGTTTTTTTTTTATTAATAAAAAGGCCACAGTACCTGCTTTTCTGCTTGTCTGCAAAAACACCCCGTCTTTGGCGGGAATCGAACCCGCAACCCCTAGACTGATAAACTAACGCGCTACCAATCAGTCTAATATACAAAAAAGTGAACACTATATTTTTTAATAAAGTTAACTACAGAACAAATAGAATATTCATGTGTTAATTTCAATGAAAACGGTATCCTTTTTAGGGGAATTTCATTGCCCAACATTTTTGTGTTTATTTAAAAATTTTTTGGATCAAATGAAAATTAATCATCATTTTTCTAATAGTACGTTTACACTTGAGCGAAATCTAGTACTTACGAGATTTCGAGCAAAATCTACTTCGTCACGAGATTTTTACGAATTCTACTCAAAATCGAGTAGTACTTTATAATGCAACTCTTGCCCAAATTGTACTAAAAAATACTACGCTGTACAACAAAAAATTACTCTTTATTTAAAAAACAATTTTTTTTGATATCTATAATAATAAGAAAAATGGAAATTAGAAATATAATTAAAGTGCGAATTGAAAAAAGCTAAATCAATGAAATCTTGATAGCAAAATTTTGCTAGTGTCAAAAAATGCAGTGTATACGATGTAGATTTTGAAAAAGATTTCAATTCAAATCTACTAAATTTCGGTGTAATGTAAATGCTGTATTAATTCTATGTATTATAGTGTAAAACGGTCTTAAAAGTCTTCATGATTGTTTTGACTTTTTCAAATTTATTTATTTTTTAATCTTTTTCAAAAGCTATTAAAACTGCAAAATATTAAAATTGAAATTAATGGTTTTCAATTAAATTTTTCAAAACACCAAAGAATTCTGTGATGTACATATGTACATATTTATTAATGTTGATAATAACTCACTAACACAAACACACTGCCCTGCCGTCACGTTTACTAGGTTAAACTTTTGACAAATGACCTTCGGTATAATACTGGCTTGTTTTTTTATTTCTTTTTATATTGTAAGTATCGATGCATATTGCACTGATACTAGATGTGAAACAATAACATGTTTATTTATAAACACGTATACATAGATAATAAATACCGTTAAGATAACTAAACTAGATTTTAAATAAACAGGTGGCCTTTGCTACCTAGTAGTTAACGCCATCTTGTTGTTTTTTTTATAAGCAAAGAGGTAAATAACAAAGTCAGTAGAATTGCTTATACTCTAAGCCGGTACATCCCCAACGGCGTCATTTATTACAAGTATTGCTGTTTTAAAGGAAAGTTGTTTTTTTACTATTTGCATGTTTTTTTTATACCGTTCACCATAGGTGGAAAGGTTATATGTATGTATATAAGTTTGTCATTCCGTGTGTATTTTTTACAATATTCATTTCCGACTCCATAAAGTATATACATATGTATATTCTGGACCCATATAGATAAAGAATTTGATTTAGCGATGTCCGAGTGTCCGTCTGTCCTTCTGTGTTCGGGTTGTAATCAACTTTACCCAGGCAACAGAAGAGATACGCAAAAATTAAGCCGACCAATCTGCCAGGCATAGTTTCGAAAATTGTCCTATTGCAATTCAGCAACATCAGACCATTCCATTCGAAACTGCAGCCAAAAAAACATGCTTACCTATATTTTTCACATTTTTTCAGGTTGTTTTTATTTTTTTGGTTGTAACGATTTTCGTTTGTTTTTTTTTTACTAATAGATCGCATACAGCTCTCGGGTGGCAATAACCCCTGGATGGGGAGATTTTGTGTTTGTTTTTAAGTTGATAGGGTTTTTCTGTTTAAAGGAAACATGCTTTAGTCTGGACATTCTAGGACAATATGGCTTGCAGGACGCACCTATGGAGCCCAGGGGGAGGGCAATGGTCACATTTCGGAGGGAGTTGGTTGTTTGGGGTTAATATTGAGCTCGTTTTTCTTCGGTTTTGTAATTTTTATTTTTATTTTACTTAGGTCTGACCTTTTTAGTAACAATGATTTTAGCGCGAAACAACAGAAGCCGTGGGCGGCCAGAACCCCCTTCTCGGAGTAGGGCAATATTGGATTCGTTTTTTTCTGGTTTTATTGCATTTTTTGCTTCAATTATGGTCACTAATGAAAATCAGCTGAGCCAACGGTCAACAAGGGATAGCAGTGATGTGTGTCAATGTAGGGTTCGCGGTAAAACGGTTATTACCGTGGTAATGGGTACTGTTACTTGTGTTAACTAAATTTATTTACTTGCTGACTATTTTAAATATGGAAAAGGGACCGACCGGGTCGTCCAAATAAAAATATCTTTTTTAAAATTAAAGAATTTAAACTGACATTAAATTCATTTGTTATATTGTCGCCTTATTAGAAACTAGCAGTAATTGCGACGTCATCAGCGTCCTGACGATATTTTATACAAATTTGCCTTTTGTTTTGAAAGTCTTCTAAACCAAACTTTTAGACTCTTGCATTTATAGTGCTGCAGATTTAGTTTATATATTCACAGAGGTACCCGCAATGAGTGTATGGAGAACGACATCAGCATCTTTACTGATGGTTCTCTAATGAACAGTAGATTAGGAGCAGGTGTACTACTGTAGTCTGCGTTTGGGGAGTACCTCTCCGTTTACCGGGCAGAATTGCTTAGGCTGCTGCATGCATTGGATCACCTGCTGGATTGTCGGATTCAGAGAAGTAAGCTTCTCATTGCACTTGAAAACTAGTCGTTTATAAAACGTATGAGGCAGGTGAACGTGTACTCCAAACTAGTGTTGGAATGTTTTTTAAAACTTAACAGATGTGCCTCGGTTAATGAGGTAACATTGATGTGAGTTAAGGGAAACGTAGGCACAAAAGGAGGATCTGCTGTGAATTTCTGTGTACCATAACCCAGAGTAGGCAATGTGGACCATAACACAGAGTATATTATCAAAGATCATATTTTCCATTTCAAACCATAAAAACTTCACATGTCTTTCTACACTATCCCTTACCCAAAGGAAGTAACATATATATTTGGTAGACAGAATTGCCTGAGTGTTACTTCTCTTTATAAGAAAAAAACTATACCTGATTGAAGCTTCTATAAGGTTAGGTTAGGTTAGGTTAAACGGGCCGCCCGCAAAAACGCGAGTTCACTCGGAGGCCAATAAGGCCCATTGTGATGCCCCAACGATCGTCAACCCCCACCATTCCCTAAAGAACTCCGATACCGGTGGTTCTTGTAAACCACCCGGAGCTTTTCACAAAGCCTAATAGGCTACTCAGTGTCACATCCCTGAGACAGTCCAGGTCCTGGAAGAATCTTTGACCCAAAAATTTGAGCCTACGCTCTTGAAGAGCCGGGCAGTCACAGAGAAGGTGTTGAACTGATTCCTCCTCTTCCTCATCCATACAGCTTCTGCAGCACCCTCCACGAGAGATTCCCATACGCTCCGACATACGTCCGATCATACAGTAAGCTTCTATAAGGTAAAGTCAATCTTTTTGAGGTTGGTTTTGGAGATATAATATTGAATGATCGTTAGTATTTCGGGCAGAAAATATCTAATAATGTCAAAATAATTTATGATTTCAAAAGATATTTGTATTTGGACCACCCGTCTTACAGAAGAATATAAGCTTATGTATTTTGACATTCTTATCTTGCATTTTTTTTTTCGACGAAAGCTATTTATACAATATTGTTTATGTTAATTAACATTTTCCAATTATTGTTATTTCTTTGGTTGTTTATAAAATTATCTAAACATTTTTATTGAATACTGAAAGAAATCTTATCAACAGACTCATGCATTTTTTGATTGTTTCGTTTTTAATTTTTGTACAATAATAATTAATTACCTTTATCATTTAGAAATTTTAAATGTTTTTCTTTTTTAATTTTGTTAAAATGTTCAAAGGTTCTTAAATGGGATCTTGCCAGGAAAACTTCCGTTAAAGTTGTCAAATTGCGCCGTCTTCTTTGAACAAAATGTCATTGACGTTTAAATGATTAATTTTTGAAAATAAAAATTTAGTCAGCATGGCTCGATAGCGTTCGCCATTCACCGTAACTGCAATTAATTTCGAAAGAAATAAGGACCGCCAGCGGACAATCTTGCCGGACATTAGGCCAAAAATTAATTTTAAGAAATGTAAAAATTTAAGTACGCAGATCGACAGACAACACTGTTAAAATCAGGAAAGTTGCGTATTGACTTTATACGATTTTGAGAGGTATGCAATATATTTTTTGTGGCTAAACTAATAAAGATTTTCTATTGATATTTGTCTGTAAAAGGCTATTTTAGCAGCTACTTCTGTCGATCGAAATTAAAAAAAATATTTTTTTGTTAACCTTTTTTTTGTCAAAAACAGCCTATGACTATGAGATTTTTCTGCCAAGTTTCATTGATTTAGGGCCACTCAGTAAATTTCTAGAGCCATTATAAGCTAAAAAAAAAGTAATGTCCGGCTAGATTGGACAAAATATCCCTATGTGTGGCGATGATTGAAGCCAACGGCATTTGTAGTGGCTTTCATATTTGTGTTTTAAGCATTACTTTGTTATGTGCGTAAATACAAAAAAAAAAAAAAAAAAAAATTAATAAATAAATCGGTAAAAGTACAATATTTTAATTTTTAGGATAATAGGTAATGTATTAGTCTATCAGTCTGCAGGTTGTGGGTTCGATTCCCACAAAAGTTTCTGAGTGTTTCACTTCAACGAGTGTAGCTCTTCGTTACTAAATGCGGTAAGTTTAGTTGGAATATAATTTATTATTGTATTTTAAATTGAATAAATAAATACATACAGAAAGAATGAAAAAGTTTAACATTATCTTGTTTAGAATTAAAATTATTTACATCTAAAATAGAAATCTTTACACTCGGTAACACTGTTTACATCAAAATACACCACCAGTGGTGTAATGAAAAATCTTCTTTATAAGAATTAAATTAAAGAACAAGTGGCCATCCGTTTGTCAAATTTCTTTCTATATTGTTTTTTTTTTTGCTTTTACAATATTTCTATCCTAATTCGACCCCCAGTCTACATTAGACATAAAATGATAAACATTAACATTAACATCAAGTTAGTGTTAGACATAAAATGATAAACATTAACACTAACATTATGTTAGTGTTAGACATAAAATGATAAACATTAAAACTAACATCATGTTATGTAGTGTTAAAAGTGCTTTTACACGGCGTGTATTTGTCATATGACTTGTCACTTTTCCATGTGTAAATTCTAAACACATCATGTAAACCTTTTGAAACATAACATGTGTGTTTTCCCTGTGTACAATACATATGACATTTTTCATTGAGAACGTGTTCTATTTTGATGTGACAAAGCATCTGACATTCTGTAATACCAACTTGATATTTTGCTATTTTAGTTTTTTGTGGTACTAAAAACACTAAAATCGTGGCAAAAGCACTACGTTTGCACATTTGCATCAGCTGTGGTTGGCAATACAAAACTGTGTGGCGGAAAAATTATATATTATAGGTTATGTCAGATGTATTTATAAACATGTACGTTTGAAAGCAAAAATTATAAACCGTATGTAAAATGTCTATTACATATGGGTTATCAAAGTGACAAGTCATATGACAAACACACGCCGTGTAAAACCATTTTAAGTGTAGACTGCACATGTTAATGTTTTGCCCACATCTTAACATAGTTGTTAAAACATTTGTTATAGAGGCTGTTTTATAGCATGACAATGTTGTTGTTATATTTTAGTTTGACAGTTTTATCTGCTGTGCTATAAGCATTCAAACAACATTGACATTTTCAAACAGAAAATAACATAAACACGTATTCGCCACCTACATATAAAAACATTCAAAAATAAATTTCGTTGCTCTGCTGGCGGCTTCATGTTTATGTTTTGTTCAAATTGATGACTGCTGAAGACGGCCTCTTAATGTCGGATAATCTAAAACAACCTTAACGAGAAGTAAAATATCTATTTAAAATAAAAAATTTCATGATTATTAACTTATTGAGGTTCCATTTTTCTACTATTTTGTTTCGTTTGGGGAAATGCTTGGCGTGGTTTTATTTTATTTTGTTGCTAAAGTTAAACGAAATGTTATAATAATGAAAGAAAAAAATTTAAATTATAATAATATGAAAATCAAATGCAAGAAAGCAGAACCATTTTTTGGCATAAAAAATTATAAATATTTTCTGGTTACCACAATAATAAAAAGTCATGGTAATCAGTAAAGAAGAAGGAGAAGAAGAATAAGAAGAAAAACAACACAGAGTTGAACGTGTATAAGCCACATAAAAAAAATATACAAACAAACGTTTACCGAATAAATGATAAATATTTTTTTTTAAGTTGCTAATGTGAAAAGAAATTTGAAATTATCACATATTTCTAACTTCCGGGTTGGGTTCTTGGGTTTATTCAATAATTAGAAGAAAAAACATGAAATTACCTGCAGTTTACTAAAACTGCCTTGACGATATCTGCTTTACAAAGGTTTCAAAAGTCGCCATGTTAACATTTTGGCATACTGCTGAGAGGATTTGTAATGTTCTGAATGCAAGAGTTTTTTATGTTTTATTTATTTAAGCGTTTTTGTTGTTATAATTTGGCATCCTTGGTCGAGTCCGATTAAATGAAAAAATGACGTAATCAGAGTTGCCATTTTACAATATTTCTGGCTAGATTTAGCCCGTTTTTCTTTGCAGTTGCATTTTTTTTAATTTAGCCATTAGCCTTCTATTTAGCTTTTTATACCCTTCACCACAGGTGGAAAGGGTATATATAAGTTTGTCATTCCGTGTGTAATTTCTACAATATTCATTTCCGACCCCATAAAGTATATATATGTATTCTGGATCCTTATATATAGAAAAGTTGATTAAGCGATGTCCGTCCGTGTTCGGGAGGTAATGTCATTTGCCAAGGCACCAGACGAGATACAGAAGATTTAAGCCCCCCAATCTGCAAGGCATAGTTACGAAAATTTTGGGATTGCAATTCAGCAATATCGGATCATTTTTTTTAGAGCCTGCGGGCTAAAAACTACGCCCAGCTATAGTTTTTCACTATTTTGTTGAAATTTTTCCGCTTTAATCATTCTCTTTTGCTTTTATTGTCAATATACCGCAACAGGTAGATCACAAGGAGTGCATAGAGATCTTGGGGGATCAATAACCCCCTGCGAGGGCCGATTTTGTGTTTATTTTTAGGTTGGTGAGGTTTTTCTGTTTTGATATGTATTAAAGGCCTTAATAGAAAGAAATACATATAAAGGTAGCCAATATACACACAGAGTGCCCACTGGTAACCAGGAGCAATCAATAGGCCCATTTAAGAAAATATTTTTAAGGATTTTTTGCCTTAGTCTGTTTTTTTAAAGACCCTAATTAAAAAAAAAAATACAAACATTTCATATTTTCACGATGTCTGACAATATTTTGTTCGAATTTAATAATATAGTGCTACAGATATGGTGTCTATATTTACTTTATACAGAGTTACTCGTATATTATTATTATATTACTGTAGAGTACAGTAAACATTGCCAAAAATTTTGGGTTTAAAGGTGCTGCCAAGTATTATTAAATCGGTAAAGTTGCGCACGTTCACTGTTTAATCTTTTTTCTTCTGAAAATAAGCTATTTTTACAGAAAAAAAAATACTTTGTTTGCACCGACGCACGTTGGGGTTTTTGATACCAAAAATGGGAATTAATTGCAAAATTAAATTTAAGAGAACCGAATAAATTTTTGTAGTAGGTAAAAGTACACAACTTTCCACTTCACTAGCTCAAAAATTTTGTTTTTGACAACTACCGTTATGTCACTATACAGTTTTAAAGTTTGAGTTATTACAATGAAGTCATATGACTGACCGTATTTATTGAATCACATCCTCGAATACGATTTTTATTTCTCGACGAGAGCTTTTTGAAATAAATCAGGACTCGTTGGGCTTCATCTTTGCTAATGAAAGAACGTTTTGTTCTGAGTAATACGACAATTCTAGATTCTTTAATAGGCTTCATACCATACCTTCATCCTTGTTGGCACACGCGACACAAATGAGTCTGAGGGCAGATGGAAAATTAAAAACTTCAAAACTGGTCAAAGAAATAACAACCATTTCTCTATCTAATGTAGACGAATTATACAAAAGTTTTTCAAAATCTCCTACAGTGACCCAAATGCCTAGAGAGGA